>CM046880.1:194939910-195474730 GCA_025667525.1 Glebionis coronaria
ACTAGTTTTGCAACAAGGGCTAAAAGATAGCCTTATTTACACATTTGGTCCTCCCTCCACTATATATAAGCCATATTTTTTCACACACTCTCATTTTTCACTAACAAAATTTTGTCTCCCTCCTCCCTTTTCTCTCAAAACCCACGGCCACCACCACTCACCACCAATCCACCAAAAATTTGTTTTTGAGAAATCTAAGCAATGACCCATCCTTATAACATCATTTTAAGTAAATCCCACCACAAAAATCCAACATGCAATGATGAGATGGCATTTATACATGATCTCATCGTTCTTTTCGGGCTTTTAATGCATAAAACTGTCATAAAATACCATATATATGCTTGTGTTTGTTTACCTGTGTATTTTAGGTATGAATATCATGAAAAAGACAAAAGATCACAAGTTACAAGGAAAAACGGACACGAGAAACGAAGCCATACAAAGAACCGGGCCCTAATCATGGAATACTCAACAAATACGCTTGAAGACTTGAAGACAAACAAGATTGATCCTCATTCATTGAAGAAATGACACTTAAAACCCTTGTATATTAATAATTACAAGTTTGGTCCCTTAAGTTTGTCAAAATTACACAAAAGGTCCTTCAACTTTGTAGAAATGGCAAGATTAGTCCCTCAACAATTTCAAATTGTAAAATATGGTCCCTCATCAAGCCAAAGATACATTGAAGACCCTTGAAGATCAAGAATGTCCAAAATCAGTCCTTCAAATATGCGAAAGTGTCAAAAATAACCCTTGAAACACTTTTTAGAAAGTTTTGTGCCAAAATTGCCAAGTCTTGGAAGTTGTTACAAAGGAATTGGGCGCTGATAGACTTTTAAACACAAGTGACAAAAGAAAGAAAGAAAAAGGGCCAAAACTGCCAAGTTTAAACATTCAAACCTGAATATTACGCCAAACACTTTCCACTCCCCCAATTTCGGATCAAAATCTTTACTATTCACCCCAAGAACCCAGTTACCATCTCACTTAAACCAAAGGGTAAATCCAAATTACCCATACCCACGTGTGATTCACACATGCAGAATCCCATCCCACACACAAAACCCTCACTCCCAATACTCCCTGGACCCCACACTCAACCTCCTTAACCAATGAAAACACAACTTGGCCTTCGAGTAAAATGACGTGGCCAAATCAACAGCCAAGGATCATTGCTTCATATCAAAGCTGAAATGAACGTCCAAGATGAATTTGAACAGCTCATTACATCAAAACGTCTAGAAGGACTTAGGGCATTTAGGGAATTTCACTTCTAGGGTTTGTGAATAGTGCTAGCCAGGCATTTGCCTATAAAAGGAGACCTCAACATGTGAGAATCCCTTTGTTCCAGTTTTAGGCTATTATCTTTGTAATTCCTTTTTAAGTTTAAATAAAATTTGAATTTCTGAAATTGTGAAATCTCTTTTTGATTTAATTAAAAGTTTGGTGTTTGAGTAGCCTAATTCTGAGTTCCATTTGATTGTTAAGGCCTACCTTAATCTTGTGGTTAAGGCACGTCTTGTTTCATAAGGTTTTTAAGGTTTGAATACCTTGAAATCCTAGGTTCTGTTTTGGCTTATTTTGTGTACTAACCCTTGACCATTTGCTATAAGCTCTTACAAGCTTGTTGACACCAAGCTTGTGAAGGGATTAGAGCCCTTGGTTGAGTTGTTTGCTGTTTGTGTTGAAGATATAAAGTCCTTGAGGTTCTACTTTGAACCATCAACCAAGGCAGTT
The DNA here is from genome assembly GCA_025667525.1 of Glebionis coronaria. Lineage (NCBI taxonomy): Eukaryota > Viridiplantae > Streptophyta > Magnoliopsida > Asterales > Asteraceae > Glebionis > Glebionis coronaria. The sequence continues at coordinate 194,941,654 of CM046880.1, forward strand.
TGCATCTTCTTCATTGAAGTACCTTGGTCTTGTTCTAGTTGTTGAACAAGGTCCAAGGAGCATTACTGGCCTTCCTAGGATGTTGTGGAAGGCAGGTATAATCCCTTGTTAAGATTCCACTCAAAATTTCATGTTTATGACTGATTTTGATTTGGTGCTTTGATTTTGAGTATTTGTGTTTGAGCTGGTGATTTTTGAGTTTGATTGTGTTAGTTGCTAGTGTTTAAGTGTTTTTGATCAGTAAAATCAGTAGGTTATTAGTTGAAATCACAAGTTTCTTTGTTAAGTGGTGGATTAAAGGGTGTTTGGGTCTACTGCATAATTTGGATTTGTGGTTTGCTAAGTGGTTGTTATTTGTTGTTAAGTGTTGGTATCTGTTATTTAGGTGCTAGTGTTCATAAGTTTGCAGGTTTTGTGGGTTTGATCATATAGATTCATTATTTGGCTATTAAAATCTTTAATACTTGGTAAAATTGGCTAGGATTTTGAGGACACCTAGATCTAAGCTTAACAAGTGCTAAATCATAGTTAATCACATCAGGGAAGAAGGATTTGAGGCTTGAAATTGGATCAAGTGTCAAGTATATCAGCAAACTTGTTTCTGCATATGTTCATTGTTCATCAGTAACTTTTTGTGCTTTGATCTTGTTATTTACTTTAATTCAGTGTTTGATTCTTGTTGCTTTGTGTTTATTCTTAGTTTATATAGCTTGTGTATGCATCCTGTTAAGTTTGGTTGGCTTATTGTGTCTAAATCTGCTTATTAAGTGCTTAACTGCTTATTTCCATATTTGGTGCATACCTGGTGACTGTTTGGCTTATTGTGGCTTATTGTGTGAACCAATTTGTGATTTTATTGTTGCTATTAACTCCTTGTGATTCACTGATCACAAGGGTGCCTTTGTTTCCAATTGAATCAAACCAGAACTCTCAAATAAGCTTGGTCAAATAGTCAAAGCAGTGGGAACTCCTTTCCCCTGCTAGTTGCCACTGATAGTGTAATTTTGGGTTCAGCTTATCAATAAGCTATAATAGCTTATTCCAACCTGCAACAACTTTGTTTTTGTAATAGGTACTCATATTTTGACCCATTTGTTCATACTGGAGCATTTGGGTGGTTGACTTTAGGGTTTGACTAGAAAACTAACTCCTTTGACTTTTACATAAGTTCATTTTTGCTTATTCTGGCTTATTGGTTGTGTTTATTGGATTTTTGTTGATTCATTTTGCTTATTGAGTCCATTTGAAAGCTTTTGCAAGTTGAATCAAATCCTGAGGCGCTCTAAATCTCTAAAACGACTATTTTGTCTTTTAGTGAAATTTTTCTTTGCTTATTTCTGGCTTATTGAGTGAGCTTTTTCAAAAAATTCTTTTTACAGATCTCATAAGCATCCCAAAAGAAGGTTGTGTGTCAAATTAGAGCTTATGGCATTAGCTTATGGCTTAATGGGCTGAAAAGCCCAATAAGAATAAGCTGAGTGTTCAATAAGCTGTGATAAGCTCATTTTCAGCTTTTGGGCCTTTAGAGTTTTGTTCTTAGAATTGAATTTTGAGTCAGATAGGGCTTTTCCAAGTCAATTGGGCCAAGTTTGACTTTTTGGGCCCAAAAGCCCAATTTGGTTGACTGTTTTTGGTTTTGGCCCATTTGAGGGCCCAATAGGGGTATTCTGGTAATTTCACTTTGATTTTCTGATTATTTAGGTTAGAATAAACTAGTTTGCAAGTTTTTAGAATTTTTTATAATTTTTGGATTTTTAATATTATTTTAATATTATTTTATTATTATTTTTAAAATTTCACATTTTCCAACCATATTTTTCTTAGGTTAATTACATTAAAATAGGAATTTAGCAACTTTTAGAATAATTTTATCACTTTTAGATTAATTTTTATAATTATTTTAAGTTTTAATAGTTTTTAAATCATTTTAAATAGTTTTTATTAGTTTTAAAATTTCTAAAAATTGTTTTTAATCTTTTTAGGCCATTTTAGAGTTTTACCAATTGAAAAATCTTTATTTGGGATTTTTGATAATTTATTTGATTTTTAGGGCTTTAATTAGCATTTAAAAATTGAATATTTAATTATTTAAAAGGTTTGAAAAAGTTTTGATCATTGGTAAACTCATAGTTTATTTAATTTGATTTTTGGTGAATTTTTGGTAATTTTTAGAATTTATTTTTATTTTTGTGGTTTTTAAGGTTCTACGTTTTAACTTTCTAGTAGTGATTTTTTGTTAATTTTTATTTTTACGTTTTCGTCATTTTCTTTTCTTATCCCCTTCTAAACCAAATATTAATCACAAATCTTGAACATCTTAGTCACACACATATACCTCCTTGGGAAACGAACTTTCATTGGATCATTAACACTTGATTTTTCCTAAAGTCATTTGTTCAATACTTACCGCTCATTTACGCTCTTTTGTTTTCCTAAACAAGAGGTGTAATTTACCACAACCATGCAACAACATTTTTTTTAGATCAAAGTTTTATAGATTTTGAAATATACCATGATTTGATTTAATTCAATCATTGGGTTTGTGTTTAAATATGTTTAGGAACACGTATTTGAAATATTGAAGCTATTGGAAAATATTTGCTTGGTGTTCTTGACCCCAAAACCCACGGCCAAATGGGGTTTTGGTGTTCTTGGTGTTTTTGATTTGTCTAGCAAATGGGTATGGTTCTATATTTATGTTTATTTCATTTTTAATAAATTTAATTGTATTGTATGTTAGTTTTATGAAATGGGTTTTTGAATGAGGATGAACATACAAGTGATTTAGGGTATTGTGATTTGATTCGGATGTTTATTGGATGTTATTAGGGGTATACGAATGATTGAAATGGGTCGAAAAGATGTTTTGATATGATTTTGAAAGGGGCATTTTAGATCAGAAACTTTAAGGTCATTTTCCGTATAGTGGCTGTTGACTAAGTGTTCAGATGCTAGGATATTGTTGTAGAGCTTCTTTTTAGCTTCGTTTTGGTATAAGGTAGAGCTTTTGACTCCAAACGAGTCAAAAGTTACGTTAGTTTGAATTTTCGTGTACCGGGAGATGAAAGTCGACCTAATCCGAAATTATGTTCGATTTTTGGTCAAATCTCTGGGACTGTAAGTTGAGTTTTAAAAATGATTGGAGGCTGTTCTCAGGGTATAAACTTAGCATTTTGAGTCTATTTTCATAATCAAGTGTCGTTTTTGTAAATGGTTTTGGTTAAGAAGGTCAAAATGGTTTTACAACGCGAAGGTACAAAACTGTCCGAAATTTAGAGTTTAGTAATGTGACGAGCAGTAGGTCTTAGGAGTGAGGTCTCTTTATAAAATTTAATATGGGCTTTATACAGGTTGTAAAGGATTTTTCCAAATTTTCTCGTAATTTTTGGTGATGTTTAAGTATAGGAAAACAGCCCGTACATTTGGTATGTATCGGCAGAATTGTAAAATGCGCAATAGTTCTAATAAAGTATAAAATTGGACGTGTCTAGTAAATATCACTTGTATGGATTTTTGGCGTGAGTTTATATGAACCTTGAGTGTTCTTAATTATGTACATACAGTACTTGAAGGTACTTGCATGTGTTGATTCATTACGTGTTTATTCGTTAGGTGTTGTATTTGATTTCCCGGGGCATCCTCATCGTCGGTGATCGATTTTGTTTACGCCGTAGTTACTAATACTACCACTACAACTTAAGGTGAGTCTATAGCCTCGCTCTTTACTTATTTCAAATGTTTTTACCCGCGATGGGGATACATGCTAATTTAAATGAAAATGAACATAAGTCATGAATGATTGTTGGACCCGAATGTTGCCTTGAATTGTGCTGAGTACCTAGTTGCAAAAGTCCCTAAATTCGTGAACTATTAACTATTGTCTTGCCCTTGTGTGGGTTGGAAATAGCCGCTTATACAATTGATATTACTATGGGGTTGACGACCTTATCCGAGACGAGAGCTAGTACGTTGAGTACCCTTTGCGGACGGATAACTTGTGATAAGAAATAAGGTATAATTGCAACTGATGCCTTTAGAAGGGGCACTAGTTTCATCTTAATCATGCCGGTAAATGTACGCGGGTGATTGAGTTAACGGATTAGTGTCACGAGCTTAAACACAATTATTAGCTATTGCTAAAGATAATATCCTTGAATAATAGATTGTGTATACGACAATTCTATTGAATGATCATGATTGGTTTTAATACTTATGTTCAACTTATGATTTGATAAACCTATAGATTCGCTCAACCTTTGTGTTGACGGTTTTAAGCATGTGTTTTAGGTAACCAAGATTGATAGCAGCGGAGCATGCGAGGATGGAAGTTGTTGTGGCTTGGCGGTCTACTTCGTTTTTCTTCCCTTATAGCACTTAAATATTTTATATTATGTCATGTGAACGAAAATGTACTTTTGGGTTGAGATTCAATGGGGACCAAAACGAAAACTCTGTTTTGTATTATCTTGGGATTTGGAAAACTGTAGACTTGTATGTTTTTAATAATGTTAAATTTATGTTTAAACTTTTACGTCTCTTTGGGTCGTTTAATATAGCTTATGTGTGATGATAACTGCGTAGCACCCAAATGTTGTAGTTCCGCTGCGCATAGCATTTGTTGGGGGTGTTATAGTCTAGTTGCTGAAGAACAAGGACTGAAGAAGGGCTTTTAGTTCAGTTTGGTTTGACAATATAATAAGTGTGGAAACACTTATCCTTTTACCACTTATTTCCAATAATAACAAGACCCAAAACGTGTATTTTATGTCTTAAAAGTCGGAATTATGCGTGGTTTGTGTTTTTATTGTGTTTTAGGATAAAAATATGAAAAAGGGAGAAAACACGGGCTATCACGGACTTTTATCGAAGAAAAGGACAAAAGACGAAGTCAAAAGGTCAAAAGTGCAAGAAGAACGGAAGTCAAAGGCCTATTCTGAAGATTTATCGAAGACGAAGTCTAAAGATAGAAGTTTAACAAAGTCGAAGAACCAAGTCTATTAAAAGAAGAAAAATAGAAGACGAGTTCAAGTTATCATTCGACTAATCCCGAGACTAAGTCGAGAAAAATGAGAAGAAAAGAGAAGACACAAGCACTTTCCACCTCCTATATATAGTCTTCTAAATAGTCATTAGAGGGGTTAGTTAATTTTAGTCTTTAATTTTCTAGTTTTATTTTTAAGTGTGTTTTATTTTTCTTCTCACTAGTTTTCTTTGAAGCTTATCAAACCTTCATCCTAATCTTGTAATCTTTGATCTTAATCTTCAATTTAATCAAGTTTATTTCGTACATCTCATTCTACCTTTCTTAATAATCTATTATTTTTCTTAATTAAACATGTAGTTGGTTTAATTTTTTGGATGATGTGATTTTTTTGCTTATTTGATTGTGCTTATTGAGTTGGTGTGTTTAGAGTTTTTTGATTAAAGTGCTTATTTGCTTAATTTTTATGTTTAATAGTTTTTAAAATAAGTTGATTTTGGTAGTTTAATATTTTTATAAAAAGTTGAATTTAAATATTTTTATTATTTAGTTTTTTTAAAAGTTTTTAAATTTTTGGCTTATTTGCTTTTTCTTAAAATTGATTTGGTTAAAGTTTTGGTTAAGTGCTTATTAGTTTTTGGCTTATTTTTGGTTTTTAGCTTATTTTGTTCCTTATCCGGATTTCTCCAAAACCCTCTTTTCCCGGATAACACAACATCGATTCCGGATAGTGTACATTTTTCAGATTCCGGATAAGTAATTTTTGCACATTCCGGATAAGCCCCAAATCCACATTCCTGATAAGCCCCCAATTAAAATTCCGGATAGTTATTAAAAATATGGATTCCGGATAGTCAATAGAATATAGATTCCGGATATCTTGAAAAGTTTAAAACCCGGATAAGAAGCACAAATCACAAAACCCGGATAACACCAAGATTTCTCATTCCGAATAAGTATGAAAATACACATTCCGTATAACTTAGTTTTTGACATGCTAGCCTAGTAGCCTGCTTCCATTTTTCCCGCCAAATATAGAACGGATTCCGGATAACATGTAGTAAATGCCATGCTTGCTTGTCTGCTTGTTTATTAATTAACATTGTTCGTAATCGTTTAGTTTAATCTGAAAGTTGTTCCGATTTTAATTCTGAAAGTCGCGTATTTTTAGTTGAATTTTTCGTCAAATTTTAATATTAGTATTTTTTCGTAAAGTTTAAGTTTTATCTTTTATTTAGCGCCCGCATTAGTTTTTGTCTCGTTTAGTTTTAAAGTACCCTCATAGTTTTATTTTCTCCTTTTTCATTAAGTAAATTTTATTTTCAAGTCGAAAATTAATTTCATCTTTTAGTTTTATTTTTATTAATTGTTTTGTTTTAATTTACGTTTTATTATTTGTTTTGCTCCTTTATTATTAGTTATTTGTTTTTAGCTTTTTTTTTTACGTTTCGCTCTTACCTTTTAAGTAGAAATAGAAAACCAAACTTCCCTTTTCGTTACCAAAACCAATTGAGACCACTTTTAACCGGAGATCAATTCGATTAGACGTCGAGAAAAACGAACTTTTTACTAGCAAAAAAAATAAGGTATTATTAGTTATTTGTTATTATTGTATCAAATGGCGCCGCTGCCGGCTCTTTTGGTAAAGATTAATGGTTTTTAGTGAGAGACGCGTTGGATTTTGGGATCCGTTCACTCTTGGACGTAATTTTTCGTGTCAATAATTTTAAATATCCTAAAAAATATATAAAATTTCAAAAATCCAACAAAATAGAAAACCATAAAAAAACCAAAAATATTTATTGTCTATCTTTCTTTTCGTTTTGTAGGTTTGTATGCGTACCCGTGCTTGTAAGCAGAAAGCAACTCAAGCCGAAGTCGAAACTCAACCTATTGTCTCCATGGACAATCGACCAATGATCGAGCTTTTGCAATCGCACGTAGAGGGCAACATCGATGCTATTGTCATACCCGATATTGGAGCAAAGAGCTCAAATCCGACTTCATTCAAATGGTCTCTGCTCAACCATTATTGGGACGTACACTTGATGATCCCCATGACCATATCAAAAGGTTCCTTCAACTCACTAATACGGTCAAGTATAATGGGGTTTCACAAGAGGTAATTCGCTTGCAACTTTTTCCTTTCTCCTTAGAGGGACAAGCCCGACATTGTCTTGCAAAGGAACCGCCACAAAGTATTCTTACGTGGTCGGATTTAGAGACCAAATTCATCAACTACTTTTTCCCACCCTCACTTACTACCGCTTTGCGGAATGAAATCATTAACTTTAAACAAAAGTACGATGAGACATTTAGTGAACCTTAGGACCGTTTTAAGGAACTTTTAAGAAAGTGTCCACAACATGGTTTTACAAAAGTACATCAAATTAATACTTTTTATAATGGTTTAAGCATGAATGACCAAGATTCACTAAATAGTGCCTCGGGGGGTAACATTTTGGTTAAGTCTTCTAATGCCGCGTGGGATATTATTGAGAATAAGTCTAGAGTGCAAACTAGGAGTGTTCGGGCTAATGTGGCTAGTGCTAGTACAAGTGAGACCGACAAGAGAATTGATAAGCTTACTTCGGTTGTTGAAGCACTTGCTTTACAAGCCGCTAACAATGCCAAAAACAACAATGCGCAAGTTAATGCTTTGAGTCAGTCATGTGAAATATGCGGGGGTTCTCATTCATACACCGATTGTCCTTCTACTCATGACAATCCGGAAAATGTGTATGCCGCTAACGGTAACTTTTCTACGGGAGGCTATCAAGCACGTCCTCAAGGTGACCGCAATTTGCTCAGTTATCGTTCAAACAACTTCCTTTCACCACCTAGTTTTCCTCCTCAAAACCAAAACAACCTCAATCACAACAATCAAAACCAAAGTCGAGCTCCAAATCAATATCAAACCCAAAGAAACCCATCTCCACCTCAAGGAAATAACCAAGTTTACCAACAACCCGCTTATCAACCACCTGCCTACCATGCTCCTCCTTCCAACCAACCCACAACATTTAATCACGAGGTTGAAACTTACATGAGGACAATGACGCGCTAGTGAATAATCTTCAAAGTCAAATCATCAACTTGAAAGGGGATATAGCGTAGCAAGGGAATGATCTTCGAGCCGATATGAGAAACTCTTTGAGCAGTCAAACGAATGACTTACGAGATATGATGGCTAGTTTCTTCCCAAGTAATCAAGCCTCTAGTTCGGGTTCTCTTCCGAGGAACACCGTTGCTAATCCAAGAGGGGAGATGAAAGCAATCACCACTCGAAGTGGAAAAGGTTTAAAGGAACCTTAGCTTCCTACACCTACACCGGTGATTGTGACAAAGGATAAAGAGCCTATTTCACTGATTCTTCCACCTTCTACTTCATCGATTCTTCCACCTTCTACTTCATCGATTCCTCCACCTTCCACTTCTACCCCCCCCCCCCCTCCACCCAAGGACGTGAGTGAGAATTCCATTACAAAGCCTTCATCTCAAACCAATATACCTTATCCCTCGAGGTTGAGGAAAGAGAAATTGAAGAATAAGGATGATATTCAAGTTTCGAACTTTCTAAAAATGCTCAAACAATTGAATTTCAACATCTCCTTTGCTGAGGCTCTCGCTCACATGCTGAAATATTCTAAAATGTTTAAAGATCTTCTCAGTGACAAAGAAAAACTCCTTGATATCGCTCAGACCCAACTTAATGAGAATTGCTCTGCAGTGCTCTTAAGAAAATTACCAACCAAACTTGGTGATCTGGGTCGTTTTCTCATTCCTTGCAAATTCCCTGGGGTAGAGAATTGTATGGCCCTAGCTGATCTAGGTGCTAGTATAAACTTAATGCCATTAAGTGTTTGGAAACAATTATCTCTACCCGAGCTAGTCCCCACACGAATGACATTGGAATTAGCTAACCGTACGGTTGCTTATCCGGTGGGGATAGCCGAAGATGTCTTCGTCGGTGTCGACAAATTCACCTTTCCGGCGGATTTTGTTGTCGTTGACTACGAAATGGACCCCCGTGTTCCATTAATCGTTGGACGTCCATTCTTGAGGACCGGTCGCACTCTCATTGATGTAGCCGCGGGTGAATTAATCATGAGAGTTGGTGACGATATAATCGTTTTCAACATGGGTAAACTTTCTAAGAAACCTTATGAAAACGAGAGCGTTAATTTCATTGACGTTCTTGATGAGGCTTGTGAAGAGCATTTCAAAGACGCTTGTAAACGTGGTTCTTCTTCTCTACCCATTGTTGAGACCGTTTCCTCTATTTCTCCCTCACTAACTCCATTTGGAGAAAGTGATTTCCTTTTGAAAGAATTTGAAGCAACTTTAGGGGATGTGGACTTACAATATGATGATTCTCCCACCGATTAGGAAGAAGACATTCGTACCATTGAGAAACTTCTCAATGAGGACCATATTTCTCCACCGTCTCCTAAGGATATCTCTATCGATGATCCGAATTTGACTATGCCTTCCTTCGACAATCCTCCGGATTTAGAGCTTAAGGATTTACCGTCGCATCTCGAATACGTTTTCCTTGAAGACAATAAGAAGTTACCCGTCATCATTGCAAAGGACTTGAAAGAGGATGAAAAGTCTCGACTTATCGACGTGCTGGAGAATCATAAGAAAGCAATTGCTTGGAAAATCTCCGATATCCGCGGAATTGATCCGAACTTTTGTACTCATAAAATTCTCATGGAAGATGACTTTAAACCCGCAATCTAAAGCCAAAGAAGGGTTAATCCATAAATTCATGACGTCATTACGAAAGAGGTTATCAAACTTCTAGATGTCGGAATGATTTACCCTATTTTGGATTCGCCATGGGTAAGTCTCGTCCATTGTGTGCCTAAGAAAGGCGGAATAATCGTTGTTCCCAATGAAAACAACGAGTTGATTCCTACTCGACTTGTCATGGGTTGTCGAGTTTGCATAGACTATCGCAAGCTCAATGATGCCACTCGTAAGGATCATTTCCCTCTTCCTTTCATGGATCAAATGCTCGAGCGTTTAGCGGGTAATGACTACTATTCTTAGACGATTTCTCCAGGTATTTTCAAATTCCCATCGATCCTAAAGACCAAGAGAAAACCACATTCACTTGTCTTTATGGAACATTTGCTTACAAAATAATGCCTTTCGGCTTATGCAATGCTCTTGGGACTTTCCAAAGGTGTATGATGGCTATCTTCCATTACATGGTTGAAGAAACTATGGAAGTCTTCATGGATGATTTCTCGGTCTATGGTGATTCTTTTTCTACTTTCCTTGCCAATTTAGAACGTATGCTCAAACGGTGTGAAGACACTCGTCTCGTTCTTAATTGGGAAAAATGCCATTTCACGGTAAAAGAAGGTATTGTTCTTGGTCATAAAATCTCCCAATCCGGTCTTGAAGTCGACCGTGCTAAAGTTGAAGTGATTGCTAAATTACCTCCACCTTGAACTGTGAAGGGTATGAGAAGTTTCCTTGGTCATGCGGGCTTCTATCGTCGATTCATTCAAGATTTTCTAAAATCGCTCGCCCGATGACCGACCTCTTGGAAAAAGATACTCCTTTTATCTTTTCTAACGAGTGTATTGACTCTTTCAATCTTCTTAAGGATAAATTAACTAAGGCACCGGTATTAGTAACTCCTAATTGAGAGTAACCTTTTGAATTGATGTGTGATGCTAGCGACTTTGCTATTGGAGCGTTTTTGGGACAAAGAGTGAACAAACACTTCCAACCAATCCATTATGCTAGCAAGACAATGACGGGGGCTCAATTGCATTATACCACTACCGAAAAAGAGCTTTTAGCTATAGTGTATGCTTTTGAGAAGTTCCGCCCATATCTTGTTCTTTCCACTACCATTGTGTATACCGATCATTCGGCGTTGAAGTACTTGTTAACCAAACAAGATTCCAAGCCAAGAATTCTTCGTTGGGTTTTACTCCTTCAAGAATTCGAAATTAAAATTCATGATAAAAAGGGAGCGAAAACCTAGTCGCGAATCATCTTAGTAGACTCGAACGATCCTTATCAAGGGGAGCTCCCAAATCAAGAGATTAATGACTCTTTCCCCTTGAGGCCTTGATGTCTATTAACTCCAATCTTGAAGAAACCTCATGGTTTACGGACATTGCAAACAATTTGGCAGGTGGAATTCTCATGGAAGGGTTAACGTCCCAACAAAAGAAAAAGTTCTTTAACGACATTAAGCACTATTTTTGGGATGACCCTTTCCTTTTCAAAACATGTACGGATCTTGTCATTCATCAGTGTGTTGATGGGCCGACAGCTTTATTAATCCTTGAAGCTTGCCATAAAGGACCTACCGGTGGTCACTTTGGTCCTAACTATACCGCGAAGAAAGTTTTCGACTCTGGATTTTATTGGCCCACCATTTATCGTGATGCACACGAAATGGTTAAGCATTGTGATGCTTGCCAAAGACAAGGCAAGATCACACATAAAGATGAGATGCCTCAAAATTTCATCCAAGAATGTGAAATCTTTGACGTATGGGGCATCGACTTTATGGGGCCATTTCCATTATCCAAAGGGAACAAGTACATCCTCGTAACCGTTGACTACGTATCTAAATGGGTTGAAGCAAAGGCTTTACCTACGAACGATGCGAGTGTGGTTGTGAACTTTTTGAAACAACTTTTTGCTCGATTCGGTGTTCCTCATGCTATCATCAGTGACCGCGGGACTCATTTTTGCAATGATCAATTTGCTCGAGTCATGGCTAAGTACGGTGTCAATCATCGTCTTTCCACCGCTTATCATCCCTAAACAAATGGCCAAGCCGAGATTTCTAACCGTTGATTGAAGAGAATATTAGAGCGAACTATGGGAGAGCATCGTGCCTCGTGGGCCCATAAATTAAATGATGCTTCGTGGGCCTTCCGTACCGCATATAAGACACCTATTTGTTGCACTCCATATCGTCTTATGTACGGAAAGGCATGCCACCTCCCTATTGAGTTGGAGCATAAGGCGTATTGGGCCTTGAAGTGGGCCAATTTTGATATCAACAAAGCCGGTAATCTTCGGAAGATTCAACTCAACGAGCTTAATGAACTGAGGAATGAAGCTTATGAGAATTCATTGATCTACAAAGAGAAAACCAAGCTCATTCATGATTCTAGGATTAAGAACCGAGAGTTTCACGTTGGTGATCAAGTTTTACTCTTTAACTCTCGGTTGAAAATCTTTTCGGGCAAGCTTAAGAGCCGTTGGTCTGGCCCATTCACCGTCGCCAAAGTCTTCCCCTATGGCACCATTGAGCGTTCATAACCAAATGGGCCTAATTTTAAAGTGAATGGCCAGCGTGTGAAGTTGTACTTTGGTGAGGAAATCTCTCATGAGATGATTCCATCCCTCACCACGTTTCCCTTGAATTAGTTCTGGGTCGAGTCAGGCTCGTGACTCGGTTAACAAAAACAAGCGCTTCTCGGGAGGCAACCCGTTAATCTATCCTTTACCCGTTTTCATAATAAGTGTATGGGGAGCCACATAGGTGTTTGTTGTCTTGTTTCTTATGGTGTGTAGGGATTAAAGCTTCAAAGAGCACTTTTGATGACATACATTTGACGACCGTGATACCGTGTACCCGTCTTCCCGGTTCTATCCTAAACTGTCGTGATTCAATATTTCATATCTTATATATTCACATTGAAATCACTATAGTTGTCCTTTTCTTAGAAAGATTTAAACAACGTGCACAATGTCCTAAGTGTAGGGGATTTTACTCCCACATGCTTAAACATTGAGGACAATGTTTATATCAAGTGTAGGGGGACTTCTATCGAAGTAAGTGGTCTTTTCCATGAATTTGTCCTCATTTTAACCGGAAAATTTGATTTTTTGACATTTTTCAAAACTTTTAATCTACTTTGGCCTAGTAGTATAGTAGTATTTTCCTTTGTTATTGTTATTTACTTTCTTTGCTAGAATAAATTTTGAATAAAGTGGTTTTAATTTTTCAACGTCATGAATCTTTTGACTCGACCCGAGTTTACTTATCCATGTTTACTCTAGCTAGTATCCTTAACATGTTTAAGTCAAGTTTTGCTAGGCTTTTATATAGGGAACTTTAAAACGTGTAAGTCTTAACACTTACGGGTTAAGAACAAGAACTTTTCGCAAGTTCCTATAATTGATCCTAGAAAGTCGTTTATCAAGGGAACTTTGAAACGCAAATTCTGAACTTGAAAGATTCTAAGAAGTTGCAAGATCCTATAGATGACTTGAAAACCCAAAACTTTGATTTAATTGGCTAAGCATCCACGAGACTCATTCCTTGATATTTTAAATTGTGGAGAACGAGAGATGATAGAGTCAATTATAAGTTTGGTATTCTTTCATGAATTTATGTGAGTTGATTATAAGCTTTTTCTCCTATCACTTGCTAACAAATATAATTGCAATAAGTAAGGTCGTACGATTTGAAAAGTTACTTAGCTTCTAGCACAAGATCGTTTAAAAGTTGCTCGGTATTAATTAGAGTTCATAGCCAAGGCATAACTTATTGATGCGGGATGCAAAGATTGGCGAGTCCGAAAAGGCCCTAACAAGGCATGAGGGCTACATTTTGTTGCTAAAGATCCAAAAGTGATGTGAAGAATCATTTATCAAAAATCAATATGAAGGATCGAGACACACGATGAAAAGCAAATACTCCCCAAAAGATCATGGAGAAGTCTATCCGAAAAGACCCTAGCAAGGTATGAGGATAAATAGATCCAAGTCCTAAAAGGAGGTGGATCGTTGTATATCAAACTCCAAAATAAAGAATGGAGAAAAATGAAGAAGTCATGGTCTAAATATAAATAATCTCTCAAAAACTTCAAGTGAAGAAATTCCTATTATGAAGAGAAGACCATAATTTCAAGAACGTCTCTCAAGATTCGAAGTATGAAGTCGCTGCCAAATATCGGTCCGAGAAAGGTCTCAAATTGTGAAGCGAGTTATTCCAAGATATGAACTTTAAGAGGTCCCGAGAAGCAGTTTTAAAAGATTTTGTCCTTTAGCTAACTATTGATTAAATTGTCCCACTTTATTTTCAGCCTAAATTAACTATTGAAATAAGTCAAACAATGCATCCTCGTGATCATTCAAGACAATTATAAAATATAAGAGATACACCTAGGAATAAGGGAGTCTAAGTGAATAATTGGGCCACATGAATTTGTGTTAGTTTGCTAACTTATAATAACAATGATCTCGTTTATAAGCTTGGTGTGGGGAACATGAAACTTGAGGATGATAAACATTCATGACAATCAAAACCCCAATGTAAGTCTTTGGTTTCTTTACTTGTTTTGTATATATTTCTATCTTTTTAGTTTCCTTAGTGTTTAGTATTTAATAAAGGCCAAGGTGGGTTATTTATGATGAAAAATGTAAACAATGCTTTGAAATTAATGCATTGCATGAGGGCATTGCAATGGTCAAGTGTAGGGGATTTAATAAGTGTGAAAACACTTATCCTTTTACCACTTATTTCTAATAATAACAAGACCCAAAACGTGTATTTTATGTCGTAAAAGTCGGAATTATGCGTGGTTTGTGTTTTTATTGTGTTTCAGGATAAAAATATGAAAAAAGGGAAAAATCACGGGCTATCACGGGCTTTTATCGAAGAAAAAGACAAAAGACGAAGTCAAAAGGTCAAAAGTGCAAGAAAAACGAAAGTCAAAGGCCTATTCTGAAGATTTATCGAAGAAGTCTAAAGATGGAAGTTTAACAAAGTCGAAGAACCAAGTCTATTAAAAGAAGAAAAATAGAAGACGAGTTCAAGTTATCATTCGACTAATCCCGAGACTAAGTCGAGAAAGACGAGAAGAAAAGAGAAGACACAAGCACTTTCCACCTCCTATATATAGTCTTCTAAATAGTCATTAGAGGTGTTAGTTAATTTTAGTCTTTAATTTCCTAGTTCTATTTTTAAGTGTGTTTTATTTTTCTTCTCTCTAGTTTTCTTTCAAGCTTATCAAACCTTCATCTTAATCTTGTAATCTTTGATCTTAATCTTTAATTTAATCAAGTTTATTTCATATCTCTCATTCTACCTTTCTTAATAATCTATTATTTTGCTTAATTAATCATGTAGTTGGTTTAATTTTGTTGATGATGTGATTGTTTTGCTTATTTGATTGTGCTTATTGAGTTGGTATGTATAGAGTTTTTAGATTAAGGTTCTTATTTGATTAATTTTTATGTTTAATAGTTTTTAAAATAAGTTGATTTTGGTAGTTTAATATTTTTATAAAAAGTTGATTTTAAATATTTTTATTATTTAGTGTTTTTAAAAGTTTTTAAATTTTGGCTTATTTTCTTTTTCTTAAAATTAATTTGGTTAAAGTTTTGGTTAAGTTCTTATTAGTTTTTGGCTTATTTTTGGTTTTTAGTTTATTTTGTTCCTTATCCGGATCTCTCCAAAACCCTCTTTTCGCGGATAACACAACATCGATTCCGGATAGTGTACATTTTTCAGATTCCGGATAAGTAATTTTTTCACATTCCGGATAAGCCCCAAATCCACATTCCGGATAAGCCCCCAATTAATATTCCGGATAGTTAGTAAAAATATGGATTCCGGATAGTCAATAGAATATAGATTCCGGATATCTTGAAAAGTTTAAAACCCGGATAAGAAGCACAAATCATAAAACCCGGATAACACCAAGATATCTCATTCCGGATAAGAATGAAAATACACATTCCGTATAACTTAGTTTTTGACATGCTAGCCTAGTAGCCTGCTTCCCTTTTTCCCGCCAAATATAGAACGGATTCCGGATAACATGTAGTAAATGTCACGCTTGCTTGCCTGCTTTTTTATTAATTAATATTGTTCGTAATCGTTTTGTTTAATTTAAAAGTTGTTTCGATTTAAATTCTGATAGTCGCGTACTTTTAGTTGTATTTTTCGTCAAATTTTAATATTAGTATTTTTTCGTAAAGTTTAAGTTTTAACTTTTATTTAGCGCCCGCTTTAATTTTTGTCTCGTTTAGTTTTAAAGTACCCTCGTAGTTTTATTTTCTCCTTTTTCATTAAGTAAATTTTATTTTCAAGTAGAAAGTTAATTTCTTCTTTTAGTTTTATTTTTATTAATTGTTTTGTTTTAATTTACGTTTTATTATTTGTTTTTCTCCTTTATTATTAGTTATTTGTTTTTAGCTTATTTTTATTACGTTTCGCTCTTACCTTTTAAGTAGAAATAGAAAACCAAATTCCCTTTTCGATACCAAAACCAATTGAGACCACTTTTAACCGGAGATCAATTCGATTAGACGTCGAGAAAAACGAACTTTTTACTAGCAAAAAAAATAAGGTATTACAATACCAAACTGAATGATGTCGATCTCCTCTAGGATATTGAAGACTCTTCAGTATTCTGATGGTTTGCATTAGGCGGGAATATATATATATATATATATATATATATATATATATATATATATATATATATATATATATATATATATATATATATATATATATATATATATATATATATATATATATATATATATATATATATATATATATATATATATATATGTATATATATATATATATATATATGTATATATATATATATATATATATATATATATATGTATATATATATATATATATGTATATATATATATATATGTATATATATATATATATATATGTATATATATATATATATATATATATATATATATATATATATATATATATATATATATATATATATATATATATATATATTTATATATATATATATATATATATATATATATATATATATATATATATATATATATATATATATATATATATATATATATATATATATATATATATATATATATATATATATATATATATATATATATATATATATATATATATATATATATAAATCGGGGCCTTAACATTAGCTTTAAGGTTGGGCCAATTATGAGAGTAAGCTAACACATGTAAGGGCATAAGATTTCTTTTCAGAAGGTATAGGTTTGGTTAATTTGGCATTTGACTCATAGTTTGGGGCATAAAAATTAGGACGAGTTTGGGTGAAATGTTAACGGGATAGGTTATGAACATAATTAAGTTAAGTGCTTTATAGAGAGTTATAATGGGATGCTTATAGCATATAAATAAGATTAGAATGTGGGAGAGGGTTAGACATACATCATATATTGATGAGCCATTTTAGTATTTGGTTCATGTCTTGGTTGTATGTGTTTGTGTGTTTAGAATTTTTTGCTAGTGCGCGGATATTTGGAGAAGCTCAATCAGGTGAGTTTCATAGTCCCATATCTTAAATGATTTAACTCT
The DNA here is from genome assembly GCA_025667525.1 of Glebionis coronaria. Classification (NCBI taxonomy): domain Eukaryota; kingdom Viridiplantae; phylum Streptophyta; class Magnoliopsida; order Asterales; family Asteraceae; genus Glebionis; species Glebionis coronaria. Next base: position 194,958,984 of record CM046880.1, read on the forward strand.
AGATGGGATGGAAGAGACACTTTGTTTTATAAATGAATGTTGTGAATGTGTTTAGTGTTTTTATTTGGACTTTTGTGTTTTACTTATGCACTTAACTATTATGTGATTTACTTAATTTGTTTAAGTATGACTTGATATCAAGGGTGACAAGGTGGGGCCTTGGGGACAATACGGGGTCTTGTGGCTTGGTTCTTAGGTGTATGGGCGCCTAATATACCAAAGGAGGAAGGTAGGAAAGGCTTAGAGCTTAGGATGGATCGAATAAGCGCTTTATATGAAATAGTTAATGCATGCTAGTATCATACTGTCCAAATGGTTGTATGATTTTGAATGATGTTTATTCACAGGTAATGTAATATTTTTTGGCTTTGGAGTCTAAACCTATGACTCTCACCAGCATTATGTTGACGTGTTTTAGTGTCCCTTTCAGGTGATAATGTGGTTAAGCGTGAGAATATAAGTGGCTAGGATTAGAGTCGCTTAGGATTGCATTTAGAAGGATATCCCCGTTCCTTCTTAGTTTCTTTTTGTTTGTTTCATAAGTGATACTATGAACACCTATATTTTGATGTTTGTTTGTCTTTGTTAAGAGGTGGGACTTTTACCTACTTACCTAGACTCCTGCATTGTTGAGATATTGTCATGACATTGTGTCACCTTTTATGATATTTCAATTTTCATTTAGTTCTCTCTATAGACACGTTATTGTTGTGATGATATGCATACGTCGTGCCCCATATTTCGCCATGATGGGGTGTAAAAGAATGGTATCAGAGACAATGGTTATAGAGAATTAGGTTGCCTAGTCTAGTAGCCTAGTCTATAGCTCAAGGGTCCATGCATATAGGCGTTATAGGAGTATGTGTGCATTTTATATTAATTGAAGTGTTTCTAGATGTTATTGGTTTTTACTTGCGATGTTTGTTGAGTTTTGACTAGTATAGACTGAACCATTGTCGTTCATACTTAGTCACTTGTTTTCTCGAATTTTAAGCTAGTATGGATTGAACCATAGCCGTTCATTCTCAGCCACATGTTATGTTCTTTTCTGGTTTTGGCTAGTGCGGGTTGAACCATAGTCGTCCATGCTTGTAATGGTTGTATTTTGTGTAAATTCTACATTATAGTACATAATTTGGTAAATGGTAGTTCCCGTCTTTTGTGTATTTGATATTTCGATTTTACTTAGTTAAAAAGTTCTTTGTCGTATGTTTAATCGAATTGATTATTGGTAAACGTGCGACTCAGTCGTCTTTAGGTGGGAAACAAAGATTTGTCGTTGTAGTATATTTAAATTGCAAGATTTTAAATAAATGGCGGTTAATTAAATCTAAACTAAATTAAAACTTAAATTGTGCAATATTAAAACTTTGAAAAGTAAATTAATTAAATGACTTAAAGTTAAAGCGTGACGAAAATTAAATTTTACGAAGTATTAAAGATGTAAACTTATAAATAAAATTCAAACAAAGCAAAATATAATTCCAAACCCACAACCATCGGAATGTCTGATCGGAATGTTGTCACTATACCATCGGAATCCATATCGCAAAGTAGTTATCGAAATGTATTAAGCTAGGTCTATCGAAATGTTGAAAAGAGAATCTATCGGAATGCAGTCTATCGGAATATATACAAGCTATCGGAATGTCACTTCCGTCGGAATACACCCACGGGAATAAGTTCAGATCGGAATATTGCTTACAAATTTGGGCAGCACTTCGACTCAAAATACCTCAAGAGCCGTCGGAATGTGCGATCGCAATCCCAGATCGAAATGAGGGTGTTGTTACTCTAGATCTCAATCCCGGATAGGAATGCAAAACCCTTGTTCTGATACTGTCACTGTCGGAATGTGGAGAAAGCAAGCCGTCGCAATGTGTAGAATCCCTTACTTTCCGATGGAGAACAAATTCGCAATAAGCACACGAACCAAATAAGCTCGAACTAATAAACTGATTTCTAAAACTTAGATGAAATGGAAATAGGACGAGATAATAAGCAACAAATTCAAAACCTTTTCAAATACGAAATAAGAAAACTTTAGAAAAATGAAACTTTTTAGAGAACTTAGAAAAACAAATAAGCTAAGTATGAAACAAGCCAATAAGATTGTCAAACTTATGGCTTATCTTATACAAAAACTTACACAAAAGTAAAAAGGTAAACTTTTTAGTAAAATAAGCAAAGAGATTAAGCAACTTCTTGCTTAATCCGAATTTTAAAACAAACCAAAAACAAGAGAAAGGTATAAAGAGAATGATAAAAGAAACTTGATCAAAAGTAAATAAAGATTAAAGCAACAAAATGAAGAACACTTGCTTGGAATTTAAAATGAATTAAGGTGCAAGACAATTAATTAAATGACATGTAATTAAAGAACAAGTAATTAAAGGGTGGAAGACTAATTGTCACACTTAGCCAACAAGAGAAAATGAAATGAAATCTAATCTATTTATAGGAGGATTAGGAAGGTGCTTAGGAAGCTTCCTCCCCTCTTTCTTCTTTCTTTAATTGCATCATTAAGTCCTTAATCTTCTTAATTCTTTGACTTTAACGACTTTGTCTCGGGATTTCTTTAAACTCGTCTTTAATTTATTCATAAATAAGACTTGAGTTCTTCGGCTTTAAGTAAACTTCCGTCTTTTGACTTTTTCTTCGATAAATCTTTAGAATTGGTCTTGGACTTCCGTTCTTTTTGCACTCTTGATTTCTTGACTTCGTCTTTTGTCTTTTTCTTCGATAAAAGCCCGTGAATGCCAGTGTTTTCTCCCCTTTTCACATTTTCGTCCTAAATCACAACAAAAACACAAACCACGCATAATTCCAACATTTACGACATAAAATACATGTTTTGGCTCGGTTATTATTGTATTTAAGTGGTAAAAAGGATGAGTGTTTACACACCTATCAAATACTCTACACTTAACCATTGCAATGTCCTCATGCAATGCATTAGTTACAAAGCACGATTTACATTTTCCATCATAATCAATCCATATTGGCCTTTATTAAAGAGATAGAAAATTATAAACATTCAAAGAAAGTAAGTAAAGAAATCAAAAACATACCTTAGGGTTTTGAAAATGTCATGAATGATCATCATCCTCAAGTTTTGACGTTCTCCATACCAAGCTTAAAAACGAGATCATTGTTATTATAAGTTAGCAAACTAACACGAACTCATGTGGGCCAATTATTTACTTAGACTCCCTTATTCCTAGGTGTATCTCTTATATTTTATTGTTGTCTTGAATGATCACGAGGATGCATTGTTGACTTATTTTGATAGTTATTTAGGCTGAAAATAAAGTGGGACGATTTAATCAATAGTTAGCTAAAGGACAAAATCTTTTAAAACTGCTTATCGGGACCTCATAAAGTTCATATCTTGGCATAACTCGCTTCGCGATTTGAGACCTTTCTCGGACTGATATTTGGCAGCGACTTCATAATTCAAACCTTGAGAGACGTTCATGAAATAATGGTCTTCTCTTCATAATAGGAATTTCTTCACTTGAAGTTATGAGAGATTCTTCATATATGGACCACGACTTCTTCCATTTTCTCCAATCTTTATTTTGGACTTTGATATACAACGATCCGCCTCCTTTTTGGACTTGGATCTTTTTATCCTCATACCTTGTTAGGGCATTTTTGGATAGACTTCTCCATGATCTTTACGGGAGTATTTGCTTTTCGTCGTGTGTCTCGATCCTTCATAATGATTTTTGATAAATGATTCTTCACATCACTTTGGATCTTTAGCAACAAAATTTAGCCCTCATGTCTTGTTAGGACCTTTTTGGACTCCCCAATCTTCGCATCCCGCTTCAATAAGTTATGCCTTGGCTATGAACTCTAATACATACCGATCAACTTTTAAACGATCTTGGGCTAGAAGCTAAGTAACTTTTCAAATCGTACAACCTTATTTATTGCAGATAAATTTATTAGCAAGCGATGGGAGAATAGGCTTATAATTAACTCACATAAATTCACGAAAGAATACCAAACTTATAATTGACTCTATCATCTCTCGTTCTCCATAATTTAAAATCTCAAGGAATAAGACTCGTGGATGCTTAGCCTATTAAATCAAAGTTTTGGGTTTTCGAGTCGTCTATAGGATCTTGCAAATTCTTATACTTTTTCAAGTTTAGAAATCGCATTTTAAAGTTCCCTTGATATACGACTCTCTAGGATCAATTATAGGAACTTACGAAAAGTTCTTGTTCTTAACCCATGAGAGTTAAGACTTTCGCGTTTTATAGCTCCCTATATAAAAGCCTAGCAAAACTTGACTTAAACACGTTAAGGATACTAGCTAGAGTAAACTTAGATAAGTAAACTCAGGTTGAGTCAAAAGATTCATAACGTTTGAAAATTAAAACCACTTTATTCAAAATTTATTCTAGCAATGCAATAAAATAACTATACAAAGGGAAAAACTAATAGGCCAAAATAGATCAAAAATTTTGAAAAATGTCGAAAAATTGATTTTCCGGTGAAAATGAGGACAAATACAAGGAAAAGAGCCACTTAAATTCGATAGAAGTCCCCCTACACTTAATATAAACATTGTCCTCAATGTTTAAGCATGTGGGAGTAAACTCCCCTACACTTAGGACATTGTGCACGTTGTTTAAATCTCGCTAAGGAAAAGACAACTAACAAGATTCCTATTTAATATTGAGAAAATATAAAATAGTGAATCGAAAAGAGTTTAGGATAGAACCGGGAAGACGGAAACACGGAATCACGGGTCGTCAAAAGTCATCAAGAGTGTGTCTTTGAAGCTCTAATCCCTGCACATGATAAGAAAGAAAACAAGAAACACCAACGTGCTCCCCCTACACTTATGGTGAAAACAGGTTAAAATAGATAATCGGGTTGCCTCCCGAAGAGCGCTTTTTTTTGTTAACTGAGTCACGAGCCTGACTCGTCCTTGATTATCATAGGAAGAAGCATGAAACATATCCACCGGGATCAAATACATAGTTTTCGTCCATCAAATAGCACAAGCTTAAGGCGAACAAGGCAAGCCAAAGAAGAGTAGGCAAGGTTCCCTTAAGCAAAGATGGAGCACGGTGGAAGCAAGGGTGAAGAGGTACAAGCATATCATCATAAGTTCCAAAGATTTTTCCTTTTATTTCATCAGATGGATACTGAGATGGCTGAAGAATATCGATACCGGGGTCGAACACCTTTTCCTTTAGGGGAAAATAACACTCAGGCTCAGCAGAATGTGAAGATGATCCGCGAAGAAGATGCACAACCTCGTCCTCAGAAGGTGGACAAAGAGGTGTCAAATCATACGAGCTGCGGATGTTGGTGTCGTCCGGTTGCTTCTCCTTTGAAAGAATTTTCTTCAAATCCAAAGTAGGATCAAGACCATAATCATCAAAATCTAAAGGAGGAGCATCACTCTCATGAGGGAAGTATGTATTGAGAAAAGTAGAGAAGTCTTCCTCAAATGAGTAGTCATCCAAAGTAGGATCAAGCATTGATGGCGGAGGATCTTCATCATGAGAAGAATCACTCGAAAGAGTATCGGCCTCATTAGAATCATCATAAGTGGGCATGTCGGGATACTCGGAAGTAAAATCATCATAATCATCTCCATCGAAGCTAGAATCATCATCATAAGCATCATAGATCGATGGAGAATCATATATGGGTAAAGGTTCCAAATTGGAGAGAGAATAATCCACATCATCTTGAAACAGCGGATTATCATTGCAAGAATCGAATAGAGGATTGTTGTAGACGACAAAATCATCAAGCACATTAATCATATTCGCTGACTCTCTTCCATAGGATTTGCTTGTAAGCTTCCCCATTTCAAAAACTTGTGCATCATCCCCGACTCTTAAGATGAGCTCACACTTATCCACATCAATTAAAGCTCTACCGGTTCTCAAAAATGGGCGTCCAAGTATTAACGGAATACGAGGGTCCATTTCATAATCAACAACGACAAAATCGACCGGAAAAGTGAATGTGCCAACTTTAATGAACACATCTTCGGCAATACCAATGGGGTAAGCGAGAGTGCGATTGGCTAGCTCAAGAGTCATTTTGGTGGGTGTAAGGTCGGGCAATGATAACTTTTTCCAAACACTTAAAGGCATCAAATTTATACTTGCCCCGAGATAGGCTAAGGCAGTAAATTTTTCGGTTTGGTTAAAAGTACAAGGTAGCACAAAACGACCGGGATCTCCAAGTTTCTCCGAAAGTTCTTTAAGAAGGACGGCAGAACAATTATCATTCAATCGAGTATTAACAAACTCCTCCATCTTCTCCTTCTTGCTAAGCAATTCCTTAAACATCTTGACAAATTTAGGCATTTGTGCTAGAGCTTCAACAAGGGGAAAAGTGACGGTCATTTCCGAAACTTTCTTCAAATAGTTTGACACTTGAATGTCATCCTTGGTGTGCATTTTGGCCTTGCCTAAGCGAGATGGATAAGGAATCTCGGGTTTATAGGTGGAAGGTGTAGGTGTAGTAGGTAAAGGTTGAGATGTTGAAGGTGGGGTTGGTGGAGGATTCTTGGTGGGTACTTCATCATGACGAGGCAGAGATGGTAATGGTACTAATACTAGGTGTAGGAGTAGTAGGGATAAATGGTGGTGGAGGAGGTGTGGATGATGGGGGCGGGATAGGTGGTCCTACTAAAGTAACTCCACTACGGGTAGTAATAGCACTCACATTCTCTCTCGGGTTGGTGACGAGCGGGTGGGTGATACGGATTAGAAGCTCTAGGTGGGATTTGGTTGCTTCTATTGTAGTTGTTGTTGGGGGGTTTTGAGGAGAAAAACCGGGTGAAAGGTAGTTGTTTGACCGGTAACTTAGCAAATTTCTATCCCCTTGAGGTCGAGCTTAGTAATTTTCCGGTCAATAATTACCATAAGCCGCATACACGTTTTCTGGATTTCCTTGAGTAGAAGGACAATCAGTGTATGAGTGAGGACCGCCGCATGTTTCACAAGGATTAGCCACCGCTTTAACTTGTTGTTGGTTTGAAGCGATAAGCAAGATTATTTTGTTCATTTCGGCCATCATGCGGGTGAATTCGGTCATATCGGGGTTTGCTGAAGTAGAGGAAACATTGACTCTCGGGTTCTTCTTTGAAGAAGCGAAGGAATCCCAGTTTTTGTGATGAGTAGTCATGTTCTCAATAAGCTCTCTACACTCCTCAGGTCTTCTTTTCATAAATGTGCCACCGGCGGCTGCATTAATCGTATCAAGATCACGAAAAGTCAAACCATTGTAGAAAGTATCAATTAAGGTCACGGGGAGCATGTTGTGGTTTGGACATCGATCGATTAAAACATTATATCTTTCCCAAGCATCAAAGAGAGATTCATCGGGTTCTTGCATGAAACCGCTGATTTGATTGCGAAGGCTCGTGACCATGGATGGTGGAAAGTAGCGCGACAAAAAGCGTTGAGTCATGTCATCCCAAGTATGAATGGAATTCTTCGGGAGACGATCAAACCATTTCTCGGCGTGGTGTGATAAAGTATGTGGAAAGAGTTGAAGGCGTAGAACATCCATTGTGGCACCGGCCAACTTCATGCTTTGAGTGATAGTAATGAATTTGTCGAGGTGTTTGTTGGCATCATCATCAGGCATTCCGCGGAATGGATTAGTTTGCACATGTTGTATCATGTGATGCTTCAACGAAAACTCTGGAGCGGTGATTTGCATCGGCGCAATCGGTCCTCCTCGTCCAAACATGGTGGGTTGACAAAGCTCTTCCATTGTCCGAAGATCGGGCTGTGGAAAAACATTGTTGTTGTTATTATTGAGGTGCGGTGGATTATTGTTGTTGTTCACACCCGCCATAGCTAAATCTTCACGAGTCTCGGGCTCTTGATAAGTAGAAGATCTAGTACGCATACACCTACAAAGGCAAAAGAAAATATACCAAACACAAAGATAATATATATACACTATAAAGATAAAAATAAAAACTTTTGGATTTTTGAAAATTTTTAATTTTTATGGATTTTTAACAATTTTTAATTTTTTTGGGTTTTTGAAATTTTTAAGCAAGAAAAATAACGCTCACGAATGAACGGATCCCAAAAAGTAACGCGTCTCTCACAGAAAACCGTTAATCTTCACGAAAAGAGCCGGCAGCGGCGCCATTTAATATTTCGATTTTACTCAGTTAAAAAGTTCTTTGTCGTATGTCTAATCGAATTGATTATTGGTAAACGTGCGACTCAGTCGTCTTTTGGTGGGAAACAAAGATTTGTCGTTGTAGTATATTTAATATACAAGATTTTAAATAAATGACGGTTAATTAAATCTAAACTAAATTAAAACTTAAATTGTGCAATATTAAAACTTCGAAAAGTAAATTAATTAAATGACTTAAAGTTAAAGCGTGACGAAAATTAAATTTTACGAAGTATTAAAAATGTAAACTTAAAGATAAAATTCAAACAAAGCAAATTATAATTCCAAACCCTCAACCATCGGAATGTCTGATCGGAATGCTGTCACTATACCATCGGAATCCAGATCGCAAAGTAGTTATCGGAATGTATTAAGCTAGGTCTATCGGAATGTTGAAAAGAGAATCTATTAGAATGCAGTCTATCGGAATATATACAAGCTATCGGAATGTCACTTCCATCGGAATACACCCATCGGAATAAGTTCAGATCGGAATATTGCTATACAAATTTGGGCAGCACTTCGACTCAAAATACCTCAACAGCCGCCGGAATGTGCGATCGCAATCCCAGATCGGAATGAGGGTGTTGTTACTCTAGATCGCAATCCCGGGTCAGAATGCAAAACCCTTGTTCCGATACTGTCACTATCGGAATGTGGAGAAAGCAAGCCGTCGCAATGTGTAGAATCCCTTACTTTCCGATGGAGAACAAATTTGCAATAAGCACACGAACCAAATAAGCTCGAACTAATAAACTGATTTCTAAAACTTAGATGAAATGGAAATAGGACGAGATAATAAGAAACAAATTCAAAACCTTTTCAAATACGAAATAAGAAAACGAAATAAGAAAACTTTAGAAAAATGAAACTTTTTAGAGAACTTAGAAAAACAAATAAGCTAAGTATGAAACAAGCCAATAAGATTGTCAAACTTATGGCTTATCTTATACAAAAACTTACACAAAAGTAAAAAGGTCAACTTTTTAGTAAAATAAGCAAAGAGATTAAGCAACTTCTTGCTTAATCCGAATTTTAAAACAAACCAAAAACAAGAGAAAGGTAGAAAGAGAATGATAAAAGAAACTTGATCAAAAGTAAATAAAGATTAAAGCAACAAAATGAAGAACACTTACTTGGAATTTATAATGAATTATGGTGCAAGACAATTAATTAAATGACATGTAATTAAAGAACAAGTAACTAAAGGGTGGAAGACTAATTGTCACACTTAGCCAACAAGAGAAAATGAAATGAAATCTAATCTATTTATAGGAGGATTAGGGAGGTGCTTAGGAAGCTTCCTCCCCTCTTTCTTCATTCTTTAATTGCATCATTAAGTCCTTAATCTTCTTAATTCTTTGACTTTAACGACTTTGTCTCAGGATTTATTTAAACTCGTCTTGAATTTCTTCATAAATAAGACTTGAGTTCTTCGGCTTTAAGTAAACTTCCGTCTTTTGACTTTTTCTTCGATAAATCTTCAGAATTGGTCTTGGACTTCCGTTCTTTTTGCACTCTTGATTTCTTGACTTCGTCTTTTGTCTTTTTCTTCGATAAAAGCCCGTGAATGCCCGTGTTTTCTCCCCTTTTCACATTTTCGTCCTAAATCACAACAAAAACACAAACCACGCATAATTCCGACATTTACGACATAATATACATGTTTTGGCTCGGTTATTATTGTAGTTAAGTTGTAAAAAGGATGGGTGTTTACACACCTATCAGTATTTTCACAAATATTGTTAAGTTATTTTGTGTATCTGATGTATAGTATTTTTCTTTTGATGTTTAAGTCATGTTCCCTAAGAATCATGTGGTGATTCGAGTTACTAGGAGTAGGTGGATAGGAACGATTTTAAGCTGTTTCCTCTCTTATGGGCGACATAACTTATAACTGATTATGTTTTCGTTTGTATTTTGTCTATGCTGTTTTAGCTAGACTATGGATTTATGTACTCCAAGAGTTTGACTATGTTGTTTTAATAGATGGAGTTTTGGACCTTATTGGTTATGTGGTTATGTCCTTATGTGAGTAGATGGACTTATGTGTTATGTGTTGTATTAATTCTTATAAGTGTCATCATAGGTGGGAGTGAATTGGGGAAAGGGTACTTGTATAAATATGGTGGCCAACAAAGTTATACAAGTACCACAACTTCAATGAATTCCTAAGTATGATTGCATGAAAGAGGGTTATTACATGCTTGTATAATAGATGTTGGATGGATTTAAGTATATGTATCCTGATATTCCTATATATGTATGATCCCCAAAAATTATCGATTGTATCCTTAGGAGGGTTGCTATCTCGTTTCTTTTAGATATTCAACCTCCGTTGTAGAGTATTCTTTGATTTTCCTATTTCACGTGTCCGTTTTAAAATGGTGTTTTTGGTGTTAAGTCTATTGAAATAACTTTGGATTTCTTTTGGGATAATGAAATCTTTTGTGTTGATTTTTACATTCCTTTTGGTCGGTATATATTGAAAAAGACTTGGAAATATACTATAGAGATGGATAGTTGGTTGTACTCGGTAAAATAAGGTTAAGGTGTAGGAGTCGTGTTAGCAACAAGATGTAACTTAAGTTTTTTTAATATGTAATCAAAACTTATTTATTTCAAATTCTAAAACACTTTCTTTAAAAATAAGGTAAAATAAAATTTTCCTACTTAAATATTTTATATAAGTGAGTTTAACCGATCTACGTCATTTATAATTATTTACTCAAGACTAAACTGAGTTCATGACAATTTCAGGTAAATTTATTTATTTTCATTTAAAAAGGATTAGGTTAATCACGAAGATGATTCTATAGTTTTTAAAACAATTAGTATAAAAATTGTTTTGGTCATAACTTATTCGTCTTTAAAGCTTTTTGAGTGATTCAAAAGCCTAAAATTATGTACTTGGAACGCACTTTTCCAATATTCAGAATGTATAGTCATGGGAGAATAGTAGATTTTTCGAAGTTTTGAACAAGTGTCGGGTTCAAGGTTGAGTTTTGAATAGTAGTTTTAAACTTACGATTTAGAATTTTCAGGGTACCTAGTCTTTGAGATCATCTAGAGGGTTGTTTGTAGATTGTTTAAGTCACATAGATGTGGAGAGGTAAAGAAAAATATTTCTTTTAGGAAAATTCATTTTGTGCAAGGTTTTCTTTAATAACATGTCGCGAGTTGTAATATTTTTTTGTTTTCGTTGGGTGTTTCTTGGGTCGGTTATGTTTTGAAAGGTCATTTTGAATTGATACATGTTTCGGGTTTGATTTTTCTTTTTTAGTGTTCATGGTTTTGGTCTGTTTTAACTCGTGCACGTGAAATGTCATTAGTTATTTGTGGGTTTGATTCGTTGATCGTATCTGGTGGATTCAGAAAGTAGTTTTGGTTTCGTATTGATTGGGAGCGTTGAGGTAGTCATATGGAAGACTTGGTTGCACCTACATGATTAAGTAGGTGGCCATGACAAAATGGTTGGAATGTCCTTAATGATGAGGAAAGAGTTAGAAGTTCGTAGACGAACTAATGTGGTCATGAGGTCTCTTATGAGTGCCAAGGGATATGAATAGAGATTTGTATAAAGTATGGATATTGGCACAAGTAACGCGTCATAGACAATGTTTGATGGGGATATGATATTTCAAAAGTACTTATGATATTCGTTAGGTATGTAAAAAATTTCCAAAAATTTGCTAAGATTTAGTAGGTTTACCTATTATCTTGAAGTAGAACCATGAATAGAGCCAGTAGGAGGAGCAAGATGAGTTTTAGTTAGTGCCTTTTCAAGGCAATTGTTGATGGAAAATGATTTTAAAGGCAGGAGTTGTTAGAAAAATTGAAAGGAATGCAAGGTAGAGGTTAAGTTTTCCTAGTGGCAAATTGGATATGGAAAGCAGTTGAATGGTCGATAATAGAAGGTATTGATCATTTAGAATGTGTGTAGAATTTCTCGAGTAGAATGAGGTAGACATTTGTTGTATTGACGCTAAGAGAGGGTGCTAAGGATGTTGTATGGACACTTTGGGTTTACGGTTATGCATTTGGATTTGCCAAAGCACTAGCGGTTTTCATGGAGTCAATGAACCGAGTGTGCATGACCATATATAAACGAGTTGTCATCGGGAATATCGAAGACACCTTGACCTACTCAAAGTCTAAGGAAGAGTGTGAGGCGAATTATGAGTTGGTTTTGGAGATGTTTAGGAAGGGAATTATATGTGAGATTTTTTTCAATGAGAGTTTTAGGATTAAGTTTATCAGGAGGAGTAATTAGAGATGATGGCATTTAGTTGGAACCAACAAGGTTGAAGCGAAACAAGATGAAGAATCGTTTTGGAAGCTAAGAATTAGAGTGGGTGATGAGCCGGTCTTGGCATTATCAAAAGGACTGGACGAATTTGCGAAGCATGACGATACGTGGAGCATGGATTAGGATGTGTGTAAGGACGACGAAGAAAGGATATTGCTTATATGTTGCAGGAACTGAAGGTTTGGAAGAAATATACAAGACTTAGATAATCGAGCTAGATTGTTAGATCCGTATAGAAGGAATTTGGTGTGCGGGATGTAGAGAATGATTTATACGGATCATGAACATCTCCAACACATATTCAATCCTATTAATTGAATATTTCGCATAGATGATGGATGGAGTTAGGTATGAATGTTTGCAAGGCCAAGTACCATCTGGGAAAGGCAGGCATAGTTAATGAGACATGGAACAAGATGAAGGAAGTGAAGGTGAGACATGTAACACCCCCCAAATTTATACAACTCAATACAGCGGAAGACTCGTTGGTGTTACGGGATAGCACATTACTCACATCATAGACAACGCTTAAAAATCGCGTCGTTTAATAGTAAAGCATTTCCATTCATAAATATCAAAGTTACATAGGTCCCAAGTCATTTTATTTCATACAGGTTTTACAAAGCATTTGAATGGAAATTGTCATTTAAGTGCGGGCCATGAATTCTTGTTCTCTTCCCGAGAATTACCTTCAAGTACCTGAGACAAAACATGTTAAAAGAAAAGGTCAGTGATAACGCCGAGTGAATTCATAGAGTTTAATAAATTCCATCAATATAACTTTGGTATAATATTATTACCAAAAATCATTTCTTACAAATCATTGTAATAGGCCATAAAATAGCCAAAGTCATTTTTATACAAATCCTTATCGAAAATCATAATATAGGCATTTGCCGTAAAAATCATTATACGAGCCAATGTCGTAAAAACATCATACAATACGTTTTATAACGTTGTATAGATTAAATAAAAACCGTTATATGAATATGGTTATATAAAACCAAAACACGAACATAATATCAATAGTATGACCCCGTATAGCTAGTCAGGCAATACATCGTAATTCGGTGCGTATAGCAGTATTTCGTTAATTGGATTATTATAAGCCGCATGACATTGTTACCTTACTACAACAAACAACGGGTAGCTAGCCCGAAACTCATTTGCCCATCTAAATTAGCGTGTCGTCACAAAGGTCACGTTATGGAAATCTTCTCATACATAAATTCGCTTACCAATCAATGTGGCACGACGGGGATCAACCGTCAAGGCGCGAACTGGGGTGATCGTCCCTAAATAGTACTATTATATGCATAAGCGTATACCAAATCCTGGTAGTTCACAATTCATGCTAATGGGACTTTTAGTGACATAACCTAACTTTAATAATCCATTTAACTTCATCTATCGGGTCAATTAATCATTTATCAGGTCATACAATCGGGTCATACAATCATTCGGGTCCAAATCAATAAACAAACAATCGGGACAAATGGTGTCCTATTTTATAAAAACTAACATGTTATCTCCCTCGCGGGTTTATAAAACATTTCATAAAAACATTTAAAAGAGTGCGAGGCTATGAAGTCACGTTGATGTGGGAAGGCGGTTATCGGCGATTCGGATGTACGGTACGTGCTTCAATCACGGAAACCTAGACAAATAATACTCGTCTTAGACTCATGTCCAATGACTTTATAACAATAACAATTATGTATACATATGATGATTATATATATATATATATATATATATATATATATATATATGATGATCAAGTGGGTTTACATATCCTCATTTACTTATTTCAGTGTTATGTGTTGGTAACTTCTTACTACTTTACTAGTTTTACCTATTTACATGTTTTAGGTCCAATAGGCCCATTACAAGCCCAATATATTATATTAGCCCAATTATACTTTTATTATCAGTATCACACTTTACATGTTTGTCCCAAATGGGTTAAGCCCAATATATAAGTTTATAAGTGTTTTATCCTATTTTGTTGTATTATTAGTCCAATAACGTTAACTTAGCTCATTAATGTCCGTATGTTATATAGTTCGGATTTATCGGTTTTTACTTGTTATATATGTTTCTATATCAGTATATGAGCTTATAAAAGTTTACATTAGACGGGTCCAACCGTCTAAGTTTTATTTAACAAAAACGTTAATTTTTACGGTAATAGCCGAAAAAGTCATAAAAATCATGTTTATAGTTTTATAACTTATAAAACTTATCAAACTACCATTTATAAAATGTCCATTTATTTATCCTTATACATATTTATATAAATGTATTATATGAGTTAGTGGGTTTTAATTCACATTTTATACTATTTTTATTTGAGTTCTTATATAATACTATTATACTTTAATTTCCAAAATCTGATTTTTATTTGCATGTTCACCAAAACTGCCATATCTAGAGTTATATATGGAGATAGAAGCTCAAATTTTTATGACATAAACTACATGATATGTGATCCATTTAACTCTCCTATAGCTACTGTTGAATCAGCCTCTAAGTATTTTCTAAAAATCGTCCAAAACAGTGAACTCGGACTTATACTTTAAACTTGTTTTGATCATATCTCACTCATTACAATGATTCCATTGCATGGCCAACTCTCACATGTGTACAAGACATATTAATTACTGTATATTGCTTCTACTTTGCTATTTTATCAGTCTAACATGTGGTTCTTTACTGTTTTATACAGCCAACAATCTAAACAAGATTTTAGCCTTGTTTCTTATAGTTTTTCATCTTTTTAAGCATGTTTGTCAACACCAAATCCCCATACAATATTTTTAATCATCATTCATCATCATATACATATACATAAGTAAAAGAAATACAAGATTACATAATCAAAATAACAAGAGGATGGGGAGAACATTCTTTATACCACCATGATGATGTAGGTTGTGATCAATACATGGATTTTGATGGAGAAACTTGTGGTAAACCAAGACCATCTTCAAGACCACCATTCTTCATTAACACCTTGTGGAAAATCAGCCCCAAGACCAATGTAAACTCCTCCTTGGATGTTATAATCACCACCAATCAATAGGATTTCAAAAGGGCTTCAACATGTGTGTAAATAACATAAGATTTCATGGTTACTTTTGATCAATGATGGTGGTTTAAGGTGGAAATGGGACGACATAAATGGGGTTTAGAGAGAGAGATGAGAGTGTTTGCATGAGTGTAAATGGAACTAGTGGTTTGTGTTGCTAGTTTTGTGGTAAGAAAGCTTACTTTGTAAGCTTGGTAAGACAAGTGTCTTACTTAGCTTACACTTGACACCAAATGTTGGTGTGGTAGCTAGTTAAGGCCGGTTTTGAGTGGGGGTGGGACAAGTGTCCCACTTGTCTCATCCCCATTTATTTACGGGTACTCCTCGATTCTAGTTTCCTTGATTTGCGTGCCCTCGGGTCGTTTTACGAAAAACGTTTTTATAAATTATGAATCAACGCACAAAACGAATCTAATAAAAATTGTCTCATAAAAAACGGAGTTCGAAAACGTAAATACGTAATCCTAGGGTTTCCGGTTTAGTCGTAAAGGGCGTTAAAATAAAATCGTAAGTCCTAATCTCTTCTCGTAAATTTGTGAGTTTATGAACCAACACAAATTTAAAATTTCAAAATAATATTCACGGATAAATTTATTTTCTGAAATATCGGACTGTCACCAAAGACGGTGTATGTAAACGTAAGCACATAACGTTGAATCCTCCGGTTTAGACGTAGTCGACGCTACTTCAAGACGTAAATCCAAATTTCTTCCCAAAAATAAGTGAGTTCATAATATAACATTAAAATAATGTTTTTAAATAATATCTGAGAATAAAATATCAATCATAAATTGACGGATTGTCACAGCATTTACCCCTAAACAGGATCTTTGTCCTCAAAGATCATCTTACTACTCGCTTCTTATAGAGTTAAAGCCATGTGGGTATTTCCTCCACATTCGGTCTTTTCTCACAAGTGTAATTCATTACAATACACGAGTTTCATAACTACGGGAATAAGATCAGGCTTAATGTTGGCTTACTTTCTCTATCCATGATGTTCACGGGTTCTTGATGAATGCAACTTTTTGCCGATCTAAACTTCATTAAGGAATAGTCAGATTTTCACTTGATAGGCATTTTATCAAGTTCGATATACGAAACATAATTCACGCAGCTCTTGAAGTCCTAGGGTAGATCCAGCTTATATACCTTTCAAACCAATCTTTTACATCATCTCAATGGTCCCATACAACGGGGACTTATATCCCATGATCTTTTAGATCTTCAATTCAATCTCCATGGTTAAATTTTTTTGCATAACTTCGCTACCCATCTGGCACTTCAAGATCTACATTTCATATTCACATAACCTTCTGCCTACTAATGGCAGTCAATAATCAGATCCTAATTTCAACAATCACTTCAGGTCTCGCGGGTCGGGTATTTCGTAAGGTTAGGTTCGCCTTCATAGGAAACCTTAAACCTAAAAGACATGTCCAACTCACAGTGGGTGTATGTCGAGTGTCTTCATCTTAACTCCTGCTTACAGATGCTCTAATATAGATCCTAACAAGAGTCGATCTCGATACTAACACGATAATTATCAATGATAATCTCTCCAAAGGAAAACGATTATACGGTGTATTACCAAAGGTCAATCATTCAAACTAGAACAACGCTTATAGTATTTTGTATCGTTACTTTACCTCGTCCCTTCGATTGGGGTGGTACACAGTACTCTCATCAAGGTTCCTTCTCAATGACTTCTGAGCAAATCTCTAGAAATTCGATGCGAAGCGAGGATCTTGTTAGAGATGATAGATACAAGCACACTATGTTTACACAGCTCCTTCAAATATAAAGAGTCAATTTCTTCATCAAGAATCTATCATTAAGGGAATGATATTATCAGATTTGGTCAGTCTGTCGACGATGACCCAAATCGAATCAAATTCAGATGATGACCTTTGCAATAGCTAGACGTTTACTAATGTATGAGGCGGTGTCTGCCTTCATAATTTGCCATTAGTACAACTTCTTCTGATAATGATACATTAAATCAGAAATGTCATGAGTAAAATACTTTTACTTACAAGACTCCAACATAACTATATCTCAAAATCTCCATATTTATACAACCACAAGTGGCCTTTAAAACATTTAATGCTATTGGCTTCTTATTTTTAATGGTTCACATTAGCCGCGAACCCCTTTTATTATCTATATTATCCTTTTTACAATCGTCAATTATTTTTTTTTTTATTTTTTTTAAATTGTTTGGCAATTTATTTTGCACCTTCATTATTAAGGAACATGTCCTAATTGGTTCTTTATCTTTTCTACATAATGTGTCCATAATTATATTCACCTTCCTTGATGAAATAAATATCATGACCACAATTCGTCCAGAATTTCTTTCTTCATATCTTCTATGTTTTATTTCTATTTCAACTATTGGACCTAAAACATGTAAATAGGTAAAACTAGTAAACTAGTAAGAAGTTACCAACACATAACACTGAAATGAGTAAATGAGGATATGTAAACCCACTTCATCACATATACATATAAAATCATCATATGTATACATAATTGTTATTTTTATAAAGTCATTGGACATGAGTCTAAGACGAGTATTATTTGTCTAGGTTTCCGTGATTGAAGCACGTACCGTACATCCGAATCGCCGATAACCGCCTTCCCACATCAACGTGAGTTCATAGCCTCGCACTCTTTTAAATGTTTTTATGAAATGTTTTATAAACCCGCGACGGAGATAACATGTTAGTTTTTATAAAATAGGACACCATTTGTCCCGATTGTTTGTTTATTGATTTGGACCTGAATGATTGTATGACCCGATTGTATGACCCGATAAATGATTAAATGACCCGATAGATGAAATTAAATGGATTATTAAAGTTAGGTCATGTCACTAAAAGTCCCATTAGCATGAATTGTGAATTACCGGGATTTGGTAGACGCTTATGGATATAATAGTACTATTTGGGGACGATCACCCCAGTTCGCGCCTTGACGGTTGATCCCCGTCGTGCCACATTGATTGGTAAGAGAATTTATGTATGAGAAGATTTCTATAGCATGACCTTTGTGACGACACGCTAATTTAGATGGGAAAATGAGTTTCGGGCTAGCTACCCGTTGTTTGTTGTAGTAAGGTAACAATGTCATGCGTCTTATAATAATCCAATTGGACGAAATACTGCTATACGCACCGAATTACGATGTATTTCCTGACTAGCAATACGGGGTCATACTATTGATATTATGTTCGTGTTTTGGTTTTATATAACCATATTCATATAACGGTTTTTATTTAATCTATACAACGTTATAAAACGTATAGTATGATGTTTTTACGACATTGACTCGTATAATGATTTTTACGGCAAATGCCTATATTATGATTTTCGATAAGGATTTGTATAAAAATGACTATGGCTATTTTATGGCCTATTACAGTGATTTGTACGAAATGATTTTTGGTAATAATATTATACCAAAGTTATATTGATGGAATTTATTAAACTCTATGAATTCACTCGGCGTTATCGCTGACCTTTTCTTTTAACATGTTTTGTCTCATGTACTTGAAGGTAATTATCGGGAAGACAACAAGAATTCATGGCCCGCACTTAAATGACAATTTCCATTCAAATGCTTTGTAAAACCTGTATGAAATAAAATGACTTGGGACCTATGTAACTTTGATATTTATGAATGGAAATGCTTTACTATTAAACGACGCGATTTTTAAGCGTTGTCTATGATGTGAGTAATTTGCTATCCCGTAACACCAACGAGTCTTCCCCTGTATTGAGTTGTATAAATTTGGGGGTGTTACTGTGACAATCCGTCAATTTATGATCAATATTTTATTCTCATATATTATTTGAAAACATTATTTTAATGTTACAATATGAACTCACTTATTTTTGGGAAGTAATTTGGATTTACGTCTTGAAGTAGCGTCGACTACGTCTAAACCGGAGGATTCAACGTTACGTGCTTACGTTTACATACACCGTCTTTGGTAACAGTCCGACATTTCAGAAAATAAATTTATCCGTGAATATTATTTTGGAGTTTTAAATTTGTGTTGGTTCATAAACTCACAAATTTACGAGAAGAGATTAGGACTTACGATTTTAATTTAACGTCCTTTACGACTAAACCGAAAACCTTAGGATTACGTATTTACGTTTTTGAACTCCGTTTTTGATGACACAATTTTTATTAGATTCTATTTGTGCCATTGATTCATAATTTATAAAAACGTTTTTCGTAAAACGACCCGAGGGCACGCAAATCGAGGAAACTAGAATCGAGGAGTACCCGTAAATTAATAGGGGATGAAACAAGTATACACTTGTCCCACCCCCATGAGTGGCGGACACAACAAGGCATAAAGCCCCTTGTTGTCAAAATATTAAACTTATTATGGACACTTGTCCATATGGTTTACTAAAACCATCAACAACTAAGCTAAAATCATTTCATTTCTCTCACACACACTTCACAACATGCAAATTTATCCAACTCTCTCTCTCTCTCTCTCTCACCCATTTTGGCCGTCCACCATAGCACTACCACCACCATGTTCATCAAAATTTAGCCATAACCCAAGGCTATTATGAACATATGTTGAAGCCTAGTTGAAAAGAAGAAGATTGGAGGTGATCTTAACATCCAAAAAGGAGTTTCCATGGAGTTTATGGGCTGATTTTCAAGAAGATGATCATCCATTTGAAGGACTCAAGAAGTTCATTTGCCATGTTGAAGGTTTGGTAACAAGGAACCAAGCTTTGTTCATCAAAAACTCATCTTTTCATCACTATGGTGGTATAAGGATCATTCTTCCTATTCTTCTTGTTATTTTGATTATGTAATCATGTATTTTATTTCCTATTGTATATGTTTATGATTATTATATGATGATAAGAATATTGTGTGGGGATTTGGTGTTGATAAACATGCTTAAAAAGGTGAAAAACTATAAGAAACAAGGTTAAAATCTTGGTTAAATTTGTTGGCTGTATAAAACAGTAAATAATCAAATGATGAACTGATAAAAATGGCATAGATTAATGGATTTACAGTAAGCTATGGGTCTTGTACACATGTGAGAGTTGGCCATGCAATGGAATCATTGTAATGAGTAAGATATGATCAAAACAAGTTTAAGGTACAAATCTGAGTTAACTGTTTTGGACGATTTTTAGAAAAAACATAGAAAATGATTCAACAGTAGCTATAGAAGAGTTAAATGGATCACATATCATGTAGTTTATGTGATAAAAATTTGAGCTTCTATCTCCATATAGAACTCTAGATATGGCAGTTTTGGTGAAGGTGAAGATAAAAATCAGATTTTGGAAATTAAAGAATAATACTATTATATAAGCACTCAAAATTTAATAGTATAAAATATAAATTAAAACCCACTAACTTATGGATTCTATTTATATAAATATGTAAAAGGTGGAATAAGTGTATAAATTATAAAAATAGTAACTTGTTAAGTTTTATAAGTTATAAAACTATAAATATGATTTTTACGACTTTTTCGGCTATTACCGTAAAATTAACGTTTTTGTTAAATAAAACTTAGACGGTTGGACCCGTCTAATGTAAACTTTATAAAACTCATATACTGATATATAAACATATATAACAAGTAAAAACCGATAAAACCCGAACTAAATAACATACGGACATTAACGGGCTATGTTAACATTATTGGACTAATAAACCGACAAAATGGACTAAAACACTTATAAACTTATTTATTGGGCTTAACCCATTTAGGCCCAACTTGTAAAGTGTAGATACTGATAATATAAGTATAACATGGATTAATACAAGTTAAAGAACTTATAATAAGTTTATTGGACTTAAAACACGTAAATAGGTAAAACTAGTAAACTAGTAAGAAGATACCAATACGTAAACACAAAAATGAGTAAACGAGAATATGTAAACCCACTTGATCATCATATATATAAAATCATCATATGTATACATAATTGTTATTTTTATAAAGCCATTGGACATGAGTCTAAGACGAGTATTATTTGTCTAGGTTTCCGTGATTGAAGCACGCACCGTACATCCGAATTGCCGATAACCCGCCTTCCCACATCAACGTGAGTTCATTGCCTCGCACTCTTTTAAATGTTTTTATGAAATGTTTTATAAACCCGCGAGGGAGATAATATGTTAGCTTTTTTATAAAATAGGACACCATTTGTCCCGATTGTTTGTTTATTGATTTGGACCCGAATGATTGTATGACCCGATTGTATGACCCGATAAATGATTAAAGGACCCGATAGATGAAATTAAATGGATTATTAAAGTTAGGTTATGTCACTAAAAGTCCCATTAGCATGAATTGTGAACTACCGGGATTTGGTAGACGCTTGTGCATATAATAGTACTATTTGGGGACGATCACCCCAGTTCGCGCCTTGACGGTTGATCCCCGTCGTGCCACATTGATTGGTAAGCGAATTTATGTATGAGAAGATTTCCATAGCGTGACCTTTGTGACGACACGCTACTTTAGATGGGCAAATTGAGTATCGGGTTAGCTACCCGTTGTTGGTTTAGTAAGGTAACAATGTCATGCGGCTTATAATAATCCAATTAACGAAATACTAATAGACGCACCGAATTACGATGTATTGCCTGACTAGCAATATGGGGTCATACTATTGATATTATGTTCGTGTTTTGGTTTTCATAACCATATTCACATAACGGTTTTTATTTTCATACAACGTTATAAGACGTATTGTATGATATTTTTGCGACATTGGCTCGTATAATGATTTTTAAGGCAAATGTCTATATTATGATTTTCGATAAGGATTTGTATAAAAACGACTTTGGCTATTTTATGGCCTATTAAAATGATTTGTACAAAATGATTTTCAGTAATAATTTTATACCGATATTATATTGATGGTTTATTAAACTCTATGAATTCACTCGGCGTTATCGCTGACATTTTCTTTTAACATGTTTTATCTCAGGTACTTGAAGGTAATTCTCGGGAAGGCGACAAGAATTCATGGCCCGCACTTAAAATTATTTTCCATTCAAATATTTTGTAAAACCTGTATTAAATACAATGACTTGGGACCGATGTAACTTAGGTATTTATGAATGGAAATGATTTATTATTAAACGACGCGATTTTTATGCGTTGTCTATGATGTGAGTAATGTGCTATCCCGTAACATCAACTAGTCTTCCGCTGTATTGATTTTTATAAATTTGGGGGTGTTACAGTTTGGTACCAGAGCTCTCGTTATAGAGAACGAAAGATTTTTAAAACTAAGGTTTTGAATAAAACTTTTCAGAATCTTTTAACTATAAACATTTTTCACAAAATGTCTAAAAATATTTTGACTATAACGGTGCCGAAGAATTCCCGAGTTACCGACAAGGCCAGACTGAGAATTGTTATTTTAATATATATATAACTTGGATTATATATATATATATATGATGTAATTTTATTACATGATTGTTTGATGATTATTTCGATATTTATTCAAGATATTTATACGACGTAGATTGTCACAAGAAACCCTAAATCCCCTAGTAAATTAATCGAAGCTATTCTCGTAGGAATTCTAGCTATCCTAGATCTAAACCAAGTTGTGGATATTTATGATCCCAACAAAATGGTTGATATTCGTAGAAATGTTGATATTAGTTGATTGTGATTTTGAAGAAGAATTGGCGAGATTAAATCTGATATCGATGTCATGAGGATCTTTCATTTTAGAGTGGAGTTTGACAAAACTTTACCACCTAGGAAGATGTCATCTGATTCGTTGTCATCCAGATCTTAAATTGAAATCGAAAGGGTGAATGTTGCACTTGAGGCTGTCATTGGAACCATTACCCAAAAGCCTCATGCCACTAATACCTTTCCGAGAAGTCTAATTGAATGTGTGATTCATTTCATACTAGTGACTCATTTGATAATTGTTGTTATAAGAGCTATAGGATTGGAAATTAAGTGTTGATCATATCGAGCTTTTATTGCCCTTTCAAGGTCTAAAAATAAGGCTGAAAGTATTGGAGAATGAGGTAGGATATCGCATTGAGTATAAAATTTGTTATAACTTGAATAAAGTAAAATTTAACTTGTATGGAATATGAGATTGTTAAGAGGAAATCGTTAAGTTCTGTGATTGAATTATAAGGTTTTAAATGATTGTAGGTTCGTGTTAAGGGTTGTTCCTAGGCCATTGTCCAATGATGAGGATGCCCAGTGTCCAAGAAATAAATTGAAGAAATCTTCTTCTGAATTGAGACCGATGGATCTTCTGGGACATGTGGAACACCTAATGACTCTTGTAGATTAGTATTCATTGTGGTATCTTTTAAAAATCCCTAACTTAACTGAGACATCAGTAGGTAGGATGAGTTCTGAGAATTGTATGACATAGTGACACGTAATGTGTTACGGTACAATTTGACTTGTTTGTGATTACCGAAAAGACTACCTTTGATTGCTAAATTCTACATGTATCGATGTTATCTATCTCTTATTGCTTCATCCTAATGTTCGCATTAGTGATGCAACCATTGAACAAGTACTCATCTCGATTTGAGTTACATTGTGAATTATTCTCTTTTGAGTGCCATCGAGGTCATGAACCTCATGATTAATTGGCTAAGCTCATTTCCTATCATATCGTAGTTAATTCTTGGTGAACAAGCTTTCATGACTCTTTTGCAGATCACACATTGTTTTTATAAAGTTAAAACAGTATCCTTTGAGAAAATTTAATTTTCATCACTATAAGGATTATTCAAAGTGAGATTTATAAGTGATTGTTATCGAAAAGAAGTTGTTTATAAAACACCTTGGAAAACTTAATTTTTTTCATAAAAGGAAAATCTTTGTAAATTTATTTTGATTCTTATTTAAGAATTAAGCATGTAAATGTTTTTATTATAAACATGATGGTAAAATTTTGACGAACTGAGTATTGCATCGTTAATCTTGAAAATTGTATATAGTTGCGCGCCTACATACAATTTGGAATGGACCATGCAAGACTGATTAGTAGTCACCATAAAACTAATGCATAAACACTACATTTTCTTTGAAGATTGTGAAAGAATAAATTTTATGAGATCTGCAAGAAGTGCAAAATAGGGACATATTAGTAGGGACACCTACATATGTGCCTGTAGCATCTATTCTTCTGAGTCGAAATTACTCATCTGTGGAAATTGTCTTATTTGACAATTGACAATTCTTTCTTGTCCAATTCTCCCATAGTGAGATTCTTAGGAAAAGTATCTGATTACCGAGTGTTGATACCCGACTGGATGTATTGACGTTCTTATCATTTCTTTTGATTTGATTTCATTTGAATGACCTAGGTAACTATCCGAGGAGCTTTCGAATGCGTACTCAAATTATGAAAACATGAGATATATTCATATTCGTTAAATGTTTTCGTCTGTATCTGATTTGAAATTCTCTCGCATAGATTATGCGTTGACCTTACTCTTTTAAGGATTAGTTGTGTCTCCGTACATCATTGAATTGGTGAAGGATTATGAATTATTATTAGTCTTTTGAGAAGTTCACATCTTATCAACGGCAATAAAACTGGAAGGTTGATAGTGCTAGTAGAATGGATTGATTGATTATGGCATGACGACATTGTCTTAATTGATGGGAACTCGAGTAGAATTCCCCGAAAAGATAAGATGTTGATTATCAAAAGTGATCTAAATAATTCTTGATGGATGACCATATCCTGCATTTAGACCTGAAATTATACCGCGAATGGTTGTGAACTAGTTATAGATATTGTAATCTAGAAAAACCTAATATGAATTTATTGGAAAGATAATCCTGTTATTTGAAACTTTAGTAAGTATTTGTTAATGAATTACCTAGACTTTCGCCATTAAGGCAAGTTGAATTTGGTATTTGATTATATTCTCGGTGCTGCACCTATGGCTTGTGCACTGTACGTCAGCACCATATGAATTAAAGGAATAACCGTACAACTGAGAGAGTCGTCGGAGAAAGATTTTATTCCACCGAGCTCGTCATCCTGAAGAGCTATGGTGTTATCATTCCTTATATTTATAGATTACTATAAACTGAGTAAATTGACAATCGAAAACGATATCCATAACTCGAAATGGATGATTTGTTCGATCAATTACAAGGTTCTAGTGTATGTTTTAAAGATTTGCTCCACGGCATGGTTATCATCAACTTCGCATCTGCGAAAAAGATTATCTATTCCAATCATTACATCTAGAACTTGTAATGAACATTCTGAGTTTCACATGATGTCGTTTGTATTGACTAATACACACGTAGCATTCATAAATTTGGTGAATCACGTGTGAAGGATGTAATTTGATAAATTCATGCTCGTGATCATTAAGGACCATTTGTTTGTTTATAAGAACAAGAATGAGTTAATATTTATTTATAGATTGCCCTGAATTGACCGAACAATAAAAACATGTACCTTGAATATTTAACATGAGATTTAAGACTTAATACTTTACATGATTTAACCATGTGATTAATAGATAATGGAATATAAATTGACTCTTAAAAATTTAGAAGTCATTTAAGACTTTGAGTTATACTAAAAAGAAAGTGCAAATATATTTTGACAAATGTTTTAAAAAAGGACTTTTAAGGGATTATTCCTTTATAATCAAAACATTTAACTAAACTTCTGTTTAGGGGTAAATGTTTTTGCATACCTTAAGACAACCTAAGAAGGAATGAGAAAACCATTTAAACCATGACTTGAAATTTGAAACGACAATTTTTGCTTTTTAACTAAGAAAATTTTGACCAAAGTGTAACCAAAGATTTTTTTTTCAAACATTTACGAATCTTAATAATCATTTTTGATAAATCAACAAAAATCATGTTAATTAAATTCAAATTCTATTTTGAACACCCTTATATAATTGGACAAACTGAGAAAATTTAAAACTTTTACGTTTACGTTTCATAAAAATTAAATAATTATTATCGACGCTTTAGACGACGGATTGAGTAAAACTGATAAAAATAATAGTTGAGACAAAACTAAAACTTAGAAAATATAAAGAAAGAATTTTGAATAAATACAGACATGATAATTATATCATCAGGAAAAATGAATATAAATACTGACACATTATGTAGAAAATATACAGAACCAATTAGGACATGTTCCTTAATAATGAAGGTGCAAAACAAATTGCCGAACGATATAAAAGTAAACAATGTTTGTAAAAAAGATAATATAGATAATAAAAGGGGTTCGCGACTAATGTGAACCATTAAATTGAGAAGCCAATAGCATTAAATGTTTTAAAGGCCACTTGTGGTTGCTTAAATATGGAGATTGTGAGATATAGTTATGTTGGAATTTGTAAGTATAAGTATTCTATTTATGTCATTTAAGACTAAAAATATCTTTGTCTGAAGAAGTTGTACTGATGGCAATTATGAAGGCAGACATCGCCTCATACATTAGTAAACGTCTAGCTATTGCAAAGGTCATCATCTGAATTTGATTCGATTTGGGTCGTCGTCGACAGACTGACCAAATCTGCTAATATCATTCCCGTTAATGATAAATGCAAAAGAGTTATGTAAACATAGTGTGCCTGTATCGAACATCTTTATCAAGATCCTCGCTTCGCATCGAATTTCTAGAGATTTGCTCAGAAATCATTGAGAACGAACCTTGATGAGAGTACTATGTACCACCCCAAATCGAAGGGACGAGGTAAAGTAACGATACAAAGTAATATAAGTGTTGTTTTATGTTTGAATGATTGACCTTTGGTAATAGACCGTATAATCGTTTTCCTTTGGAGAGATTATCCTTGATAACTATCGTATTAGGATCGAGATCTAATCTTGTTAGGATCTAAATCTTAGAGCATCTATAAGCAGGAGTTGAGATAAAGACACCCGACATACACCTACTGTGAGTTGGACATGTCTTTTAGGTTAAGGTTTCCTATGATGGCGAACCTAACCTTACAAAATACCCGACCCGCGAGACCTGAAATGATTGTTGAAATTAGGATCTGATTATTGACAGCCGGTAGTGGGCAAGAGGTTATGTGAATGTGAAATGTAGATCTTGAAGTGCCAAATGGGTAGCGAAGTTATGCCACAATTTTTAAACTTGGAAAAATGAATTAATGATCTGACAAATCATGGGATATAAGTCCCCGTTGTATGGGACCATTGAGATAATGTAAATGATTGGTTTGAAAGGCATACAAGTTGGATCTACCCTAGGACTTCAAGAGCTTCGTGAATTATGTTTCGTAAATCGAACTTGATGGAATACCTATCAAGTTAAAAATTTGAATTCTTCTTAATAAAGCTTAGATCGGCGAAAAGTTGCATTCATCAGAAACCCGTGAACATCATGGATAGAGAAAGTAAGTCAACATTTAGCCTGATCTTATTCCCGTAGTTATGTTTGATGAAACTCGCGTATTGTAATGAATTACACTTGTGAGAAAAGACCGAATGTGGAGGAAATACCCACATGGATTTAACTCTATAAGAAGCAAGTAGTAAGATGATCTTTGAGGACCAAGATCCTATTTAGGGGTAAATGATGTGACAATCCGTCAATTTATGATCAATATTTTATTCTCAGATATTATTTGAAAACATTATTTTAATGTTACAATATGAACTCACTTATTTTTGGGAAGTAATTTGGATTTACGTCTTGAAGTAGCGTCGACTACGTCTAAACCGGAGGATTCAACGTTACGTGCTTACGTTTACATACACCGTCTTTGGTGACAGTCCGACATTTCAGAAAATAAATTTATCCGTGAATGATATTTTGGAGTTTTAAATTTGTGTTGGTTCATAAACTCACAAATTTACGAGAAGAGATTAGGACTTACGATTTTAATTTAACGTCCTTTACGACTAAACCGGAAACCTTAGGATTACGTATTTACGTTTTTGAACTCCGTTTTTGATGACACAATTTTTATTAGATTCTATTTGTGCCATTGATTCATAATTTATAAAAACGTTTTTCGTAAAACGACCCGAGGGCACGCAAATCAAGGAAACTAGAATCAAGGAGTACCCGTAAATTAATAGGGGATGAAACAAGTATACACTTGTCCCACCCCCATGAGTGGCGGACACAACAAGGCATAAAGCCCCTTGTTGTCAAAATATTAAACTTATTATGGACACTTGTCCATATGGTTTACTAAAACCATCAACAACTAAGCTAAAACCATTTCATTTCTCACACACACACTTCACAACATGCAAATTTATCCAACTCTCTCTCTCTCTCACCCATTTTGGCCGTCCACCATAGCACTACCACCACCATGTTCATCAAAATTTAGCCATAACCCAAGGCTATTATGAACATATGTTGAAGCCTAGTTGAAAAGAAGAAGATTGGAGGTGATCTTAACATCCAAAAAGGAGTTTCCATGGAGTTTATGGGCTGATTTTCAAGAAGATGATCATCCATTTGAAGGACTCAAGAAGTTCATTTGCCATGTTGAAGGTTTTGTTGGGTCAAAAAGTTGATGTGGCAGAAACTCAAAAACGAAGAAAACATGAAGTTATTGTCCAAGCGTTGTCAAGAGTTAATCAAGCGTTGATAAGAGCAAATTAGGCGTTGATGGCTCAAGCATTGTCGTGTGCAATCCAAGCATTGTCACATGCAATTCAAGCATTGACAAAACGTAGACAAAGAAGCTTATGGAAGCTTCTATTTAGATAAACATGCAAAAGATATTCTGCATAAGTTTATTTAAATAGAAGATTTACTTGTTTATTCATCATTATCTCTTGTAAACCCTAATCCTTACACTATAAAAGGAACCAAGGGTCTTAGGTTTTATTCATCAATTCATTCACAATGTAAACCTAAAGTGTGTGTCGACTAGACGTGGGATTCAATGTATACACGTCTAGTGGTTGTTGATTATTAATATAATTAACAATCCATTTGTTTTAATTCATGTTATTGTGCCTAAACACCTTGTTAACGTGTCGTGTTCTAATTCCACTTTGATTTGTTAATCATATGAACATGATGCATTCCTAGTTGCTTAAAAGATCCGGAAACCAAGGTTTCCACAATTGGTATCAGAGCCTCGTGGCTCGTGATGCTAGGATCAACAAGGTGTTCGTGTTTCGAGAAGAAAAGAAAAATCCGTCTAGGGTTTTTCTGGACGTTTTTGTGTGCGCAGCAGTATTCAGAAGGTCATAACTTTTGATTGAACCGTTGGATCGTCACGAAATTTTATATGTGTGTTCTACATACATATATCTAAACATCCACCGGAGGGATTGTTGAGTTTTATCCCCAGGCAAAAGTTATTAAGCGTCAAAGTCAGCAGGGAGTGAATGCAGTTTTCTATGAACAGCCATGTTCAAAACACGATCTCTCCTTCGTTAACCGTTGGATCTTCGTGATTTTTGGACTGTAGATTCTTGGCACTTGTGTCTTGAATCTCACAGAAGGGATTTTCGATCTGAGCCCTAATGATGACGATATTTAGAATCGAAGTTCACTGATTAAGGTATTGATATTCATGCTTTTTCACATAAAATCATGACCTAGGGTTTCTCAAACCCTAGATCGACATGAAAAGCAGGATGTTATGTAGTTCGTGGCTGTTATAACATGTGAAGATACACGATCTAAGGTTAACTTATAAATTCTAAATTAGGATTTCGATGCTCATGTTTCAACAAACCCTAGATCGTGCTTATTGCAATAGCTTATAATTCATATGGACTGATCAAGAGAAGACGCAGCTTAGAAGTCATCGTGGTTTAGAAGTAATGATTCTTGTTTGTTTAACATGTTCGCATGATTATTGGTTATGAATGTGTTCACACGAGACAAGACATCCTATTGGTGGAGAAATTAGCATTCACATGGTTACAATGTGTGTGTTCACATGAAGAATTTCAATTCTTGTGTTCACACGGAGATATGGGATCTAGCTTGCTGGTACATATAATATACTTGCTAAATATGTGCTTACATGAAGAAAGTAAAAAGCAGAAGGGATAAACGTTCATGGCCGCCAAAACCCAATGTAAGTTTTTAATTTCTTTACTTATTTCTATCTTTATGTTTAGTATTTAATAAAGGCCAAGGTGGGTTATTTATTATGGAAAATGTAAACCGTGCTTTGAAAATTAATGCATTGCATGAGGGCATTGCAATGGTCAAGTGTAGGGGATTTAATAAGTGTGAAAACACTTATCCTTTTACCACTTATTTCCAATAATAACAAGACCAAAACGTGTGATTTATGTCGTAAAAGTCGGAATTATGCGTGGTTTGTGTTTTTATTGTGTTTTAGGACCAAAATATCAAAAAGGAAGAGAACACGGGCTTTCACGGGCTTTTATTGAAGAAAACGGGAAAAGACGAAGTCAAGAGATCAAGAGTGCAAAAAGAACGGAAGTCCAAGGCCTATTCTGAAGATTTATCGAAGAAAAAGTCAAAAGACGGAAGTTTAATAAAGTCGAAGAACTTAAGTCTAATAGAAGAAGAAAATTAAAAGACAAGTTCAAATCCCGAGACGACAAAGACGAAGAATTAAAGTCGAGTCGAGAAAACGTGAAGAAAGCAAGAAAGAAGATGCAACACATGCACTCCTTCCACCTTCCCTATAAATACCCTCCTAATAGTCATTAGGAGGGTGGTTAGTTTTTAGTTAATTCTTCACTTTTTTAGTTTTCTCTAGTTTTTAGAGAGAGAAAGTCTTAAACTTTCTCTCACTAGTTCATCTTTTTTTTTAATCTTTCTAGATTAAACACTTTTGTATTGCTTATTTCATTAATCCAAGTTCTATTTTAAGCTTTTATTTCTTAATCTCATTCTACTTTTCTTTGATTTAAGATTGATTTTGGTGTGATTATCATGTGATCCGTGTTGTTCTAATTGATTTCATGCTAAAAAGTTAATCTTTTGATCATTTTATAAGTTTTCATTTGATTAAGCTTTAAGACTTTTGTGCTTATTGGCTTATTTTTATGATTAGCTTATTTTTATCATTAACAAGTTTTATTAAAAAGTTTATGTTTTTATGGTTTGATCTAAAAAGTTGGTTAATTTCAAGTTGAATAAGTTGATCATAGTGCTTATTTGATTCGGTTTAGTTGATTCGATTTAGTTTTGGGAATAAGCTCGATCTAATAGCTTATTTCCTAGCTCTTTGCTCGAATTCCATTATTTTCGGAAGGGTATTATATCCCTTTTCCGATTGTTGCCTTTTTCCGACCGGGTACACCCCCTTAACCGATTTCCACCATTTTAGGGAAGGGTTGTTATTCCCCTTTCCGATTGGCCCTTATTCCGACGGCACCATTCTTCACTTTCCGATCGATCCAATCGGATTAGGGTTTATCCTTTCCGATTGGTTCATTGTTTGCACGTATTCCGATTGGTAACTAGCTACATATTCCGATTGAGCCTCAAGTTTCATTTTCCGATTGGGGTTTGCTACATATTCCGATTGGTCCCCCTTTAGCAGTCATTCCGATTAACCTCTTTTATACACATTCCGATTGTGTGCTCTTCCACCATATTCCGATCATTATCATATTCCGATCATCCGATCGGAAAACATTCCGATCGGGGGCCTTTTTAGCTTGTTTTGGTTTCTTTCGATATCACTTTCTTATAGTACTTTTATTTTCTGAAAATTTTCAAAGTGTTAGTTTTATTTAGTGAGTTAGAACTTTTTCCATTGTCACCTTTAAGTTTTATGCATTCATTTTTTACTCGTCATTCAAATTAATCTTTTAACTTCCATTTTACTCAACGACACTTTAATTACTTGCTAATAGTTTAAATCAAACCATACCATTCTCTTGATCCACCAAAAGACGATTGAGTCGCACTTAAGACCGGTTTTCAATTCGAAAAGATTCGGAACTATAACGAACTTTGATACTTTGGTTGCAAATATCATGTATAAAATGGCGCCGCTGCCGGCTCTTTTCGTTACGATAAACGGTTTCTAGTGAGAGACGCATTGAATTTTGGGATCCGTTCTTTGAACGTTATTTTTTCTCGCTTCAAAAAAAATTTCAAAAATCCTAAAAAATATAAAACTCTTCAAAAATACAAAAACATTAAAAAACCTATTAAAACCAAAAAGATTATATAGATATTCTTTGTGTATATTTTTCTTCTGTAGGTGCATGCGTACTAGATCTTCCAACTATTCTGAGCCCGAGACTCTTGAAGATTTAGATATGGCTGGTGTTAACAACAACAATAATCACCCACCTCAAAACAATTTGAATAATAACAACAACAACAACAATGTCCTTCTACCTGATTTACGAACCATGGAGGAATTGTGCCAACCCACCATGAACGGACGCGGAGGCCCGATTGCGCCAATGCATGTCACTGCTCAGGAGTTTTCGTTGAAGCATCATATGATACAACAAGTACAAACGAACCCGTTTCGTGGAATTCCGGACGATGATGCCAACAAACACCTCGACAAATTCATTACCATTACCCAAAGCATGAAGTGCCCCGGTGTTTCTATGGATGACATTCGCCTCCAACTTTTTCCACACTCGCTTTCTCACCATGCCGAAAAATGGTTTGACCGTCTTCCTAAGAATTCTATTCATACGTGGAACGACATGACTCAACGCTTTTTATCGCGCTACTTTCCCCCATCCATGGTCACTAGCCTTCGTAACCAAATAAGTGGATTTATGCAAGAGAATGATGAATCGCTTTTCGATGCTTGGGAACGCTACAATGATTTGATCGACCGCTGTCCTAATCACAATATGCTCCCCGTCACTCTCATTGACACCTTCTACAATGGTCTCACTTTTCGTGATCGTGACACGATCAATGCCGCCGCCAGTGGTACTTTTATGAAAAAGAGACCGGAAGAGTGTCGAGAGTTGATTGAAAACATGACTACTCACCACAAGAATTGGGATTCTTCCGCATCCTCGAGATCTAATCAGAGAGTCAATGTTTCATCTACTTCTTCCACCACCAACCCGTCTATTTTGGAACGTGCTATTCTTGATATTAACAAAAGTCTCCAAATTTTGACCTCTAACCAAACTCAACAAGCTAAAGCCGTTGTTATCTCTTGCGACACATGTGGTGGTCCTCATTCCTGCAATGAGTGTCCTTCTACCCAAAGCAATTATTCTGAAGACGTTAACGCAACATACGGTACTTATCCCACGGGAGGCTATCAAGCCCGCCCTCAAGGAGACCGTAACTTGCTAAGTTATCGATCCAACAATTATCTTGCTCCCCCCGGTTTCCCTCCTGCAAACCAAAACCAACAACAAAGCTATAATCAATCCCAACCTCGTGCAAACAATCAGTATCAATCCCAAAGAAACCCATACCCAACTCAAGGAAATTCTCAAGCTTACCAGGCTCTACCTCTCAATCAACCGATGACAGTGAATCCAGAAGTCGAGACATTCATGAAGACTAATCGGGAGTTGGTGACGAATCTTCAGAGTCAAGTCCGCAACTTGAAGGGGGAGATGGCAAAACAAGGGAACGATATTCGAGCCGAGCTAAGGAATGATATGGCCAAACACAATGATGCTATGAATGCAAACATGCAAAACTCTTTTAACAATCAAGCTCTTCACCTTCGTGATATGATTAGTTCGCTCCTCCAAAGTAATCAACCCTCTTCTTCGGGTACTCTTCCGAGTAATACCGTTGTGAATCCAAGAGGGGAGATGAAAGCAATCACCACTCGAAGTGGAAAATGTTATATGGAACCCGAGCTTCCTACACCTCCACCGGTGATTGCGAACAAGGAAAAAGAGCAACTTTCTTCACCTCAATCGCCTTCTATCCCCATTTCCCCACCACCCGTGGTTGTGAGTGATCCTATTCCCTTAAAGCCTTCTTCTTCATCCAATATACCTTATCCCTCAAGGTTGAGGAAAGAGAAGCAAAAGATCAAGGATGACATTCAGGTTTCAAACTTCCTAAAAATGTTTAAACAATTGAATTTTAACATCTCCTTTGCCGAGGCTCTCGCTCACATGCCCAAATACGCTAAGATGTTTAAAGATCTTTTAAGTGATAAAGAAAAGCTTCTTGACATTGCTCAGACCCAACTTAATGAGAACTGCTCCGCAGTGCTTTTAAGGAAATTGCCCACCAAACTTGGTGATCCGGGTCGCTTCTTGATTCCTTGCAACTTCCCGGGAGTAGAGAATTGCATGGCCCTAGCCGATCTAGGTGCCAGTATAAACTTAATGCCTTTAAGCGTTTGGAAGCAATTGTCTCTCCCCGAGCTTGTCCCCACCAAAATGACTTTGGAATTAGCCAACCGTACGGTTGCTTATCCAGTGGGGATAGCTGAAGATGTCTTTGTTGGCGTTGACAAATTCACCTTCCCGGCGGATTTTGTTGTCGTTGACTACGAGATGGATCCCCGTGTTCCATTAATCGTTGGACGTCCCTTCCTGAGGACCGGTCGCACTCTCATTGATGTAGCCGCAGGCGAAATAATCATGAGAGTTGGTGACCATCAAATTGTCTTCAACATGGGTAAGATTTCTAAGCAACCTTATTCGTATGAGAGCGTTAATGCTATTGATGTTCTCGATGAGGCTTGTGAAGAACATTTTCATGATGCTTGCAAAAGTACTCATTCTCTACCCAATGTTGAGACCGTTGCCTCAATTGCTCCAGCATTGACTCCTTTTGGAGAAAGTGACTTGGATGATTTCGAAGCTAGCTTGGGTCCTCTCGATATTAAGTATGATAATTTGTCCACCAATTGGGATGAAGATATTCGTACTATTGAGAGACTTCTCAACGAGGACCCGTTGTCTCCTCCTGCTCCTAAAGAGGTGACTAATGATGATCCATCGTTAGTTTCACCATCTACTGAGGATCCTCCTACTCTCGAGCTTAAGGACCTACCGCCTCATCTTGAGTATGTTTTTCTGGAAGACGACGAGAAGCTACCGATCATCACCGCAAAGGATCTGAAAGAAGACGAAAAAAACCGACTTGTCGCTGTGTTGAAGAAGCATAAACGTGCTATCGCTTGGAAAATCTCCGACATCCATGGAATTGATCCTCACTTTTGCACACATAAAATTCTCATGGAGGACGACTTTAAGCCCACAATTCAAAGCCAAAGAAGGGTGAATCCTAAAATACATGAAGTCATCAAAAAAGAGGTTATCAAACTTCTTGATGCGGGTATGATTTACCCTATTTCGGATTCACCGTGGGTTAGTCCAGTCCATTGTGTGCCTAAGAAAGGCGGAATCACCGTTGTGCCCAATGCAAACAACGAGTTAATTCCTACCCGTCTCGTTACTGGGTGGAGAGTTTGTATAGACTACCGCAAACTCAATGATGCCACGAGAAAGGATCATTTCCCTCTACCTTTTATGGACCAAATGCTTGAACGTTTAGCCGGTAATGAATATTACTGCTTTCTGGATGGTTTCTCGGGTTATTTCCAAATACCCATCGATCCCCAAGATCAAGAGAAGACAACATTCACTTGTCCCTACGGCACATTTGCTTATAAAAGAATGCCTTTTGGCTTATGCAATGCCCCCGGGACTTTCCAAAGGTGCATGTTGGCTATCTTCCATGACATGGTTGAGCAAACCATGGAAGTCTTCATGGATGATTTCTCGGTCTTCGGGGATTCCTTCTCTTCTTGCCTTGCCAATTTGGAACGTATGCTTAAGCAGTGCGAAGACACTCGCCTTGTTCTGAATTGGGAAAAATGCCATTTTATGGTAAAAGAAGGCATTGTGCTAGGACACAAAATCTCTAAAGCCGGTCTTGAAGTCGACCGTGCTAAAGTAGATGTCATAGCAAAATTACCTCCACCTTCAACCGTGAAGGGTGTGAGAAGTTTTTTGGGTCATGCGGGTTTCTATCGTAGATTCATTCAGGATTTCTCTAAAATCGCTCGCCCGATGACCCACCTCTTAGAAAAAGATACTCCTTTTATCTTTTCTAAAGAGTGTCTCGAAGCCTTCAATCTTCTCAAGGATAAGCTAACTAAGGCACCGGTCTTGGTTACCCCAAATTGGGAGCTGCCCTTTGAATTGATGTGCGATGCTAACGACTTTGCTATTGGTGCGGTTTTGGGCCAACGTGTGAATAAACACTTCCAACCAATCCACTACGCTAGCAAAATAATGACGGGGGCTCAATTGCATTATACGACAACCGAAAAAGAGCTTTTAGCTGTTGTCTATGCTTTTGAGAAATTTCGCCCCTATCTGGTTTTATCCACCACCATCGTATACACGGATCATTCCGCGTTGAAGTACTTGATGACTAAGAACGATTCTAAGCCAAGACTTCTTCGCTGGGTTTTGCTCCTTCAAGAATTCAACATTGAAATTCGTGACAAGAAGGGAGCCGAAAACCTGGCCGCGGATCATCTGAGCAGACTTGAGGATCCATATCAGGGGGATCATCCAAACAAAGAGATCAATGACTCTTTCCCCCTGGAGACTCTAATGTCTATAAATCTCAACCTTGATGGCACCCCGTGGTTTGCGGACGTTGCAAACTACTTAGCGGGTGGTATTCTCATTCAAGGGCTAACATCCCAACAAAAGAAGAAGTTCTTGAACGATGTTAAGACTTACTTTTGGAATGACCCTTATCTATTCAAACAGTGTGCTGATCTGATTATTCGTCGATGTGTTGACGGACCGGCAGCTTTTGACATTCTTCAAGCTTGCCACAAAGGACCCACCGGTGGTCACTTTGATTCTGGATTCTACTGGCCCACCATTTATCGTGACGCTCACGAAATGGTTAAGCATTGTGATGCTTGCCAACGTCAAGGCAAGATCACACATAAGGATGAGATGCCTCAAAATTT
Source organism: Glebionis coronaria (assembly GCA_025667525.1). NCBI lineage: Eukaryota > Viridiplantae > Streptophyta > Magnoliopsida > Asterales > Asteraceae > Glebionis > Glebionis coronaria. The sequence goes on from CM046880.1 coordinate 194,996,477, forward strand.
CATACAGGAATGTGAAATCTTTGATGTATGGGGCATCGACTTTATGGGGCCATTTCCATCATCCAAAGGGAACAAGTACATCCTCGTCGCCTTCGACTACGTCTCTAAATGGGTTGAAGCTAAGGCTCTTCCTACGAATGATGCGAGGGTGGTTGTGAACTTTTTGAAGCAGCTTTTCGCTCGATTTGGCGTTCCTCGTGCTATCATCAGTGACCGCGGGACTCATTTTTGCAACGATCAGTTTGCACGAGTCATGGCAAAGTATGGTGTCAATCACCGTCTTTCCACCGCCTATCATCCCCAAACCAATGGGCAAGCCGAAATTTCCAATCGTGGCTTGAAGAGAATTTTGGAGCGAACTGTGGGAGAGCATCGTGCCGCGTGGGCCGATAAGTTAGATGATGCTCTGTGGGCTTTCGGTACTGCTTACAAGACCCCGATCGGTTGTACACCTTATCGTCTTGTGTACGGGAAAGCCTGCCACCTACCCATCGAGCTGGAACATAAGGCGCACTGGGCCTTGAAGTGGGCTAACTTCGACATCATCAAAGCCGGTGATCATAGCAAGGTTCAACTCAACGAGCTAAATGAACTGAGGAATGAAGCTTATGAGAACTCGCTGATCTACAAGGAGAAGACGAAGATGATCCACGATGCTAAAATCAAGAACCGAGAGTTCCACGTTGGTGATCAAGTCTTACTCTTTAACTCTCGGTTGAAGATCTTCTCTAGCAAGTTGAAGAGCCACTGGTCTGGTCCATTCACCGTCGCCAAAGTTTTTCCGTATGGGACCATTGAGCTTTCTCAGCCAAATGGGCCCAATTTCAAGGTGAATGGCCAGCGTCTGAAGCTGTACTTTGGTGAGGACATCTCTCAGGAGATGATTCCATCCCTCACCACGTTCCCCATAAACTAAAATTGGGTCGAGTCAGGCTCATGACTCGGTGAACAAAAACAAGCGCTTCTCGGGAGGCAACCCGTGTTGTATCCTATACTGCTTTCATAATAAGTGTAGGGGAGCCCCGCATATGTTTGTTGTCTTGTTTCTTGTGCTGTGCAGGGATTTAAGCTTCAGAGAGCATCTTGATGACTTTTGACGAACCATGATACCGTGTTTCCATCTTCCCGGTTTTATCCTAAACTCTTGTGATTCAATATTTCATATTTTATATGTTCACATTGAATTCACTTTAGTTGTCTTTTCCTTAGCAAGATTTAAACAAAGTGCACAATGTCCTAAGTGTAGGGGAGTTTACTCCCACATGCTTAAACATTGAGGACAATGTTTATCTCAAGTGTAGGGGGGACTTCTATCGAAGTAAGTGGTCTTTTCCATGAATTTGCCTTCATTTTAACCGGAAAATTTGATTTTTCGACATTTTTCAAAAATTTTAATCTATTTTGGCCTAGTTGTATAGTTGTATTTGCCTTTGTTATGTTTCCTTTGCTAGAATAAAGTGGTTTTAGATTTTTCTTAGTCATGAATATTTTGACTCAACCCGAGTTTACTTGCCTAAGTCTACTCTAGCTAGTATCCTTAACGTGTTTAAGTCAAGTTTTGCTAGGCTTTTATATAGGGAGCTATAAAACGCGAAAGTCTTAACTCTCACGGGATAAGAACAAGAACTTTTCGCAAGTTCCTATAATTGATCCTAGAGAGTCGTTTATCAAGGGAACTTTAAAACGCGATTTCTATACTTGAAAAAGTCTAAGAATTTGCAAGATCCTATAGGCGACTCGAAAACCCAAAACTTTGATTTAATTGGCTAAGCATCCACGAGTCTCATTCTTTGAGATTTTAAACTGTGGAGGACGAGAGATGATAGAGCCAATTATAAGTTCGGTATTCTTTCGTGAATTTATGTGAGTTAATTATGAGCCTATTCTCCCTCCGCTTGTTAATAAATTTATCTGCTAATAAATAAGGTTGTACGATTTAAAAGGTTACTTAGCTTTTAGCCCCAGATCGTTTAAAAGTTGCTCGGTAATGACGAGAGTTCATAGCCAAGGCATAACTTATGAAGCGGGGCGCGAAGATTGGCGAGTCCGAAAAGGCCCTAACAAGGCATGAGGGCTACATTTTGTTGCTAAAGATCCAAAAGTGATGTGAAGAATCATTTATCGAAAATCAATATGAAGGATCGAGACACACGACGAAAAGCAAGAACTCCCCAAAAGTCATGGAGAAATCTATCCGAAAAGACCCTAACAAGGTATGAGGATAAATAGATCCAGGTCCTAAAAGGAGGCGGATCGTTGTATATCAAAGTTCAAAATAAAGATTGGAGAAAAATGAAGAAGTCGTGGTCCAAAGATGAAGAATCTCTCAAAAAACTTCAAGTGAAGAAATTCCTATTATGAAGAGAAGACCATAATTTCAAGAACGTCTCTCAAAGATTCGAAGTATGAAGTCGCTGCCAAATATCAGCCCGAGAAACGTCTCAAATCGCGAACCAAGTTATGCCAAGATATGAACTTTCTGATATCCCGAGAAGCAGTTTTAAAAGATTTGGTCCTTTAGCTAACTATTGATTAAATCGTTCACCTTATTTTCGGACTAAATAACTATCGAAATAAGTCAAACAATGCATCCTCGTGAGCATTCAAGACAAAAATAAAATATAAGAGATACACCTAGGAATAAGGGAGTCTAAGTGAATAATTGGCCCACATGAGTTCGTGATAGTTTGCTAACTTATAATAACAATGATCTCGTTTTTAAGCTTGGTATGGGGAAAGTGAAACTTGAGGATGATAAACGTTCATGGCTGCCAAAACCCAATGTAAGTTTTTAATTTCTTTACTTATTTCTATCTTTATGTTTAGTATTTAATAAAGGCCAAGGTGGGTTATTTATTATGGAAAATGTAAACCGTGCTTTGAAAATTAATGCATTGCATGAGGGCATTGCAATGGTCAAGTGTAGGGGATTTAATAAGTGTGAAAACACTTATCCTTTTACCACTTATTTCCAATAATAACAAGACCAAAACGTGTGATTTATGTCGTAAAAGTCGGAATTATGCGTGGTTTGTGTTTTTATTGTGTTTTAGGACCAAAATATCAAAAAGGAAGAGAACACGGGCTTTCACGGGCTTTTATTGAAGAAAACGGGAAAAGACGAAGTCAAGAGATCAAGAGTGCAAAAAGAACGGAAGTCCAAGGCCTATTCTGAAGATTTATCGAAGAAAAAGTCAAAAGACGGAAGTTTAATGAAGTCGAAGAACTTAAGTCTAATAGAAGAAGAAAATTAAAAGACAAGTTCAAATCCCGAGACGACAAAGACGAAGAATTAAAGTCGAGTCGAGAAAACGTGAAGAAAGCAAGAAAGAAGATGCAACACATGCACTCCTTCCACCTTCCCTATAAATACCCTCCTAATAGTCATTAGGAGGGTGGTTAGTTTTTAGTTAATTCTTCACTTTTTTAGTTTTCTCTAGGTTTTAGAGAGAGAAAGTCTTAAACTTTCTCTCACTAGTTCATCTTTTTTTGTAATCTTTCTAGATTAAACACTTTTGTATTGCTTATTTCATTAATCCAAGTTCTATTTTAAGCTTTTATTTCTTAATCTCATTCTACTTTTCTTTGATTTAAGATTGATTTTGGTGTGATTATCATGTGATCCGTGTTGTTCTAATTGATTTCATGCTAAAAAGTTAATCTTTTGATCATTTTATAAGTTTTCATTTGATTAAGCTTTAAGACTTTTGTGCTTATTGGCTTATTTTTATGATTAGCTTATTTTTATCATTAACAAGTTTTATTAAAAAGTTTATGTTTTTATGGTTTGATCTAAAAAGTTGGTTAATTTCAAGTTGAATAAGTTGATCATAGTGCTTATTTGATTCGGTTTAGTTGATTCGATTTAGTTTTGGGAATAAGCTCGATCTAATAGCTTATTTCCTAGCTCTTTGCTCGAATTCCATTATTTTCGGAAGGGTATTATATCCCTTTTCCGATTGTTGCCTTTTTCCGACCGGGTACACCCCCTTAACCGATTTCCACCATTTTAGGGAAGGGTTGTTATTCCCCTTTCCGATTGGCCCTTATTCCGACGGCACCATTCTTCACTTTCCGATCGATCCAATCGGATTAGGGTTTATCCTTTCCGATTGGTTCATTGTTTGCACGTATTCCGATTGGTAACTAGCTACATATTCCGATTGAGCCTCAAGTTCATTTTCCGATTGGGGTTTTCTACATATTCCGATTGGTCCCCCTTTAGCAGTCATTCCGATTAACCTCTGTTATACACATTCCGATTGTGTGCTCTTCCACCATATTCCGATCATTATCATATTCCGATCATCCGATCGGAAAACATTCCGATCGGGGGCCTTTTTAGCTTGTTTTGGTTTCTTTCGATATCACTTTCTTATAGTACTTTTATTTTCTGAAAATTTTCAAAGTGTTAGTTTTATTTAGTGAGTTAGAACTTTTTCCATTGTCACCTTTAAGTTTTATGCATTCATTTTTTACTCGTCATTCAAATTAATCTTTTAACTTCCATTTTACTCAACGACACTTTAATTACTTGCTAATAGTTTAAATCAAACCATACCATTCTCTTGATCCACCAAAAGACGATTGAGTAGCACTTAAGACCGGTTTTCAATTCGAAAAGATTCGGAACTATAACGAACTTTGATACTTTGGTTGCAAATATCATGTATAATATATTGTATATGATTAATATTGAGAGTTTCTGTTTGCATATTAGACTATCGAGGGTGTTATTGATCCAAGGAGCAAAAGATGCATATTGTTGGTAATTCTTTGATCATTATGTTAACGTGATACATTATGGCTAAGGATAAGTGAAGTATGCACACCGCTGACAAGATGACAGTTTTAGTTCGACGCTGACGTTTGTAATTGAGGCGCTGACAAGCCTTGAATTGACGCTGACAGAATAAGTCAACGCTGACAGGTTGACAGTGTCGTCCGATATATGAGATTTTGAACGCTGACACGTATTGTCCGATATCGGACAATACATCTGACTTAGATCTTGGATGAAAAAGGATATTGGACAACACAGGAATTGCTACTTTTTGAGAAAATTGGTACGTTTTAAGCACACAAAAAGGAGGAAAATACACACAAAGGTACATGGAATCTTCGTTTTAATTTAGAATATCATGATGATATTTATGGCTCGGATATTTTGAAAGGGATTAATGATTTTAATGCGAGTTAGCAACAATTCGTGAAGTAATTTATTGGATTTGATTATGTAATCGGGGTAGCCTTGTAAAAGAGTTATCCGTCTTAATGCTTTTACATATGATATGAAGATTAAGATTCTTCATGAAGAGGTGTTAGCTTAAGGGGAAGAATTCTTATGGTAAGTTTGATGATTGAAGAAGATTTTCGCGAGTTTGTGTTCTATTATATCTTAAAGTCGTGCACTCCCAGTCATAGACTTTAAAGGTAACTTGTTCGTGCTTTACATGGTTGGTGATGAAGACTTGTCATAACACTTGAAGGAGTTACATTATCGTGCTCAGTGTCTCACAAAGGATGAGAATATTGACAAGGGATCGAGGTCTACTTATATTTAGTCATTTGTATAAGTTTTTCATCACATGGATAGTACAAGACATGGAACACAAGGTTGGGTTATTCTACTTCTACATCAAAAATATTATATTAATTGTTCTTCAAGATCATTACATAGAGCTACATATGGAGAATCTTCAACATTGCAACATTGTTTACTTCCTTGTTGATGTGACAAAAAGGGGAAGAAATACATGCTATACTTGAGGGGAAGCAATTTGAAGATCATGTACAACTTAAAAGAGATACACATAGAGTTTTGCCACTATCAACTAGGGGAAGATTGTTGGGTCAAAAAGTTGATGTGGCAGAAACTCAAAAACGAAGAAAACATGAAGTTATTGTCCAAGCGTTGTCAAGAGTTAATCAAGCGTTGATAAGAGCAAATTAGGCGTTGATGGCTCAAGCATTGTCGTGTGCAATCCAAGCATTGTCACATGCAATTCAAGCATTGACAAAACGTAGACAAAGAAGCTTATGGAAGCTTCTATTTAGATAAACATGCAAAAGATATTCTGCATAAGTTTATTTAAATAGAAGATTTACTTGTTTATTCATCATTATCTCTTGTAAACCCTAATCCTTACACTATAAAAGGAACCAAGGGTCTTAGGTTTTATTCATCAATTCATTCACAATGTAAACCTAAAGTGTGTGTCGACTAGACGTGGGATTCAATGTATACACGTCTAGTGGTTGTTGATTATTAATATAATTAACAATCCATTTGTTTTAATTCATGTTATTGTGCCTAAACACCTTGTTAATGTGTCGTGTTCTAATTCCACTTTGATTTGTTAATCATATGAATATGATGCATTCCTAGTTGCTTAAAATATCCGGAAACCAAGGTTTCCATAGGTTTGGTAACAAGGAACCAAGCTTTGTTCATCAAAAACTCATCTTTTCATCACTATGGTGGTATAAGGATCATTCTTCCTATTCTTCTTGTTATTTTGATTATGTAATCATGTATTTTATTTCCTATTGTATATGTTTATTATTATTATATGATGATAAGAATATTGTGTGGGGATTTGGTGTTGATAAACATGCTTAAAAAGGTGAAAAACTATAAGAAACAAGGTTAAAATCTTGGTTAAATTTGTTGGCTGTATAAAACAGTAAAGAATCAAATTATGAACTGATAAAAATGGCATAGATTAATGGATTTAAAGTAAGCTATGGGTCTTGCACATGTGAGAGTTGGCCATGCAATGGAATCATTGTAATGAGTGAGATATGATCAAAACAAGTTTAAGGTACAAATCTGAGTTAACTGTTTTGGACGATTTTTAGAAAATACTTAGAAAATGATTCAACAGTAGCTATAGGAGAGTTAAATGGAGAACATATCATGTAGTTTATGTGATAAAAATTTGAGCTTCTATCTCCATATAGAACTCTAGATATGGCAGTTTTGGTGAAGGTGAAGATAAAAATCAGATTTTGGAAATTAAAGAATAATACTATTATATAAGCACTCAAAATTTAATAGTATAAAATATAAATTAAAACCCACTAACTTATGGATTATATTTATATAAATATGTAAAAGGTGAAATAAGTGTATAAATTATAAAAATGGTAACTTGTTAAGTTTTATAAGTTATAAAACTATAAATATGATTTTTACGATTTTTTCGGCTATTACCGTAAAATTAACGTTTTTGTTAAATAAAACTTAGACGGTTGGACCCGTCTAATTTAAATTTTATAAAACTCATATACTGATATATAAACATATATAACAAGTAAAAACCGATAAAACCCGAACTAAATAACATACGGACATTAACGGGCTATGTTAACATTATTGGACTAATAAACCGACAAAATGGACTAAAACACTTATAAACTTATTTATTGGGCTTAACCCATTTAGACCCAACTTGTAAAGTGTATATACTGATAATATAAGTATAACATGGATTAATACAAGTTAAAGAACTTATAATAAGTTTATTGGACTTAAAACACGTAAATAGGTAAAACTAGTAAACTAGTAAGAAGATACCAATACGTAAACACAAAAATGAGTAAACGAGAATATGTAAACCCACTTGATCATCATATATATAAAATCATCATATGTATACATAATTGTTATTTTTATAAAGTCATTGGACATGAGTCTAAGACGAGTATTATTTGTCTAGGTTTCCGTGATTGAAGCACGTATCGTACATCCGAATTGCCGATAACCCGCCTTCCCACATCAACGTGAGTTCATAGCCTCGCACTCTTTTAAATGTTTTTATGAAATGTTTTATAAACCCGCGAGGGAGATAACATGTTAGTTTTTTTATAAAATAGGACACCATTTGTCCCGATTGTTTGTTTATTGATTTGGACACGAATGATTGTATGACCCGATTGTATGACCCGATAAATGATTAAAGGACCCGATAGATGAAATTAAATGGATTATTAAAGTCAGGTTATGTCACTAAAAGTCCCATTAGCATGAATTATGAACTACCGGGATTTGGTAGACGCTTGTGCATATAATAGTACTATTTGGGGGCGATCACCCCAGTTCGCGCCTTGACGGTTGATCCCCGTCGTGCCACATTGATTGGTAAGCGAATTTATGTATGAGAATATTTCCATAGCGTGACCTTTGTGACGACACGCTACTTTAGATGGGCAAATTGAGTATCGGGTTAGCTACCCGTTGTTGGTTTAGTAAGGTAACAATGTCATGCGGCTTATAATAATCCAATTAACGAAATACTAATAGACGCACCGAATTACGATGTATTTCCTGACTAGCAATACGGGGTCATACTATTGATATTATGTTCGTGTTTTCGTTTTCATAACCATATTCATATAACGGTTTTTATTTTCATACAATGTTATAAGACGTATTGTATGATATTTTTGTGACATTGGCTCGTATAATGATTTTTAAGGCAAATGCCTATATTATGATTTTCGATAAGGATTTGTATAAAAACGACTTTAGCTATTTTATGGCCTATTAAAATGATTTGTACAAAATGATTTTCAGTAATAATTTTATACCGATATTATATTGATGGTTTATTAAACTCTATGAATTCACTCGGCGTTATCGCTGAACTTTTCTTTTAACATGTTTTATCTCAGGTACTTGAAGGTAATTCTCGGGAAGACGACAAGAATTCATGGCCCGCACTTAAACAATATTTTCCATTCAAATATTTTGTAAAACCTGTATTAAATACAATGACTTGGGACCGATGTAACTTTGGTATTTATGAATGGATATGATTTATTATTAAACGACGCGATTTTTATGCGTTGTCTATGATGTGAGTAATGTGCTATCCCGTAACATCAACTAGTCTTCCGTTGTATTTAGTTATATAAATTTGGGGGTGTTACAAGATACAAACGAAAACATTTAACGAATATGAATATATCCCATGTTTTGATAATTTGAGTATGCATTCAAAAGCTCCTCGGATCGTTACCCAGGTCATTCAAATGAAATCAGATCATAAGAAATGATAAGAACGTCAATACATCCATTCGGGTATCAACACTCGGTAATCAGATGCTTTTCCTAAGAATCTCACTACGGGATAATTGGACAAGAAAGAATTGTCAATTGTCAAATAAGACAATTTCCACAGATGAGTAAATTCGACTCAGAAGAATAGATGCTACAGGCACATATGTAGGTGTCCCTAACACTATGTCCTTATTTTTCACTTCTTGCAGATCTCATAAATTTTAATCTTTCACAATCTTCAAAGAAAATTTAGTGTTTATTAATCAGTTTTATGGTGACTACTAATCAGCCTTGCATGGTCCATTCCAAATTGTATGTAGGCGTGCAACTATATACAATTGCAAGATTAACGATGCATTACTCAGTTCGTCAAAATACTATCATCGTGCTTATAATAAAAACATTTTCATGCTTAATTCTTAAATAAGAATCAAGAATATATTTACAAAGATTTTCTTTGTTATGGAAATAATTATGTTTCCAAAGCGTTTCATAAACAACTTCATTTTGATATCAATAAATTATAAATCTCACTTTGAATAATTCTTATTGTGATGAAAATTAAATTTTCTCAAAGGATACCGTTTTGACTTTATAAAAACAATGTGTGATCTGCAAAAGAGTGATGAAGAGTTGTTCACCAAGAACTTAACTACAATATGATAGGAAATGAGCTTTAGCCAAATAATCATGAGGTTCATGACCTTGATGGCGCTCAAAAAGAATAATCCACAACGTAACTCAAATCAAGATGAGTACTTGTTCAATGGTTGCATCACTAATGCGATCATTAGAAAGAGGCAATAAAAGATAGATAACATCGATACATGTAGAATTTAGCAATCAAAGGTAGTCTTTTCATTAATCACAAACAAGTCAAAATTGTACCGTAACACATTAAAGTGTCACTATGTCATACAATTCCAAGAACTCATCCTACCAACTGATGTCTCAGTTAAGTTAGGGATTATTTTTAAAAGATACCACAATGAATACTAATCTACAAGAGTCATTAGGTGTCCCACCTGTCCCGAAAGATCCATCGGTCCTAATTCAGAAAAAGATTTCTTCGATTTATTGTTGGACACTGGACATCCTCATTAGTGGACAATGGCCTAGGAACAACCTTTAACACAAACTAACAATCAATTAAAACCTTATAATTCAATCACAGGACTTAACGACTTCCTCTTAACAATCTCATATTCCATACGGGTTAAATTTTACTTTATTCATGTTTCAATCAACTTATACTCAATGCAATATCCTTCCTCATTTTCCCTTACTTTCAGCCTTATTTATAAACCTTAATAGGGCAATAAAAGCTCGATATGATCAACACTTAATTTCCAATCCTATAGCTCCTTCATCAACAATTATCAAATGAGTCACTAGTATGAAATGACTCACACATTCAATTAGACTTCTCGGAAAGGTACTAGTGGCATGAGGCTTTTGGGTAATGGTTCCAATGACAGCCTCAAGTGCAACATTCACCCTTTCGATTTCAAATTTAAGAATTAGGTGACAACTAATTAGATGACACCTTTCCAGGTGGTAACGTTTTGTCAAACTCCACTCTATAAGGAAAGATCGTCATGACATCGATATCAGATTTAATCTCACCAATTCTTCTTTAATATCACAATCAACTACTATCTACATTTCTACGAATATCAACCATTTGTTGGGATCATAAACATCCACAACTTGGTTTAGATCTAGGATAGCTAGAATTCCTACGAGAATAGCTTCGATTAATTTACTAGGGGATTTAGGGTTCCTTGTGACAATCTACGTCGTATAAATACCGCATATAAATGTCAAAATAATCATCAAACAATCATGTAATAAAATTACATCATATATATAATCCAAGTTATATATATATATATATATTAAAATAACACTTCTCAGTCTGGCCTTGTCGGTAACTCGGGAATTCTTCGGCACCGTTATAGTCAAAAGATTTTTAGACATTTTGAAAAAAATGTTTATAGTTAAAAAATTTTGAAATGTTTTATTCAAAACCTTGGTTTTAAAAAAAATCTTTCGTTCTCTATAACGAGAGCTCGGATACCAAACTGTAACTGTAACACCCCCAAATTTATACAACTCAATACAGCGGAAGACTAGTTGATGTTACGGGATAGCACATTACTCACATCATAGACAACGCATAAAAATCGCGTCGTTTAATAATAAATCATTTCCATTCATAAATACCAAAGTTACATCGGTCCCAAGTCATTGTATTTAATACAGGTTTTACAAAATATTGAATGGAAAATATTGTTTAAGTGCGGGCCATGAATTCTTGTCGTCTTCCCGAGAATTACCTTCAAGTACCTGAGATAAAACATGTTAAAAGAAAAGGTCAGCGATAACGCCGAGTGAATTCATAGAGTTTAATAAACCATCAATATAATATCGGTATAAAATTATTACTGAAAATCATTTTGTACAAATCATTTTAATAGGCCATAAAATAGCCAAAGTCGTTTTTATACAAATCCTTATCGAAAATCAAAATATAGGCATTTGCCTTAAAAATCATTATACGAGCCAATGTCGCAAAAATATCATACAATACGTCTTATAACGTTGTATGAAAATAAAAACCGTTATATGAATATGGTTATGAAAACCAAAACACGAACATAATATCAATAGTATGACCCCGTATTGCTAGTCAGGCAATACATCGTAATTCGGTGCGTCTATTAGTATTTCGTTAATTGGATTATTATAAGCCGCATGACATTGTTACCTTACTAAAACAAGCAACGGGTAGCTAGCACGAAACTCATTTTCCCATCTAAATTAGCGTGTCGTCACAAAGGTCACGCTATGTAAATCTTCTCATACATAAATTCGCTTACCAATCAATGTGGCACGACGGGGATCAACCGTCAAGGCGCGAACTGGGGTGATCGTCCCCAAATAGTACTATTATATGCATAAGCGTCTACCAAATCCCGGTAGTTCACAATTCATGCTAATGGTTTTAGTGACATAACCTAACTTTAATAATCCATTTAATTTCATCTATCGGGTCCTTTAATCATTTATCGGGTCATACAATAGGGTCATACAATCATTCGGGTCCAAATCAATAAACAAACAATCGGGACAAATGGTGTCCTATTTTATAAAAAAACTAACATGTTATCTCCCTCGCGGGTTTATAAAACATTTCATAAAAACATTTAAAAGAGTGCGAGGCTATGAACTTACGTTGATGTGGGAAGGCGGGTTATCGGCAATTCGGATGTACGGTGCGTGCTTCAATCACGGAAACCTAGACCAATAATACTCGTCTTAGACTCATGTCCAATGACTTTATAAAAATAACAATTATGTATACATATGATGATTTTATATATATGATGATCAAGTGGGTTTACATATTCTCGTTTACTCATTTTTGTGTTTACGTATTGGTATCTTCTTACTAGTTTACTAGTTTTACCTATTTACGTGTTTTAAGTCCAATAAACTTATTATAAGTTCTTTAACTTGTATTAATCCATGTTATACTTATATTATCAGTATCTACACTTTACAAGTTGGGCCTAAATGGGTTAAGCCCAATAAATAAGTTTATAAGTGTTTTAGTCCATTTTGTCGGTTTATTAGTCCAATAATGTTAACATAGCCCGTTAATGTCCGTATGTTATTTAGTTCGGGTTTTATCGGTTTTTACTTGTTATATATGTTTATATATCAGTATATGAGTTTTATAAAGTTTACATTAGACGGGTCCAACCGTCTAAGTTTTATTTAACAAAAACGTTAATTTTACGGTAATAGCCGAAAAAGTCGTAAAAAATCATATTTATAGTTTTATAACTTATAAAACTTAACAAGTTACCATTTTTATAATTTATACACTTATTCCACCTTTTAAATATTTATATAAATAGAATCCATAAGTTAGTGGGTTTTAATTTATATTTAATACTATTAAATTTTGAGTGCTTATATAATAGTATTATTCTTTAATTTTCAAAATCTGATTTTTATCTTCACCTTCACCAAAACTGCCATATCTAGAGTTTTATATGGAGATAGAAGCTCAAATTTTTATCACATAAACTACATGATATGTGCTCCATTTAACTCTTCTATAGCTACTGTTGAATCATTTTCTAAGTATTTTCTAAAAATCGTCCAAAACAGTTAACTCAGATTTGTACCTTAAACTTGTTTTGATCATATCTCACTCATTACAATGATTCCATTGCATGGCCAACTCTCACATGTGTACAAGACCCATAGCTTACTGTAAATCCATTAATCTATGCCATTTTTATCAGTTCATCATTTGATTCTTTACTGTTTTATACAGCCAACAAATTTAACCAAGATTTTAACCTTGTTTCTTATAGTTTTTCACCTTTTTAAGCATGTTTATCAACACCAAATCCCCACACAATATTCTTATCATCATATAATAATCATAAACATATACAATAGGAAATAAAATACATGATTACATAATCAAAATAACAAGAAGAATAGGAAGAATGATCCTTATACCACCATAGTGATGAAAAGATGAGTTTTTGATGAACAAAGCTTGGTTCCTTGTTACCAAACCTTTAACATGGCAAATGAACTTCTTGAGTCCTTCAAATGGATGATCATCTTCTTGAAAATCAGCCCATAAACTCCATGGAAACTCCTTTTTGGATGTTAAGATCACCTCCAATCTTCTTCTTTTCAACTAGGCTTCAACATATGTTCATAATAGCCTTGGGTTATGGCTAAATTTTGATGAACATGGTGGTGGTAGTGCTATGGTGGACGGCCAAAATGGGTGAGAGAGAGAGAGAGAGAGTTGGATAAATTTGCATGTTGTGAAGTGTGTGTGTGAGAAATGAAAGGGTTTTAGCTTAGTTGTTGATGGTTTTAGTAAACCATATGGACAAGTGTCCATAATAAGTTTAATATTTTGACAACAAGGGGCTTTATGCCTTGTTGTGTCCGCCACTCATGGGGGTGGGACAAGTGTATACTTGTTTCATCCCCTATTAATTTACGGGTACTCCTCGATTCTAGTTTCCTCGATTTGCGTGCCCTCGGGTCGTTTTACGAAAAATGTTTTTATAAATTATGAATCAATGGCACAAATAGAATCTAATAAAAATTGTGTCATCAAAAATGGAGTTCAAAAACGTAAATACGTAATCCTAAGGTTTCCGGTTTAGTCGTAAAGGACGTTAAATTAAAATCGTAAGTCCTAATCTCTTCTCGTAAATTTGTGAGTTTATGAACCAACACAAATTTAAAACTCCAAAATAATATTCACGGATAAATTTATTTTCTGAAATGTCGGACTGTCACCAAAGACGGTGTATGTAAACGTAAGGACGTAACGTTGAATCCTCCGGTTTAGACGTAGTCGACGCTACTTCAAGACGTAAATCTAAATTACTTCCCAAAAATAAGTGAGTTCATATTGTAACATTAAAATAATGTTTTCAAATAATATCTGAGAATAAAATATTGATCATAAATTGACGGATTGTCACAGCATTTACCCCTAAACAGGATCTTTGTCCTCAAAGATCATCTTACTACTTGCTTCTTATAGAGTTAAAGCCATGTGGGTATTTCCTCCACATTCGGTCTTTTCTCACAAGTGTAATTCATTACAATACGCGAGTTTCATCAAACATAACTACGGGAATAAGATCAGGCTAAATGTTGACTTACTTTCTCTATCCATGATGTTCACGGGTTTCTAATGAATGCAACTTTTCGCCGATCTAAGATTTATTAAGAAGAATTCAGATTTTTAACTTGATAGGTATTCCATCAAGTTCGATTTACGAAACATAATTCACGAAGCTCTTGAAGTCCTAGGGTAGATCCAACTTGTATGCCTTTCAAACCAATCATTTACATCATCTCTATGGTCCCATACAACGGGGACTTATATCCCATGATTTGTCAGATCATTAATTCATTTTTCCAAGTTTAAAAATTGTGGCATAACTTCGCTACCCATTTGGCACTTCAAGATCTTCATTTCACATTCATATAACCTCTTGCCCACTACCGACTGTCAATAATCGGATCCTAATTTCAACAATCATTTCAGGTCTCGCGGGTCGGGTATTTTGTAAGGTTAGGTTCGCCATCATAGGAAACCTTAACCTAATAGACATGTCCAACTCACAATGGGTGTATGTCGGGTGTCTTTATCTCAACTCCTGCTTATAGATGCTCTAAGATTTAGATCCTAACAAGATTAGATCTCGATCCTAATTCGATAGTTATCAAGGATAATCTCTCCAAAGGAAAACGATTATACGATCTATTACCAAAGGTCAATCATTCAAACATAAAACAACACTTATATTACTTTGTATCGTTACTTTACCTCGTCCCTTCGATTTGGGGTGGTACATAGTACTCTCATCAAGGTTCGTTCTCAATGATTTCTGAGCAAATCTCTAGAAATTCGATGCGAAGCGAGGATCTTGATAAAGATGTTCGATACAGGCACACTATGTTTACATAACTCTTTTGCATTTATCATTAACGGGAATGATATTAGCAGATTTGGTCAGTCTATCGACGACGACCCAAATCGAATCAAATTCAGATGATGATCTTTGCAATAGCTAGACGTTTACTAATGTATGAGGCGATGTCTGCCTTCATAATTGCCATCAGTACAACTTCTTCAGACAAAGATATTTTTAGTCTTAAAAGACATAAATAGAATACTTATACTTACAAATTCCAACATAACTATATCTCACAATCTCCATATTTAGGCAACCACAAGTGGCCTTTAAAACATTTAATGCTATTGGCTTCTCAATTTTAATGGTTCACATTAGCCGCGAACCCCTTTTATTATCTATATTATCCTTTTTACAAACATTGTTTACTTTTATATCGTTCGGCAATTTGTTTTGCACCTTCATTATTAAGGAACATGTCCTAATTGGTTCTGTATATTTTCTACATAATGTGTCAGTATTTATATTCATTTTTCCTGATGATATAATTATCATGTCCGTATATATTCAAAATTCTTTCTTTATATTTTCTAAGTTTTAGTTTCGTCTCAACTATTATTTTTATCAGTTTTACTCAATCCGTCGTCTAAAGCGTCGATAATAATTATTTAATTTTTATGAAACGTAAACGTAAAAGTTTTAAATTTTCTCAGTTTGTCCAATTATATAAGGGTGTTCAAAATAGAATTTGAATTTAATTAACACGATTTTTGTTGATTTATCGAAAATGATTATTAAGATTCGTAAATGTTCGAAAAAAAAATCTTTGGTTACACTTTGGTCAAAATTTTCTTAGTTAAAAAGCAAAAATTGTCGTTTCAAAATTCAAGTCATGGTTTAAATGGTTTTCTCATTCCTTCTTAGGTTGTCTTAAGGTATGCAAAAACATTTACCCCTAAACAGAAGTTTAGTTAAATGTTTTGGTTATAAAGGAATAATCCCTTAAAAGTCCTTTGTTAAAACATTTGTCAAAATATATTTGCACTTTCTTTTTAGTATAACTCAAAGTCTTAAATGACTTCTAAATTTTTAAGAGTCAATTTATATTCCATTATCTATTTATCACATGGTTAAATCATGTAAAGTATTAAGTCTTAAATCTCATGTTAAATATTCAAGGTACATGTTTTTATTGTTCGGTCAATTCAGGGCAATCTATAAATAATTATTAACACATTCTTGTTCTTATAAACAAACAAATGGTCCTTAAAGATCACGAGCATGAATTTATCAAATTACATCCTTCACACGTGATTCACCAAATTTATGAATGCTACGTGTGTATTAGTCAATCCAAACGACATCATGTGAAACTCACAATGTTCATTACAAGTTCTGGATGTAATGATTGGAATAGATAATCTTTTTCGCAGATGCGAAGTTGATGGTAACCATGCCGTGGAGAAAATCTTTAAAACATACACTAGAACCTTGTAATTGATCGAACAAATCTTCCATTTCGAGTTATGGATATCGTTTTCGATTGTCAATTTACTCAGTTTATAGTAATCTCTAAATATAAGGAATGATAACACCATAGCTCTTCAGGATGACGAGCTCGGTGGAATAAAATCTTTCTCCGACGACTCTCTCAGTTGTACGGTTATTCCTTTAATTCATATGGTGCTGACGTATAGTGCACAAGCCATAGGTGCAGCACCGAGAATATAATCAAATACCAAATTCAACTTGCCTTAATGGCGAAAGTCTAGGTAATTCATTAACAAATACTTACTAAAGTTTCAAATAACAGGATTATCTTTCCAATAAATTCATATTAGGTTCTTCTAGATTACAATATCTATAACTAGTTCACAACCATTCGCGGTATAATTTCAGGTCTAAATGCAGGATATGGTCATCCATCAAGAATTATTTAGATCACTTTTGATAATCAACATCTTATCTTTTCGGGGAATTCTACTCGAGTTCCCATCAATTAAGACAATGTCGTCATGCCATAATCAATCAATCCATTCTACTGGCACTATCAACCTTCCAGTTTTATTGACGTTGATAAGATGTGAACTTCTCAAAAGACTAATAATAATTCATAATCCTTCACCAATTCAAGGATGTACGGAGACACAACTAATCCTTAAAAGAGTAAGGTCAACGCATAATCTATGCGAGATAATTTCAAATCAGATACAGACGAAAACATTTAACGAATATGAATATCTCAAGTTTTCATAATTTGAGTACGCATTCGAAAGCTCCTCGGATCGTTACCTAGGTCATTCAAATGAAATCAAATCAAAAGAAATGATAAGAACGTCAATACATCCAGTCGGGTATCAACACTCGGTAATCAGATACTTTTCCTAAGAATCTCACTACGGGAGAATTGGACAAGAAAGAATTGTCAATTGTCAAATAAGACAATTTCCACAGATGAGTAATTTCGACTCAGAAGAATAGATGCTACAGGCACATATGTAGGTGTCCCTACTAATATGTCCCTATTTTGCACTTCTTGCAGATCTCATAAAATTTATTCTTTCACAATCTTCAAAGAAAATGTAGTGTTTATGCATTAGTTTTATGGTGACTACTAATCAGTCTTGCATGGTCCATTCCAAATTGTATGTAGGCGCGCAACTATATACAATTTTCAAGATTAACGATGCAATACTCAGTTCGTCAAAATTTTACCATCATGTTTATAATAAAAACATTTACATGCTTAATTCTTAAATAAGAATCAAAATAAATTTACAAAGATTTTCCTTGTTATGAAAACAATTAAGTTTTCCAAGGTGTTTTATAAACAACTTCTTTTCGATAACAATCACTTATAAATCTCACTTTGAATAATCCTTATAGTGATGAAAATTAAATTTTCTCAAAGGATACCGTTTTAACTTTATAAAAACAATGTGTGATCTGCAAAAGAGTGATGAAAGCTTGTTCACCAAGAATTAACGACGATATGATAGGAAATGAGCTTAGCCAATTAATCATGAGGTTCATGACCTCGATGGCACTCAAAAGAGAATAATTCACAACGTAACTCAAATCGAGATGAGTACTTGTTCAATGGTTGCATCACTAATGCGAACATTAGGATGAAGCAATAAGAGATAGATAACATCGATACATGTAGAATTTAGCAATCAAAGGTAGTCTTTTCGTTAATCACAAACAAGTCAAATTGTACCGTGACACATTGCGTGTCACTATGTCATACAATTCTCAGAACTCATCCTACCAACTGATGTCTCAGTTAAGTTAGGGATTTTTAAAAGATACCACAATGAATACTAATCTACAAGAGTCATTAGGTGTTCCACATGACCTAGAAGATCCATCGGTCTCAATTCAGAAGAAGATTTCTTCAATTTATTTCTTGGACACTGGGCATCCTCATCATTGGACAATGGCCTAGGAACAACCCTTAACACGAACCTACAATCATTTAAAACCTTATAATTCAATCATAGAACTTAATGATATCCTCTTAACAATCTCATATTCCATACAAGTTAAATTTTACTTTATTCAAGTTATAACAAATTTTATACTCAATGCGATATCCTACCTCATTCTCTAATACTTTCAGCCTTATTTTTAGACCTTGAAAGGGCAATAAAAGCTCGATATGATCAACACTTAATTTCCAATCCTATAGCTCTTATAACAACAATTATCAAATGAGTCACTAGTATGAAATGAATCACACATTCAATTAGACTTCTCGGAAAGGTATTAGTGGCATGAGGCTTTTGGGTAATGGTTCCAATGACAGCCTCAAGTGCAACATTCACCCTTTCGATTTCAATTTAAGATCAGGATGACAACGAATCAGATGACATCTTCCTAGGTGGTAAAGTTTTGTCAAACTCCACTCTAAAATGAAAGATCGTCATGACATCGATATCAGATTTAATCTCGCCAATTCTTCTTCAAAATCACAATCAACTAATATCTACATTTCTACGAATATCAACCATTTTGTTGGGATCATAAATACCCACAACTTGGTTTAGATCTAGGATAGCTAGAATTCCTACGAGAATAGCTTCGATTAATTTACTAGGGGATTTAGGATTTCTTGTGACAATCTACGTCGTATAAATATCTTGAATAAATATTGAAATAATCATTAAACAATCATGTAATAAAATTACATCATATATATATATATAATCCAAGTTATATATATATTAAAATAACACTTCTCAGTCTGGCCTTGTCGGTAACTCGGGAATTCTTCGGCACCGTTATAGTCAAAAGATTTTTAGACATTTTGTGGAAAATGCTTATAGTTAAAAGATTTTGAAAAGTTTTATTCAAAACCTTAGTTTTAAAAATCTTTCGTTCTCTATAACGAGAGCTCTGGTACCAAACTGTAACACCCCCAAATTTATACAACTCAATACAGCGGAAGACTAGTTGATGTTACGGGATAGCACATTACTCACATCATAGACAACGCATAAAAATCACGTCGTTTAATAATAAATCATTTCCATTCATAAATACCAAAGTTACATCGGTCCCAAGTCATTGTATTTAATACAGGTTTTACAAAATATTTGAATGGAAAATATTGTTTAAGTGTGGGCCATGAATTCTTGTCGTCTTCCCGAGATTTACCTTCAAGTACCTGAGATAAAACATGTTAAAAGAAAAGGTCAGCGATAACGCCGAGTGAATTCATAGAGTTTAATAAACCATCAATATAATATCGGTATAAAATTATTACTGAAAATCATTTTGTACAAATCATTTTAATAGGCCATAAAATAGCCAAAGTCGTTTTTATACAAATCCTTATCGAAAATCATAATATAGGCATTTGCCTTAAAAATCATTATACCAGCCAATGTCGCAAAAATATCATACAATACGTCTTATAACGTTGTATGAAAATAAAAACCGTTATATGAATATGGTTATGAAAACCAAAACACGAACATAATATCAATAGTATGACCCCGTATTGCTAGTCAGACAATACATCGTAATTCGGTGTGTCTATTAGTATTTCGTTAATTGGATTATTATAAGCCGCATGACATTGTTACCTTACTAAAACAAGCAACGGGTAGCTAGCCCGAAACTCATTTGCCCATCTAAATTAGCGTGTCGTCACAAAGGTCACGCTATGTAAATCTTCTCATACATAAATTCGCTTACCAATCAATGTGGCACGACGGGGATCAACCGTCAAGGCGCGAACTGGGGTGATCGTCCCAAAATAGTACTATTATATGCATAAGCGTCTACCAAATACCGGTAGTTCACAATTCATGCTAATGGGACTTTTACTGACATAACCTAACTTTAATAATCCATTTAATTTCATCTATCGGGTCCTTTAATCATTTATCGGGTCATATAATCGGGTCATACAATCATTCGGGTCCAAATCAATAAACAAACAATCGGGACAAATGGTGTCCTATTTTATAAAAAAACTAACATGTTATCTCCCTCGCGGGTTTATAAAACATTTCATAAAAACATTTAAAAGAGTGCGAGGTTATGAACTCACGTTGATTTGGGAAGGCGGGTTATCGGCAATTCGGATGTACGGTACGTGCTTCAATCACGGAAACCTAGACAAATAATACTCGTCTTAGACTCATGTCCAATGACTTTATAAAAATAAAAATTATGTATACATATGATGATTTTATATATATGATGATCAAGTGGGTTTACATATTCTCGTTTACTCGTTTTTGTGTTTACGTATTGGTATCTTCTTACTAGTTTACTAGTTTTACCTATTTACGTGTTTTAAGTCCAATAAACTTATTATAAGTTCTTTAACTTGTATTAATACATGTTATACTTATATTATCAGCATCTACACTTTACAAGTTGGGCCTAAATGGGTTAAGCCCAATAAATAAGTTTATAAGTGTTTTAGTCCATTTTGTCGGTTTATTAGTCCAATAATGTTAACATAGCCCGTTAATGTCCGTATGTTATTTAGTTCGGGTTTTATCGGTTTTTACTTGTTATATATGTTTATATATCAGTATATGAGTTTTATAAAGTTTACATTAGACGGGTCCAACCGTCTAAGTTTTATTTAACAAAAACGTTAATTTTACGGTAATAGCCGAAAAAGTCGTAAAAATCATATTTATAGTTTTATAACTTATAAAACTTAACAAGTTACCATTTTTATAATTTATACACTTATTCCACCTTTTACATATTTATATAAATAGAATCCATAAGTTAGTGGATTTTAATTTATATTTTATACTATTAAATTTTGAGTGCTTATATAATAGTATTATTCTTTAATTTCCAAAATCTGATTTTTATCTTCACCTTCACCAAAACTGCCATATCTAGAGTTCTATATGGAGATAGAAGCTCAAATTTTTATCACATAAACTACATGATATGTGCTCCATTTAACTCTTCTATAGATACTGTTGAATCATTTTCTATGTATTTTCTAAAAATCGTCCAAAACAGTTAACTCAGATTTGTACCTTAAACTTGTTTTGATCATATCTCACTCATTACAATGATTCCATTGCATGGCCAACTCTCACATGTGTACAAGACCCATAGCTTACTGTAAATCCATTAATCTATGCCATTTTTATCAGTTCATCATTTGATTCTTTACTGTTTTATACAGCCAACAAATTTAACCAAGATTTTACCTTGTTTCTTATAGTTTTTCACCTTTTTAAGCATGTTTATCAACACCAAATCCCCACACAATATTCTTATCATCATATAATAATCATAAACATATACAATAGGAAATAAAATACATGATTACATAATCAAAATAACAAGAAGAATAGAAAGAATGATCCTTATACCACCATAGTGATGAAAAGATGAGTTTTTGATGAACAAAGCTTGGTTCCTTGTTACCAAACCTTCAACATGGCAAATGAACTTCTTGAGTCCTTCAAATGGATGATCATCTTCTTGAAAATCAGCTCATAAACTCCATGGAAACTCCTTTTTGGATGTTAAGATCACCTCCAATCTTCTTCTTTTCAACTAGGCTTCAACATATGTTCATAATAGCCTTGGGTTATGGCTAAATTTTGATGAACATGGTGGTGGTAGTGCTATGGTGGACGGCCAAAATGGGTGAGAGAGAGAGAGAGTTGGATAAATTTTCATGTTGTGAAGTGTGTGTGTGAGAAATGAAATGGTTTTAGCTTAGTTGTTGATGGTTTTAGTAAACCATATGGACAAGTGTCCATAATAAGTTTAATAATTTGATAACAAGGGGCTTTATGCCTTGTTGTGTCCGCCACTCATGGGGGTGGGACAAGTGTATACTTGTTTCATCCCCTATTAATTTACGGGTACTCCTCGATTCTAGTTTCCTCGATTTGCGTGCCCTCAGGTCGTTTTACGAAAAACGTTTTTATAAATTATGAATCAATGGCACAAATAGAATCTAATAAAAATTGTGTCATCAAAAACGGAGTTCAAAAACGTAAATACGTAATCCTAAGGTTTCCGGGTTAGTCGTAAAGGACGTTAAATTAAAATCGTAAGTCCTAATCTCTTCTCGTAAATTTGTGAGTTTATGAACCAACACAAATTTAAAACTCCAAAATAATATTCACGGATAAATTTATTTTCTGAAATGTCGGACTGTCACCAAAGACGGTGTATGTAAACGTAAGCACGTAACGTTGAATCCTCCGGTTTAGACGTAGTCGACGCTACTTCAAGACGTAAATCCAAATTACATCCCAAAAATAAGTGAGTTCATATTGTAACATTAAAATAATGTTTTCAAATAATATCTGAGAATAAAATATTGATCATAAATTGACGGATTGTCACAGTAACACCCCCAAATTTATACAACTCAATACAGGGGAAGACTCGTTGGTGTTACGGGATAACACATTACTCACATCATAGACAACGCTTAAAAATCGCGTCGTTTAATAGTAAAGCATTTCCATTCATAAATATCAAAGTTACATAGGTCCCAAGTCATTTTATTTCATACAAGTTTTACAAAGCATTTGAATGGAAATTGTCATTTAAGTGCGGGCCATGAATTCTTGTTGTCTTCCCGAGAATTACCTTCAAGTACCTGAGACAAAACATGTTAAAAGAAAAGGTCAGCGATAACGCCGAGTGAATTCATAGAGTTTAATAAATTCCATCAATATAACTTTGGTATAATATTATTACCAAAAATCATTTCGTACAAATCACTGTAATAGGCCATAAAATAGCCAAAGTCATTTTTATACAAATCCTTATCGAAAATCATAATATAGGCATTTGCCGTAAAAATCATTATACGAGCCAATGTCGTAAAAACATCATACAATACGTTTTATAACGTTGTATAGATTAAATAAAAACCGTTATATGAATATGGTTATATAAAACCAAAACACGAACATAATATCAATAGTATGACCCCGTATTGCTAGTCAGGCAATACATCGTAATTCGGTGCGTATAGCAGTATTTCGTTAATTGGATTATTGTAAGACGCATGACATTGTTACCTTACTACAACAAACAATGGGTAGCTAGCCCGAAACTCATTTTCCCATCTAAATTAGCGTGTCGTCACAAAGGTCACGCTATAGAAATCTTCTCATACATAAATTCGCTTACCAATCAATGTGGCACGACGGGGATCAACCGTCAAGGCGCGAACTGGGGTGATCGTCCCCAAATAGTACTATTATATCCATAAGCGTCTACCAAATCTCGGTAGTTCACAATTCATGCTAATGGGACTTTCAGTGACATGACCTAACTTTAATAATCCATTTAATTTCATCTATCGGGTCATTTAATCATTTATCAGGTCATACAATCGGGTCATACAATCATTCAGGTCCAAATCAATAAACAAACAATCGGGACAAATGGTGTCCTATTTTATAAAAACTAACATGTTATCTCCCTCGCGGGTTTATAAAACATTTCATAAAAACATTTAAAAGAGTGCGAGGCTATGAACTCACGTTGATGTGGGAAGGCGGTTATCGGCGATTCGGATGCACGGTACGTGCTTCAATCACGGAAACCTAGACAAATAATACTCGTCTTAGACTCATGTCCAATGACTTTATAAAAATAACAATTATGTATACATATGATGATTTTATATATATATATGATGATCAAGTGGGTTTACATATCCTCATTTACTCATTTCAGTGTTATGTGTTGGTAACTTCTTACTAGTTTACTAGTTTTACCTATTTACATGTTTTAGGTCCAATAGGCCCATTACAAGCCCAATATATTATATTAGCCCAATTATACTTTTATTATCAGTATCACACTTTACATGTTGGGCCCAAATGGGTTAAGCCCAATAAATAAGTTTATAAGTGTTTTATCCTATTTTGTTGTATTATTAGTCCAATAACGTTAACTTAGCCCGTTAATGTCCGTATGTTATATAGTTCGGGTTTTATCGGTTTTTACTTGTTATATATGTTTCTATATCAGTATATGAGTTTATAAAAGTTTACATTAGACGGGTCCAACCGTCTAAGTTTTATTTAACAAAAACGTTAATTTTTACGGTAATAGCCGAAAAAGTCGTAAAAATCATGTTTATAGTTTTACAACTTATAAAACTTATCAAACTACCATTTATAAAATGTCCATTTATTTATCCTTATACATATTTATATAAATGTATTATATGAGTTAGTGGGTTTTAATTCACATTTTATACTATTTTTATTTGAGTGCTTATATAATACTATTATACTTTAATTTCCAAAATCGGATTTTTATTTTCATGTTCACCAAAACTGCCATATCTAGAATTCTATATGGAGATAGAAGCTAAACGTTTTATGACATAAACTACATGATATGTGCTCCATTTAACTCTTCTATAGCTACTGTTGAATCAGCCTCTAAGTATTTTCTAAAAATCGTCCAAAACAGTGAACTCAGATTTGTACTTTAAACTTGTTTTGATCATATCTCACTCATTACAATGATTCCATTGCATGATCAACTCTCACATGTGTACAAGACATATTACTTACTGTATATTGCTTCTACTTTGCCATTTTATCAGTCTAACATGTGGTTATTTACTGTTTTATACAGCCAACAATCTAAACAAGATTTTAGCCTTGTTTCTTATAGTTTTTCATCTTTTTAAGCATGTTTATCAACACCAAATCCCCACACAATATTTTTAATCATCATTCATCATCATATACATATACATAAGTAAAAAAAATACAAGATTACATAATCAAAATAACAAGAGGATGGGGAGAACATTCTTTATACCACCATGATGATGTAGGTTGTGATCAAAACATGGATTTTGATGGAGAAAGTTGTGGTAAACCAAGACCATCTTCAAGACCACCATTCTTCATGAACACCTTGTGGAAAATCAGCCCCAAGACTCCATGGAAACTCCTCCTTGGATGTTATAATCACCACCAATCAATAGGGTTTCAAAAGGGCTTCAACATGTGTGTAAATAACATAAGATTTCATGGTTACTTTAGATCAATGATGGTGGTTTAAGGTGGAAATGGGACGGCATAAATGGGGTTTAGAGAGAGAGATGAGAGTGTTTGCATGAGTGGAAATGGAACTAGTGGTTTGTGTTGCTAGTTTTGTAGTAAGAAAGCTTACTTTGTAAGCTTGGTAAGACAAGTGTCTTACTTAGCTTACACTTGACACCAAATGTTGGTGTGGTAGCTAGTTAAGGCCGGTTCTGAGTGGGGGTGGGACAAGTGTCCCACTTGTTCATCCCCATTTATTTACGGGTACTCCTCGATTCTAGTTTCCTCGATTTGCGTTCCCTCGGGTCGTTTTACAAAAAACGTTTTTATAAATTATGAATCAACGGCACAAAACGAATCTAATAAAAATTGTCTCATCAAAAACGGAGTTCGAAAACGTAAATACGTAATCCTAGGGTTTCCGGTTTAGTCGTAAAGGACGTTAAAATAAAATCGTAAGTCCTAATCTCTTCTCGTAAATTTTTGAGTTTATGAGCCAACACAAATTTAAAATTCCAAAATAATATTCACGGATAAATTTATTTTCTGAAATGTCGGACTGTCACCAAAGACGGTGTATGTAAACGTAAGCACGTAACGTTGAATCCTCCGGTTTAGACGTAGTCGACGCTACTTCAAGACGTAAATCCAAATTTCTTCCCAAAAATAAGTGAGTTCATAATATAACATTAAAATAATGTTTTTAAATAATATCTGAGAATAAAATATCAATCATAAATTGACGGATTGTCACAAGACAAACTTGAGCTATATGGATGACGTGTTAGGATGGTTTGTATGAAGGATGTAAGTTGCATGAGTTGAGTTGTCTAAATTAGAGAACGCGTCAACATTTATGTTACATGGCTTGGACAATCATATTGAGAAAAGGGACATAGGCTATACTTCCTACATCAATAGGAGTAGCTTAGAAAGGGCGGTGTAAGGACGAGGATGGTAGAGGGAATACATAATAAGGTGGGGGTATAAGTACGATGAGAGTTGGGTGATAGTCAATAGACTAACTAATTATCCCATATTCTAAGCAGAATGAGAAGTCACGTGGTTGAGAAGTTAGAAGGATTACGTATGGATGTGATGGAATAGGAGGTTTTGCATAAAAGTTAGCCTCATAGGTATGGAATGCCTTATGAAGGATTATGGCAAGGGAAGAAACGATGGGAAGAAAGCGCAGTATACCATTGATAGACTAATGGTTGGTATGAGCATACTATAGGAATAATTGAGAAAGACGCCTAGAGCATGGGCGTGAGGTTTGGAGATAGTTGGAGAACGTATTTTATTAGGATGAATTCTTCTACAAAGAGAAAGTCACCAGTGAGAGGGGCATATTCCTCATTCATGAGAAAAAGAGGATCGCCTAAATTATAGGCTGAAGACGAGATGGAAGATGGTATGGAAATTAAGATTATAGAGAGACAAACGAAAATTAGTATGGAGGAAGAATAGCTTGAAGAAGTAATAGATTGTCAAGATAGTGGAGTGTTATTGAAGGAAAAAAACTGTTAGAGCTAGAGGTTAGAAATCAGAACAATAATATGATCACCGAGAGAAAAAGGTGCAGCACCTGTTAGTATGAAGGATGGTTAGTTACTTGGTGCCGAACATGGGAAGGCGAAGATGAGGTGGTCATTATGACATGTTTCATATGACTGTTATCAGAAGCTTTTAGCTATGCAATCCTGCATATTCCATTGGATGTGATTAAGGTTGGGAGAACTTCTGGATGGTGGAAAATCCGTAGAGGATAGAATACATTAGGTCTAGTGATAGGAAATGTAGTAGAAACTGTCGGAGTTAATCCATAGGAGATAAGGTAGATCACCGTTACAGTGGGATAAAGTTAGAAGCGGCCAACGTATTGGACCGGAGATGGATCAGGAAGCTAAAGAGGTGGTGGCGGTGCCTAAGTTGAAGTTGAAAATGGGAAAGGATCGACAAGAAAGTTGTGTGGACAAGAGGCGTAAGCTGTTGGAAGTTAAAGTTGGAGATAATGTTA
This sequence comes from Glebionis coronaria, assembly GCA_025667525.1. Lineage (NCBI taxonomy): Eukaryota > Viridiplantae > Streptophyta > Magnoliopsida > Asterales > Asteraceae > Glebionis > Glebionis coronaria. The sequence goes on from CM046880.1 coordinate 195,024,575, forward strand.
TGCTAAAGGTTTCATCATAGAAAGGAGTGATGCGGTTTGGGAAGAAAGAGAAGTTAGCACCGATATTCGTGGGTCCATTCAAAATCCTTGAAAGGATTGAACTAATGGCGTATAGGTTGAGATTAACGAAAGAGTTAAGAAGTGTGCATGATGTATTTCATGTATCAAACATGAGGAAATGCTTAGCAAGAACCAACTTGCAAGTACCATTGGAAGATATTAGTATAGATGCGAGCCTTCGTTTCATCGAAGAGTCAGTAGAGATTATGGATTGCAAGGTTAAGACATTGGAAAAAGTAATATACCTTAGTTAAGGTTAGATGGAATTTGAAATGTGGACTAGAGTACACATGGAAACGGGAAGGGTTTATGAGGATCAAGTATCCTCAGCGTTTTACTAATGATCCTAGGGAGTAAATCTCGGGACGAGATTTCTATTAGGAGAGAGTGATTTGACAACTACGGTTATGAGGTTCGTCACTTAGTCTTATTTTTAGGGTATTTTGTGTGACTATGTGTTTTATGTGTATACGTGATTATTTGAGGTGAATGATGTAACACACCCAAATTTATACAACTCAATCCAGCGGAAGACTCGTTGGTGTTACGGGATAGCACATTACTCACATCATAGACAACGCATAAAAATCGCGTCGTTTAATAATAAATCATTTCCATTCATAAACATCAAAGTTACATCGGTCCCACGTCATATTATTTCATACAAAGTTTTACAAAGAATTTGAATGTAAAGTTATTGTTTAAGTGCGGGCCATGAATTCTTGTTGTCTTCCCGAGAATTACCTTCAAGTACCTGAGATAAAACATGTTAAAAGAAAAGGCCAGCAATAACGCCGAGTGAATTCATAGAGTTTAATAACATCCATCAATATAACTTTGATATAATATTTTTACCAAAAATCATTTCGTACAATTCATTGTAATAGGCCATAAAATAGCCAAAGTCATTTTTATACAAATCCTTATCGAAAATCATAATATAGGCATTTGCCTTAAAATCATTATACGAACCAATGTCGTAAAAACATCATACAATACGTCTTATGACGTTGCATAAAGTTAAATAAAAACCATTATATGAATATGGTTATGAAAACCAAAACACGAACATAATATCAATAGTATGACCCCGTATTGCTAGTCAGGCAATACATCGTAATTCGGTGCGTCTAGTAGTATTTTGTTAACTGGATTATTATAAGCCGCATGACATTGTTACCTTACTAAACCAACAACGGGTAGCTAACCCGATACTCAATTTGCCCATCTAAAGTAGCGTGTCGTCACAAAGGTCACGCTATGGAAATCTTCTCATACATAAATTCGCTTACCAATCAATGTGGCACGACGGGGATCAACCGTCAAGGCGCGAACTGGGGTGATCGTCCCCAAATAGTACTATTATATGCACAAGCGTCTACCAAATCTCGGTAGTTCACAATTCATGCTAATGGGACTTTTAGTGACATAACCTAACTTTAATAATCCATCTAATTTCATCTATCGGGTCCTTTAATCATTTATCGGGTCATACAATCATTCGGGTCCAAATCAATAAACAAACAATCGGGACAAATGATGTCCTATTTTATAAAAACTAACATGTTATCTCCCTCGCGGGATTATAAAACATTTCATAAAAACATTTAAAAGAGTGCGAGGCTATGAACTCACGTTGATGTGGGAAGGCGGGTTATCGGCAATTCGGACGTACGGTACGTGCTTCAATCACGGAAACCTAGACAAATAATACTTGTCTTAGACTCATGTCAAATGACTTTATAAAAATAACAATTATGTATACATATGATGATTTTATATAAATGATGATCAAGTGGGTTTACATATTCTCTTTTACTCATTTTAGTGTTTACGTATTGGTAACTTCTTACTAGTTTACTAGTTTTACCTATTTACGTGTCTTAGGTCCAATAAACTTATTATAACTTCTTTAACTTATTTTAATCCATTTTATACTTATATTATCAGTATTTAAACTTTACAAGTTGGGCCCAAATGGGTTAAGCCCTAATAAGTTCTTTTTATAAGTGTTTAACTTATTTAGTCCAATTATTAGTCCAATATGTTTACTTAGCTCGTTAATGTCCGTATGTCCTATAGTTCGGGTTTTATCGGTTTTTACTTGTATTATATACTTATATATCAGTATATGACTTTTAAAAACTTTACATTAGACGGGTTTGATCGTCTAAGTTTTAATTGGCGAAAAACGTTAATTTTACGGTAATAGCCGAAAAAGTCGTAAAAATCAAGTTTATAGTTTTTATAACTTATAAATATTATTCCACTACCATTTTTATAATTTATACAATTATTTAACCTTTTACATATTTATATAAATAAAATCCATAAGTTAGTGGGTTTTTATTTTACATTTTATACAATATAATTCTGAGTGCTTATATAATAATAATAAATATTAATTCTCAAAATCTGATTTTTATTTTCATCTTCACCAAAACTGCCATATCTAGAGTTCTATATGGAGATAGAAGCTCAAATTGTTATCACATAAACTACATGATATGTTCTCTATTTAACTCTTCAATAGCTACTGTTGAATCAGCCTCTAAGTATTTTCTAAAAATCGTCCAAAACAGTGAACTCAGATTTGTACTCTAAACTTGTTTTGATCATATCTCACTCATTACAATGATTCCATTGCATGGCCAACTCTCACATGTGTACAAGACCCATAGCTTACTGTATATCAATTTATTCAAGTCATTTTACCAGTTTACCATATGATTCTTTACTGTTTTATACAGCCATCTAAATTAAGCAAGATTTTAACCTTGTTTCTTATAGTTTTTCATCTTTTTAAGCATGTTTATCAACACCAAATCCCCACACAATACTTTTATCATCATATAATCATCATATACATATACAATAGGAAATAAAATACATGATTACATAATCAAAATAACAAGAAGATGAGGAGGACAATCTTTATACCACCAAGTTGATGTAGGTTATGATTTGGACATGGATTTTGATGGAGAAACTTGTGGATAACCATGACCATCTTCAAGACCACCATTCTTAATGAACACCTTTTGGAAATCAGCCCTAATACTCCATAGAAACTCCTCCTTGGATGTTAAAACTTGCACCAATCTTCATCTTTTTGAATGGATATTAACATATGTTAATTATAACATATGTTTGTGGTTAAAATTTGTATGAATGGGGTGTTTTGAAGGCTATAGTGGACGACACAAGCAAGAGAGAAAGAGAGGATTTTTCGTAGTTTGCATGTTGTAAATGGATGGTATGTGTGTTAGCTAGTGGTTTTGTGACTTAGTGGGGTGAAGTTGCTTCAAAATGAAGCTTCAAGTAACAAGTGTCTTGCTTACTTTGTAAGCTTGACACATAAGAGTGTTGGTGGAGCAAGTTAGGCCGGTTTGAGTGGGGGTGGGACAAGTGTCCCACTTGTCTCATCCCCATTTATTTACGGGTACTCCTCGATTCTAGTTTCCTTGATTTGCGTGCCCTCGGGTCGCATCATGAAAAATGTTTTTATAAATTATGAATCAACGACACAAAATGAATCCAATAAAATTGTCTCATCAAAAACGGAGTTCGAAAATGTAAATACGTAATCCTAGGGTTTCTGGTTTAGTCGTAAAGGACGTTAAAATAAAATTGTAAGTCCTAATCTCTTCTCGTAAATTTGTGAGTTTATGAACCAACACAAATTTAAACTTCCAAAATAATATTCATGGATGAATTTATTTATTGAAATGTCGGACTGTCACCAAAGACGGTGTATGTAAACGTAAGCACATAATCGTTGAATCCTCCGGTTTAGACGTAGTCGACGCTACTTCAAGACGTACATCCAAATTTCTTCCCAAAAATAAGTGAGTTCATAATATAACATTAAAATAATGTTTTAAATAATATCTGAGAATAAAATATCAACCATAAATTGACGTATTGTCACAGCATTTACCCCTAAACAGGATCTTTGTCCTCAAAGATCAACTTACTACTCACTTCTTATAGAGTTAAAGTCATATGGGTATTTCCTCCACATTCGGTCTTTTCTCACAAGTGTAATTCATTACAATACACGAGTTTCATCAAACATAACTACGGGAATAAGATAAGGCTAAATGTTGACTTACTTTCTCTATCCATGATGTTCACGGGTTTCTGATGAATGCAACTTTTCGCCGATCTAAGCTTTATCGAGAAGAATTCAGATTTTCACTTGATAGATATTTATCAAGTTCGATTTACGAAACATAATTCACGCAGCTCTTGAAGTCCTAGGGTAGATCCAGCTTATATGCCTTTCAAACCAATCTTTTACATCATCTCAATGGTCCCATACAACGGGGACTTATATCCCATGATTTGTCAGATCATTAATTTATTTCTCCAAGGTTAAAATTTTTGGCATAACTTCGCTACCCATCTGGCACTTCAAGATCTACATTTCATATTCACATAACCTCTTGCCCACTACCGGCAGTCAATAATCAGATCCTAATTTCAACAATAATTTCAGATCTCGCGGGTCGGGTATTTTGTAAGGTTAGGTTCACCATCATAGAAAACCTTAAACCTAAAAGACATGTCCAACTCACAATGGGTGTATGTCGGGTGTCTTTATCTCAACTCCTGCTTACAGATGCTCTAATATTTAGATCCTAACAAGATTCGATCTCAATCCTAATACGATGATTATCAATGATAATCTCTCCAAAGGGAAATGATTTTACAGTCTATAACCAAAGTTCAATAATTCAAACATAAAATAGTGCTTATAGTATTTTGTATCGTTACTTTACCTCGTCCCTTTGATTGGGGTGGTACACAGTACTCTCATCAAGATTCGTTCTTAATGACTTTTGAGCAAATCTATAGAAATTCAATGCGAAGCGAGGATCTTGATAAAGATGTTCGATACAGGCACACTATGTTTACATAACTCCTTTGCAATTATCATAAACGAGAATGATATTAGCAGATTTGGTCAGTCTGTCGACGATGACCCAAATCGAATCAAATTCAGATGATGACCTTTGCAATAGCTAGACGTTTACTAATGTATGAGGCGATGTTTGCCTTCATAATTTGTCATTAGTACAACTTCTTCAGAAAAAGATACTTTTAGTCAGAAATGACAAGAATAGAATACTTATACTTACAGATTCCAACATAACTATATCTCACAGTCCTCCATATTTAGACAATCACAAGTGGTCTTTAAAATATTTAACGCTATCGGCTTCTCAATTCTAATGGTTCACATTAGCCGCGAACCACTCTTTATTATCTATATTATCCTTTTTACAATCATCGGCTATTTTTAAATTGTTCGGCAACTTATTTTGCACCTTCATTATTAAGGAACATGTCCTAATTGGTTCTTTATCTTTTATACATAACGTGTCAGTAATTACGTTCACTTTCCTGATGAAATAAATATCATAACCGTATTTATTCAAAATTCTTTCTTTATATTTTCTAAGTTTTAGTTTCGTCTCAACTATCATTTTTATCAGTTTTGCTTAATCTGACGTTTTAAAGCGTCGATAATTATTACAATTAATTAAATAAATATTTAATTTTTATGAAACGTAAACACAAAAAGTTTTTTTAAAGTTTCTTAGTTTGTCCAATTATATAGAGGTGTTCAAAATAAAATTTGAATTTAATTAACACGATTTTTGTTGATTTATCGAAAATATTTAATAAGATTTGTAAATGTTCGAAAAATCTTTGGTCCAAATATTCTTAGTTGAAAAGCAAAAGTTGTCGTTTCAAATTTCAAGTCATAAGTTATATAGTTTCCGCAATTTTTCTTAAGTTGTCTAGAAGTATACACAAACATTTACCCCTAAACAGAAGTTTAGTTAAATAGTTTGTGTATAAGGGAATAATCCCTTAAAAATCCTTTGTTAAAACATTTGTCAAAACATATTTTCACTTTCTTTTTGGTAAAGCTAAAAGTCTTAAAAGGGCTCTTAATTTTTGAAGAGTCAATATAAATTCCATTATCTATTAATCACATAGTCAAATAATGTAAAGGTTTAAGTCTTTAATCACATATCAATTATTCAAGATACATGTTTTTATTGTTCGGCAAATTTAGGGCAATCTATAAATAATTACTAACTCCTTTTTTTTCTTATAAACAAACAAATAGTCCTGAATGATCACAAGCATGAATTTATCAAATTACAGCCTACACACGTGATTCACCAAATTATGAATGCTACATGTGTATTAGTCAATCCAAACGACATCACGTGAAACTCATAATGTCCATTACAAGTACCGGATGTAGTGATTGTAATAGATAATCTTATTCGCGGACGCGAAGTTGATGATAACCATGCCGTGAATCAAATCTTTAAAACATACGCTAGAACCTTGTAAATGATCGAACATATCTTCCATTTCGAGTTATGGATTTGGTTTTCGATTGTCAATTTACTCAGTTCACAGTAATCTATAAATATAAGGAATGACAACACCATAGCTCTTGATGATGACGAGCTCGGTAGAATAAAATCTTTCTCCGACAACTCTCTCAGTTGTACGGTAATTCCTTTAATTCAGATGGTGCTGACGTACAGTGCACAAGCCATAGGTGCAACACCGGGAATATAATCAATACCAATTTCAACTTGCCTTAATGGCGAAAGTCTAGGTAATTTACCAACAAATACTTCCCAAAGTTCAGATAACATAAACATGTTTTAATAAATTCATATTAGGTTCTCCTAGATTATAATATCTATAACTAGTTCACAACCATTCACGGTATAATTTTAAGTCTAAATGCAGGATATGATCATCCATCAAGAATTATTTAGATCACTTTTGATAATCAACATCTTATCTTTTAGGGGATTTTTACACGAGTTCCCATCAATTAAGACAATGTCGTCATGTCATAATCAATCAATCCATTCTACTGGCACTATCAACTTTCCAGTTTTATTGCCGTCGATAAGATGTGAACTTCTCAAAAGACTAATAATAACTCATAATCCTTCACAATTTCAAGGATATCAGGAGACATAACTATCATCCAAAGAGTAAGGTCAGCGCATAATCTACGGGAGAGAATTTCAAATCAGATACAGACGAAAACATTTAACGAATATGAATATACCCCATGTTTTCATAATTTGAGTACGCATTCGAAAGCTCCTCGGATCGTTACCCAGGTCATTCAAATGAAATCAAATAAAAAGAAATGATAGGAACGTCGATACATCCAGTCAGGTACCAACACTCGGTAATCAGATACTTTTCCTAAGAATCTCACTACGGGAGAATTGGACAAGAAAGAATTGTCAATTGTCAAATAAGACAATTTCCACAGATGAGTACATTCGACTCAGAAGAATAGATGCTACAGGCACATATGTAGGTGTCCCTAACACTATGTCCCTATTTTTCACTTCTTGCAGATCTCATAAAATTTAATCTTTCACAATCTTCAAAGAAAATGTAGTGTTTATTCATTAGTTTTATGGTGACTACTAATCAGCCTTGCATGGTCCATTCCAAATTGTATGTAGGCGTGCAACTATATACAATTTCAAGATTAACAATGCAATACTCAGTTCGTCAAAGTTTTATCATCATGTTTATAATAAATACATTTTCATGCTTAATTCTTAAATAAGAATCAAGAATAAATTTACAAAGATTTTCTTTGTTATGAAAACAATTAGGTTTTTCCAGGATGTTTTATGAACAACTTCATTTCGATAACAATCACTTATAAATCTCACTTGGAATAATCCTTATAGTGATGAAAATTCAATTTTTCTCAAGGGATACTGTTTTATCTTATAAAAACAATGAGTGATCTGCAAAAGAGTGATGAAAAGTTATTCACCAAGAACTAACTACAATATAATAGGAAATGAGCTTAGCCAAATAATCATGAGGTTCATGACCTCGATGGCACTCACGAAGAATAATTCACAACGTAACTCAAATCAAGATGAGTACTTGTTCAATAGTTGCATCACTAATGCGAGCATTAGGAAGAAGCAAGAAAAGATAGATAACATCGATACATGTAGAATTTAGCAATCAAAGGTAGTCTTTTCATTAATCACAAACAAGTCAAATTGTACCGTAACACATTACGTGTCACTATGTCATACAATTCTCAGAACTCATCCTACTAACTGATATCTCAGTTAAGTTAGGGATTTTTAAAAGATACCACAATGAATACTAACCTACAAGAGTCATTAGGTGTTCCATATGTCCCAGAAGATCCATTGGTCCCAATTTAGAAGAATATTTCTTCAATTTATTTATTGGACACTGGGCATCCTCGTTAGTGGACAATGGCCTAGGAACAACACTTAACATAAACTAACAATCAATTAAAACCTTATAATTCAATCACAAAACTTAACGATTTCCTCTTAACAATTTCTTATTCCATATGGGTTAAATTTTACTTTATTCAAATTTCAACCACTTTTATACTCAATTTGATATCCTACCTCATTTTCCAATACTTTCAATCTTATTATTAGACCTTCAAAGTGCAATAAAAGCTCGACATGAACAACACTTAATTTCCAATCCTATAGCTCTTACAACAACAATTATCAAATGAGTTATTAATATGAAATGACTTGATCATTCAACTAGACTTCTCGGAAAGGTATTAGTGGCATGAGGCTTTTGGGTAATGGTTCCAATGACAGCCTCAAGTGCAACGTTCACCCTTTCGATTTCAATTTAAGAATTGGATGACAACGAATCAGATGACATCTTTCCTGGTGATAACGTTTTGTCAAACTCCACTCTATAAGGAAAGATCGTCATGACATCGATATCAGATGTAATCTCGCCAATTCTTTTTCAATATCACAATCAACTAATATCTACATTTCTACGAATATCAACCATTTGTTGGGATCATAATTATCCACAACTTGGTTTAGATCTAGGATAGCTAGAATTCCTACGAGAATAGCTTTGATTAATTTACTAGGGGATTTAGGGTTCCTTGTGACAATCTACGTTGTATAAATATCTCGTATAAAAATCAAAACAATCATCAAATAATCATGTAATAAAATTACATCATACATATATAATCCAAGTTATATATATATATATATTAAAATAACACTTCTCAGTCTGGCCTTGTCGGTAACTCGGGAATTCTTCGGCACCGTTATAGTCAAAAGATTTTAAGACATTTTTATAAAAATGTTTATAGTTAAAATATTTTGAAATGTTTTATTCAAAACCTTGGTTTTAAAAATCTTTCGTTCTCTATAACGAGAGCTCTGATATCAAACAGTAACACCCCCAAATTTATACAACTCAATACAGCGGAAGACTCGTTGGTGTTACGGGATAGCACATTACTCACATCATAGACAACGCATAAAAATCGCGTCGTTTAATAATAAATCATTTCCATTCATAAACATCAAAGTTACATCGGTCCCAAGTCATATTATTTCATACAATGTTTTACAAAGAATTTGAATGGAAAGTTATTGTTTAAGTGCGGGCCATGAATTCTTGTTGTCTTCCCGAGAATTACATTCAAGTACCTGAGATAAAACATGTTAAAAGAAAAGGTCAGCGATAACGCCGAGTGAATTCATAGAGTTTAATAAAATCCATCAATATAACTTTGGTATAATATTATTACCAAAAATCATTTCGTACAAATCATTGTAATAGGTCATAAAATAGCCAAAGTCATTTTTATACAAATCCTTATCGAAAATCATAATATAGGCATTTGCCTTAAAAATCATTATACGAACCAATGTCGTAAAAACATCATACAATACGTCTTATGACGTTGCATAAAGTTAAATAAAAACCATTATATGAATATGGTTATGAAAACCAAAACACGAACATAATATCAATAGTATGACCCCGTATTGCTAGTCAGGCAATACATCGTAATTCGGTGCGTCTAGTAGTAGTTTGTTAACTGGATTATTATAAGCCGCATGACATTGTTACCTTACTAAACCAACAACGGGTAGCTAACCCGATACTCAATTTGCCCATCTAAAGTAGCGTGTCGTCACAAAGGTCACGCTATGGAAATCTTCTCATACATAAATTCGCTTACTAATGTAGCAAGTGCTAGTATAGTGATGCCGACAAAAGAATTGATAAGCTTACTTCGCTTGTGGAATCGCTTGTTTTACAAAATGCCAACAATGCCAAACAATTCAATGCCCAAGCTAATGTTTTGAGCCAATCATGTGATATATGCGGGGGATCTCACTCATACACCGATTGTCCTTCGACTCACGACAATCCGGAAAATGTGTATGCCGCCAACGGTACCTATGCTACGGGAAGCTATCAAGCACGTCCTCAAGGTGACCGCAACTTGCTCAGCTATCGCTCAAACAACTTTCTTTCACCACCTGGTTTTCCCCCACAAAACCCAAACAACCTCAATCGCAACAATCAAAACCAACCTCGTGCTCCAAATCAATATCCAAACCAAATAAACCCATATCCACCTCAAAGAAACAACCAAGTTTACCAACAACCTGCTTATTAACCACCCACCTACCATGCTCCTCCTCTCAACCAACCAACAGCCTTACACCAAGATGTTGAAACCTACATGAGGACTAATGATGTAATCATGCAAAATCTTCAGCGGGAAATGGCCAACATGAAAGCAGATATGGTGAAGCAAGGGAATGATCTTCGAGCTGATATGCGAAACACTTTGGCAAGTCAAACGAATGACTTTAGGAATATGATGGCTAGTTTCTTCCCTAGTAATCAAGCCTCTGGATCGGGTTCTCTTCCGAGTAACACCGTTGCTAATCCAAGAGGGGAGATGAAAGCAATCAGCACTCGCAGTGGAAAAGGTTTAAAGGAACCCGAGCTTCCTACACCTACTCCGGTGATTGTGACAAAGGAAACGAGTCTCCTTCTCCGAATCCTCCATCTTCTATTCCTCCAACTTCTACTTCTCCATCTTCTATTCCACCACCCAAGGATGTGAGTGCGAATTCTATCCCAAAGCCTTCATCTCAACCCAATATACCTTATCCTTCGAGGTTGAGGAAAGTAAAATTGAAGAACAAGGATGATATTCAGGTTTCGAATTTTCTTAAAATGTTCAAACAACTGAATTTCAATATCTCCTTTACTGAGGCTCTCGCTCACATGCCCAAATACGCTAAAATGTTTAAAGATATTCTCAGTGATAAGGAGAAACTTCTCGATATCGCTCAGACCCAACTTAATGAGAACTGCTCAGTGCTCTTAAGGAAATTACCAACGAAGCTTGGTGATTTGGGTCTCTTCTTGATTCCTTGCAACTTCCCGGGAGTAGAGAATTGCATGGCTCTAGCCGATCTAGGTGCCAGTATTAACTTAATGCCATTAAGTGTTTGGAAGCAATTATCTCTCCCCGAGCTAGTCCCCACACGAATGACTTTGGAATTAGCTAACCGTACGGTTGCTTATCCAGTGGGGATAGCCGAAGACGTTTTTGTTGGCGTCGACAAATTCACCTTCCCGGCAGATTTTGTTGTCGTTGACTACGAAATGGACCCCCGTGTTCCATTAATCGTTGGAGGTCCATTCCTGAGGACCGGTCGCACTCTCATCGATGTAGTCGCTGGCGAATTAATCATGAGAGTTGGTGACGATAAAATCGTCTTCAACATGGGTAAACTTTCTAAGCAGCCTTCGGACAACGAGAGTGTTAATTTCATTGATGTTCTTGATGAGGCTTGTGAAGAACATTTCAAAGACGCTTGTAAAAGTGGTTCTTCTTCTCTACCCAATGTTGAGACCGTTGCCTCAATTGCTCCGTCATTGACTCCTTTTGGAGAAAGTGACTTAGATGATTTTGAATCTAGCTTGGGTCCTCTCGATCTTAAGTGTGATGGTTCTCCCACCGATTGGGATGAAGACATTCGTACCATTGAGAAACTTCTCAACGAGGACCAAACTTCTCCATCATCTCCTAAGGATATCTCTACCGATGATCCGAAGTTGACTACGCCTTCCACCGAAAATCCTCCGGATTCAGAGCTTAAGGATCTGCCGTCTCATCTCGAGTACGTTTTCCTTGAAGACAACAAGACGTTACCGGTCATCATCGCTAAGGACTTGAAAGAGGAAGAAAAATCCCGACTTATCGCCGTGCTGAAGAATCACTAGAAAGCGATTGCTTGGAAGATCTCTGATATTCGTGGAATTGATCCTCACTTCTGCACACACAAAATTCTCATGGAGGACGACTTTAAACCCACTATTCAAAGCCAACGCAGGGTGAATCCTAAGATCCATGACGTAATCAAAAAAGAGGTTATCAAACTTCTTGATGCGGGAATGATCTATCCTATCTCGGATTCACCGTGGGTTAGTCCCGTCCATTGTGTGCCTAAGAAAGGCGGAATCACCGTTGTTCCCAATGAAAACAACGAGTTGATTCCTACTCGTCTCGTTACAGGGTGGAGAGTTTGTATAGACTATCACAAACTCAATAATGCTACGAGAAAGGATCATTTTCCCCTTCCTTTCATGGACCAAATGCTTGAACGTCTAGCGGGTAATGACTGTTACTGCTTTTTAGACGGTTTCTATGGGTATTTTCAAATTCCCATCGATCCCAAAGACCAAGAGAAAACGACATTCACTTGTCCCTACGGAAAATTTGCTTACAAACGCATGCCTTTCGGTTTATGCAATGCTCTTGGGACTTTCCAAAGGTGTATGATGGCTGTCTTCCATGACATGGTTGAAGAAACTATGGAAGTCTTCATGGATGATTTCTCGGTTTATGGTGATTCTTTCTCTGCTTGCCTTGCCAATTTAGAACGTATGCTTAAGCGGTGTGAAGACACTCGCCTTGTTCTAAATTGGGAAAAATGCCATTTTATGGTCAAAGAGGGCATCGTGCTAGGACACAAAATCTCCAAAGCCGGTCTTGAAGTGGACCGTGCTAAAGTCGATGTTATTGCTATATTACCTCCACCTTCAACCGTGAAGGGTGTGAGAAGTTTCCTCGGTCATGCGGGCTTCTATCGTCGATTCATCCAAGATTTTTCTAAAATCGCTCGCCCGATGACCCACCTCTTGGAAAAAGATACTCCTTTCATCTTTTCCAAAGAGTGTCTTGAAGCCTTCAATCTTCTCAAGGATAAGCTAACTAAGGAACCGGTCTTGGTTACCCCTAATTGGGAGCTACCTTTTGAGTTGATGTGTGATGCTAGCGACTTTGCTATTGGAGCGGTTTTAGGCCAAAGAGTGAACAAACACTTCCAACCAATCCATTATGCTAGCAATACAATGACGGGGGCTCAATTGCATTATACCACTACCGAAAAAGAGCTTTTAGCTTTAGTGTATGCTTTTGAAAAATTCCGCCCCTATCTTGTCCTTTCTACCACTATCGTGTATACCGATCATTCCGCGTTGAAGTACTTGATGACTAAGCAAGATTCTAAGCCAAGACTTCTTCGTTGGGTTTTGCTCCTTCAAGAATTCAATATTGAAATTCGTGACAAAAAGGGAGCTGAAAACCTAGCCGCGGATCATCTCAGTAGACTTGAGGATCCTTATCAAGGAGATCATCCGAACAAAGAGATCAATGACTCTTTCCCCCTTGAGGCCTTAATGTCTATCAACTCTAATCTCGATAACACCCCGTGGTTTGCGGACATTGCAAACTACTTAGCGGGTGGGATTCTCAAAGAAGGGCTCACGTCCCAACAAAAGAAAAAATTCTTTAAAGATATTGAACATTATTTCTGGGACGACCCTTACCTTTTCAAACAATGTGCGGATCTGATTATTCGTCGATGTGTTGACGAGCCGGCAGCGGTAGAAATCCTTGACGCTTGCCATAAAGGACCCACCGGTGGTCACTTTGGTCCCAATTACACCGCGAAGAAAGTATTCGACTCTGGATTCTATTGGCCCACCATTTATCGTGACGCTCACGATATGGTTAAACATTTTGATGCTTGCCAAAGACAAGGCAAGATCACACATAAAGATGAGATGCCTCAAAATTTCATCCAAGAGTGTGAAATCTTTGACGTATGGGGCATCGACTTTATGGGGCCATTTCCATCATCCAAAGGGAACACGTACATCCTCGTCGCCGTTGACTACGTTTCCAAATGGGTTGAAGCCCAGGCTCTCCCTACGAACGATGCGAGGGTGGTTGTGAACTTTTTGAAGCAGCTCTTTTCTCGATTCGGCGTTCCTCGTGCTATTATCAGTGACCGCGGGACTCATTTTTGCAATGATCAATTTGCAAGAGTCATGGCTAAGTATGGTGTCAATCACCGTCTTTCCACCGCTTATCATCCTCAAACCAACGGACAAGCCGAGATATCCAACCGCGGACTGAAGCGAATTTTGGAGTGTACTGTGGGAGAGCATCGCGCCGCGTGGGCCGATAAGTTAGATGATGCTTTGTGGGCTTTCCGTACAGCTTATAAGACCCCGATTGGTTGTACTCCTTATCGTCTTGTGCACGGGAAAGCATGCCACCTCCCTATCGAGCTGGAACACAAGGCGTACTGGGCCTTGAAGTGGGCTAACTTTGACATCAACAAAGCCGGTGATCATCGCAAGATTCAACTCAACGAGCCAAATGAACTGAGGAATGAAGCTTATGAGAACTCGCTGATCTACAAGGAGAAGACCAAGATCATCCACGATGCTAGAATCAAGAACCAAGAGTTCCACATTGGTGATCAAGTCTTACTTTTTAACTCTCGGTTGAAGATCTTCTCTGGCAAGTTGAAGAGCCGCTGGTCTGGTCCATTCACCGTCGCCAAAGTCTTTCCATATGGGACCATTGAGCTTTCTCAGCCAAATGGGCCCAATTTCAAGGTGAATGGCCAGCGTTTGAAGTTGTACTTTGGTGAGGACATCTCGCATGAGATGATTCCATCCTTCACCACGTTTCCCATGAACTAAATTTGGGTCGAGTCAGGCTCGTGACTCGGTGAACAAAAACAAGCGCTTCTCGGGAGGCAACCAGTGATCTATCCTTTACTGCTTTCATAATAAGTGTAGGGGGGAACCCCGTATGTGTTTGTTGTCTTGTTTCTTGTGTTGTGCAGGGATTCAAGCTTCAAAGAGCACCTTGATGACTTTTGACGACCCGTGATACCGTGTTCCCACCTTCCCGGTTCTATCCTAAACTCTTGTAATTCAATATTTCATGTTTTATATGTTCACATTGAATTCACTATAGCTGTCCTTTCCTTAACAAGATTTAAACAAAGTGCACAATGTCCTAAGTGTAGGGGAGTTTACTCCCACATGCTTAAAAATTGAGGACAATGTTTATATCAAGTGTAGGGGGGACTTCTATCGAAGTAAGTGGTCTTTTCCATGAATTTGCCCTCATTTTAACCGGAAAATTTGATTTTTCGACATTTTTCAAAATTTTTAATCTATTTTGGCCTAGTTGTATAGTTGTATTTTCCTTTGTTTCTTTGCTTAAATAAAGTGGTTTTAAATTTCTCTTAGTCATGAATATTTTGACTCAACCCGAGTTTACTTATCTAAGTTTACTCTAGCTAGTATCCTTAACGTGTTTAAGTCAAGTTTTACTAGGCTTTTATATAGGGAGCTATAAAACGCGAAAGTATTAACTCTCACGGGTTAAGAACAAGAACTTTTCGCAAGTTCCTATAATTGATCCTAGAGAGTTGTTTATCAAGGGAACTTTAAAATGCGATTTCTAAAAGTTGAAAAAGTCTAAGAATTTGCAAGATCCTATAAATGACTCGAAAACCCAAAACCTTGATTTAATAGGCTAAGCATCCACGAGTCTCATTCCTTGAGATTTTAAACTGTGGAGAACGAGAGATGATAGAGTCAATTATAAGTTTGGTATTCTTTCATGAGTTTATGTGAGTTAATTATAAGCCTATTCTCCCTTCGCTTGTTAATAAATTTATCTGCAATAAATAAGGTTGTACGATTTAAAAGGTTACTTAGCTTCTAGCCCAAGATTGTTTAAAAGTTGCTCGGTACGGATTAGAGTTCATAGCCAAGGCATAACTTATTGAAGCGGGATGCGAAGATTGGCGAGTCCGAAAAGGCCCTAACAAGGCATGAGGGCTACATTTTGTTGCTAAAGATCCAAAAGTGATGTGAAGAATCATTTATCGAAAATCAATATGAAGGATCGAGACACACGAAGAAAAGCAAAAACTCCCCAAAAGATCATGGAAAAGTCTATCCGAAAAGACCCTAGCAAGGTATGAGGATAAATAGATCCAAGTCCTAAAAGGAGGCGGATCGTTGTATATCAAAGTCCAAAATAATGATTGGAGAAAAATGAAGAAGTCGTGGTCCAAATATGAAGAATCTCTTAAAACTTCAAGTGAAGAAATTCCTATTATGAAGAGAAGGCCATTGTTTCATGAATGTCTCTCAAGGTTTGAAGTATGATGTCGCTGCAAAATATCGGTCCGAGAAAGGTCTCAAATCGCGAAACGAGTTATGCCAAGATATGAACTTTATGAGGTCCCGAGAAGCAGTTTTAAAAGATTTTGTCCTTTAGCTAACTATTGATTAAATCGTTCACTTTATTTTCGGCCTAATAAACTATCGAAATAAGTCATCAATGCATCCTCGTGATCATTCAAGACAAAAATAAAATATAAGAGATACACCTAGGAATAAGGGAGTCTAAGTAAATAACTGGCCCGCATGAATTCGTGTTAGTTTGCTAATTTATAATAACAATGATCTCGTTTTTAAGCTTGGTATGGGGAACGTGAAACTTGAGGATGATAAACATTCACGGCAGCCAAAACCCAATGTAAGTCTTTGATTTCTTTACTTGTTTCTATCTTTTTATGTTTAGTATTTAATAAAGGCCAAGGTGGGTTATTTAGGATGAAGAATGTAAACCGTGCTTTAAAATTAATGCATTGCATGAGGGCATTGCAATGGTCAAGTGTAGGGGATTTAATAAGTGTGAAAACACTTATCTTTTTACCACTTATTTCCAATAATAACAAGACCAAAACGTGTAATTTATGTCGTAAAATTCGGAATTATGCGTGGTTTGTGTTTTTATTGTGTTTTAGGACCAAAAGATGAAAAAGGAAGAAAACACGGGCTTTCACGGGCTTTTATCGAAGAAAATGGGAAAAGACGAAGTCAAAAGATCAAGAGTGCAAAAAGAACGAAAGTCCAAGGCCTATTCTGAAGATTTATCGAAGAAAAAGTCTAAAGACGGAAGTTTAATGAAGTCGAAGAACTCAAGTCTAAATTAAAGAAGAAAATTAACAAGACAAGTTCAAATCCCGAGACGACGTCGAGAAAAGACAAAGAATTAAATCGAGTCGAGAAGACGTAAAGAAAGAAAGAAGATGCAACACATGCACTCCTTCCATTTTCCCTATAAATACCCTCCTAATATACATTAGGAGGGTAGTTAGTTTTTAGTTTTAGTTTTTCATTTTTCACTTTTCTTTCTAGTTTTTAGAGAGAGAAAGTTCTCCACTTTCTCTCACTAAGTTTTCATCTTTCTTTCTTTTAATCTTTCAAGATTAAACCTTTGTGTATTGTTGATTTCATTAATCAAGTTCTAGTTAAGCTTTTAATCTTTCATCTCATTCTACCTTTCTTTGATTTTTAGATTAATTTTGGTGCGAACTTCATTTGATCCGTGTTGTTCTTAATGATTTCGTGATTAAAAAGTTAATCTTTTTTATGCTTACTTAAGTTTTCATACGAATAAGCTTTAAGCTCTTTGTGCTTATTGGCTTATTTACATGTTTAGCTTATTTACTTTTTAAAAGTTTCCTTAAAAAGTTCATTTTTTTAATATAGTTTGATTCAAAAGATTGATTATTTTGAGTTTGGATAAGTTGTTGATTGTGCTTATTTTGGAACACCCCCAAATTTATACAACTCAATACAGCGGAAGACTAGTTGGTGTTACGGGATAGCACATTACTCACATCATAGACAATGCATAAAAATCGTGTAGTTTAATAATAAAAGCATTTCCATTCATAAATATCAAAGTTACATCGGTCCCAAGTCATATTATTTCATACAAAGTTTTACAAAGTATTTGAATGGAAAATATTTTTTAAGTGCGGGCCATGAATTCTTGTCGTCTTCCCGAGAATTACCTTCAAGTACCTGAGATAAAATATGTTAAAAGAAAAGGTCAGCGATAACGCCGAGTGAATTCATAGAGTTAAATAAAATCCATCAATATAATATCAGTATAAAATTATTACTGAAAATCATTTTGTACAAATCTTTGTAATAGACCATGGAATAGCCAAAGTCATTTTTATACAAATCCTTGTCGAAAATCATAATATAGGCATTTGCCTTAAAAATTATTATATGAGCCAATGTCGTAAAAACATCATACAATACGCCTTATGACGTTATATGAAAATAAAAACCGTTATATGAATATGGTTATATAAAACCAAAACACGAACATAATATCAATAGTATGACCCCGTATTGCTAGTCAGGCAATACATCGTAATTCGGTGCGTCTAGTAGTATTTCGTTAGTTTGGATTATTATAAGCCGCATGACATTGTTACCTTACTAAACCAACAACGGGTAGCTAACCCGATACTCAATTTGCCCATCTAAAGTAGCGTGTCGTCACAAAGGTCACGCTATGGAAATCTTTTCATACATAAATTCGCTTACCAATCAATGTGGCACGACGGGGATCAACCGTCAAGGCGCAAACTGGGGTGATCGTCCCCAAATAGTACTATTATATGCATAAGCGTCTACCAAATCCCGGTAGTTCACAATTCATGCTAATGGGACTTTTAGTGACATAACTTAACTTTAATAATCCATTTAATTTCATCTATCGGGTCCTTTAATCATTTATCGGGTCATACAATCGGGTTATTCAATAATTCGGGTCCAAATCAATAAACAAACAATCGGGACAAATGGTGTCCTATTTTATAAAAACTAACATGTTATCTCCCTCGCGGGTCTATAAAACATTTCATAAAAACATTTAAAAGAGTGCGAGGCTATGAACTCACGTTGATGTGGGAAGGCGGTTATCGGCGATTTGGATGTACGGTACGTGCTTCAATCACGGAAACCTATATATATAATAATCGGTCTTAGACTCATGTCCAATGACTTTATAAAAATAACAATTATGTATACATATGATGATTATATATATATATATGATGATCAAGTGGGTTTACATATTCTCGTTTACTCATTTTAGTGTTATGTGTCGATAACTTTTATACTAGTTTACTAGTTTTATCTATTTACGTGTTTTAGGTCCAATAAGCCTATTATAAGTTTATTAACTTGTATTAATCCATTTCATACTTGTCTTATCAGTATTTATACTTTACATGTTGGGCCCAAATGGGTTAAGCCCAATAAATAAGTTTATAAGTGTTTTAGCCTATTTTGTTGTATTATTAGTCCAATAACGTTAATTTAGCCCGTTAATGTCCGTATGTTATATAGTTCGGGTTTTATCGGTTTTTACTTGTATTAGATACTTATATATCAGTATATGACTTTTAAAAACTTTACATTAGACGGGTTTGATCGTCTAAGTTGTAATTGACGAAAAACGTTAATTTTACTGTAATAGCCGAAAAAGTCGTAAAAATCAAGTTTATAGTTTTTATTACTTATAAGTATTATTCCACTACCATTTTTATAATTTATCCATTTAATTAACCTTTTATATATTTATATAAATAAAATTCATAAGTTAGTGGGTTTTAATTTTACATTTTATAAAATATAATTTTGGGTGCTTATATAATAGTATTATACTTTATTTTCCAAAATCTAATTTTTATTTTCATGTTCACCAAAACTGCCATATCTAGAGTTCTATATGGAGATAGAAGCTCAAATTTTTATCACATAAACTACATGATATGTGCTCCATTTAACTCTCCTATAGATACTGTTGAATCATCCTCTAAGTATTTTCTAAAAATCGTCCAAAACAGTGAACTCAGATTTGTACTTTAAAGTTGTTTTGATCATATCTCACTCATTACAATGATTCCATTGCATGGCCAACTCTCACATGTGTACAAGACCCATAGCTTACTTTTTATTCATTAATCTATGCCATTTTTATCAGTTCACCATTTGATTATTTACTATTTTATACAGCCAACAAATTTAAACAAGATTTTAGTCTTGTTTCTTATAGTCTTTCATCTTTTTAAGCATGTTTATCAACATCAAATCCCCACACAATATTTTTAATCATCATTCATCATCATATTCATATACATAAATAAAGTAAATACAAGATTACATAATCAAAATAACAAGAGGATAGGAAGAAACAATCTCTATACCACCAATAATGATGAAAAGATGAGGTTTATGATGAACAAGGCTTGGTTCCTTGTTACCAAACCTTCAACCTTTTAAGACAACTTCTTTGGTCCTTCAAATGGATGAACACCTCCATGAAATCATCCCTAAACTCCTTCTTGAAAATCAGCCCAAAGACCTCCATGAAAACTCTTTTTTTACAAGTTACAATCACCTCAAATCTTTATCTTTTTAATTAGCTATCAACATATGTTGATTATGGCTTAAGTTGTAGGTTAAAAATTTATGATAATGGTGATTTTGTGGTGATGTTGAACGAATTTAGAGAGAGAGATGAGAGGATTTTGAGTTGGTTTGCATGTGAAAATGGAAGCATATGGTAAGTGTTAGTGGTTTTGTGGTTTAGTGGGATAAGTAGCTTACTTGTTAAGCTTATGCTTACAAGTGTAAGCTATTTTTTTACAAGGGTGCCACATCAAATGATGTGGTGTCCCTTTTAGTTAGTGGGGTGGGATAAACTTGTTTTGTCCTATCCCGCTAATTTACGGGTATTCCTCGATTCTAGTTTCCTCGATTTGTGTGCCCTCGGGTCGTTTTACGAAAAACATTTTTATAAATTATGAATCAACGTCACAAAACGAATCCAATAAAAATTGTCTCATCAAAAACGGAGTTCAAAAACGTAAATACGTAATCCTAAGGTTTCTGGTTTAGTCGTAAAGGACATTAAAATAAAATCGTAAGTCCTAATCTCTTCTCGTAAATTTGTGAGTTTATGAACCAACACAAATTTAAAACTCCAAAATAATATTCACGGATAAATTTATTTTCTGAAATGTCGGACTGTCACCAAAGACGGTGTATGTAAACGTAAGCACGTAACGTAGAATCCTCCGGTTTAAACGTAGTCGATGCTACTTCAAGACGTAAATCCAAATTTCTTCCCAAAAATAAGTGAGTTCATATTGTAACATTAAAATAATGTTTTCAAATAAATATTGAGAATAAAAATCAATCATAAATTGACGGATTGTCACAGCATTTACCCCTAAACAGGATCTTTGTCCTCAAAGATCATCTTACTACTCGCTTCTTATAGAGTTAAAGCCATGTGGGTATTTCCTCCACATTCGGTCTTTTCTCACAAGTGTAATTCATTACAATACGCGAGTTTTATCAAACCTAACTACAGGAATAAGATCAGGCTAAATGTTGACTTACTTTCTCTATCCATGATGTTCACGGGTTTCTGATGAATGCAACTTTTCGCCGATCTAAGCTTTACTAAGAAACGATCAGATTTTCACTTGATAGATATTCCATCAAGTTCGATATACGAATCATAATTCACGCAACTCTTGAAGTCCTAGGGTAGATCCAGCTTATATGCCTTTCAAACCAATCTTTTACATCATCTCAATGGTCCCATACAACGGGGACTTATATCCCATGATTTGTCAGATCATTAATTCATTTTTCCAAGGTTAAAAATTTTGGCATAACTTCGCTACCCATCTGGCACTTCAAGATCTACATTTCATATTCACATAACCTCCTGTCCACTACCGGCAGTCAATAATCAAATCCTAATTTCAACAATCATTTCAGGTCTCGCGGGTTGGGTATTTTGCAAGGTTAGGGTCGCCATCATAGGAAACCTTAAACCTAAAAGACATGTCTAACTCACAATGAGTGTATGTCGGGTGTCTTTATCTCAACTCCTGCTTACAGATGCTCTAATATTTAGATCCTAACAAGATTCGATCTCAATCCTAATACGATGATTATCAATGGTAATCCTTCCAAAGGAAAGCGATTATACGATTTATTACCAAAGGTCAATCGTTCAAACATAAAATAGCACTGATATTACTTTGTATCGTTACTTTACCTCGTCCCTTCGATTTGGGGTGGTACATAGCACTCTCATCAAGGTTCGTTCTCAATGATTTCTGAGCAAATCTCTTGAAATTCGATGCGAAGCGAGGATCTTGATAAAGATGTTCGATACAGGCACACTATGTTTACATAACTCTTTTGCATTTATCATTAACGGGAATGATATTAGCAGATTTGGTCAGTCTGTCGAGGATGACCCAAATCGAATCAAATTCAGATGATGACCTTTGCAATAGCTAGACGTTTACTAATGTATGAGGCGATGTCTGCCTTCATAATTGCCATCAGTACAACTTCTTCAGACAAAGATACTTTTAGTCAGAAATGACATAAATAGAATACTTATACTTACAAGATTCCAATATAACTATATCTCTAAATCTCCATATTTAGGCAACCCTAAACGGCCCTTTAAAACATTTAATGCCATCGGCTTCCCAATCTTAATGATTCATTTTAGTCGCGAATCCCTTTTTATTATCTATATTATCCTTTTTACAAACATTGTTTATTTTTATATTGTTCGGCAATTTATTTTGCACCTTCATTATTAAGGAACATGTCCTAACTGGTTCTTTATCTTTTCTACATAATGCGTCGGTATCTATATTCACTTCTCATGATGATGTAATTATCATGTCCACAATTCACTCAGATATTCTTTCTATATTATGCGTCAGTAATTACGTTCACCTTTCTTCATATTTTCTAAGTTTCAGTTTCGTCTCATCTATCATTTTTATCAGTTTTTTTTTCAATCCAGCGTTTAAAGCGTCGATAATTATTACAATTAATTAAATAATAATCAGTTAAATTTTATGAAATGTAAACGTAAAATTTTTTAAATTTCTTAGTTCGACCAATTATATAAAATGTTCAAAAATAAATTTGAATTTAATTAACAAGATTTTTGTTGATTTATCCAAAATATTTAATAAGATCCGTAATTGTTCGAAAAATCTTTGGTTTATACTTTGGTCAAAAGTTTTTCTTAGTTGAAAACCAAAAAGTGTCGTTTCGAATTTCAAGTCATGATTCAAATGGTTCCCTCAATCCATCTGAGGATGTCTTGAGGTATACACAAACATTTACCCCTAAACAGAAGTTTAGTTAAATGTTTTGTGTATAAGGGAATAATCCCTTTAAAATCCTTTGTTAAACATTTGTCAGAACATATTTCCATTTTTTTTGGTAAAATCCAAAGTCTTAAAAGGGCTCTTAATTTTTAAAGAGTCAATATAGATTCCATTATCTTTTAATCACACGGTCAATTAATATGAAGGATAAGTCTTAAATCACATGTTAATTATTCAAGGTACAGGTTTTTATCGTTTGGCCAATTCAGGGCAATCTATAAACAATTATTAACTTCATTCTTATTCTTATAATCAAATAAATGGTCCTTAATGATCGCAAGCATGAATTTATCAAATTACAGCCTACACACGTGATTCACGAAATTTATGAATGCTACATGTGTATAGTCAATCCAAACGACATCACGTGAAACTCATAACGTTCATTACAAGTATCGGATGTAGTGATTGGAATAGATAATCTTTTTCGCAGATGCGAAGTTGATGATAACCATGCCGTGGATCAAATTTCTAGAACCTTGTAAATGATCGAACAAACCTTCCATTTCGAGTTATGGATATCGTTTTCGATTGTCAATTTACTCAGTTCACAGTAATCTATAAATATAAGGAATGATAACACCGTAGCTCTTCATGATGATGAGTTTGGTAGAATAAAAGCTTTCTCCGACAACTCTCTCAGTTGTACGGTAATTCCTTTAATTCAGATGGTGCTGACGTACAGTGCACATGTCACAGGTGCAGCACCGAGAATATTATCAATACCAATTTCAACTTGCCTTAATGGCGAAAGTCTAGGTAAGTCATCAATAAATACCTCTTAAAGTTTCAGATAACGGAAACATCTTTTAATAAATTCATATTAGGTTCTTTCTAGATTATAATATCTATGACTAATTCACAACCATTCATGGTATAATTTCAAGTCTAAATGCAGGATACGGTCATCCATCAAGAATTATTTAGATCACTTTTGATAATCAACATCTTATCATTTAGGGGAATTCTATTCGAGTTCCCATCAATTAAGACAATGTCGTCATGTCATAATCAATCAATCCATTCTACTGGTACTATCAACTTTTCAGTTTCGTTGCCGTTGATAAGATGTGAACTTCTCAAAAGACTAATAATAACTCATAATCCTTCACAATTTCAAGGATATATGAAGACACAACTATCATCTAAAGAGTAAGGTCAACGCATAATCTATGCGAGAGAATTTCAAATCAGATACGGACGAAAACACTTAATGAATATGAATATATCCCATGTTTTCATAATTTTAGTACGCATTCGAAAGCTCCTCGGATCGTTACCCAGGTCATTCAAATGAAATCAAATCATAAGAAATGATAAGAACGTCAATACATCCAGTCGGGTATCAACACTTGGTAATCAGATACTTTTCCTAAGAATCTTACTTCGGGAAAAATCGGACAAGAAAGAATTGTCAATTGTCAAATAAGACAATTTCCACGGATGAGTAAATTCGACTCAGAAGAATAGATGCTACAGGCATATATGTAGGTGTCCCTAACACTATGTCCTTATTTTTCACTTCTTGCAGATCTCATAAATTTTAATCTTACACAATCTTCAAAGAAAATTTTGTGTTTATTAATCAGTTTTATGGTGACTACTAATCAGCCTTGCATGGTCCATTCCAAATTGTATGTAGGCGCGCAACTATATACAATTTCAAGATTAACGATGCAATACTCAGTTCGTCAAAATTTTATCGTCATGTTTATAATAAAAACATTTTCATGCTTAATTCTTAAATAAGAATCAAGAATAAATTTGCAAAGATTTTCTTTGTTATAAAAACAGTTAAGTTTTCCAAGGTACTTTATAAACAATCTCATTTCGATAACAATCACTTATAAATCTTACTTTGAATAATCCTTATGGTGATGAAAATTCAATCTTTATCAAGGGATACTATTTTATCTTTTAAAAACAATGAGTGATCTGCAAAAGAGTGATTAGAAGTTGTTCACCAAGAACTAGCTTCAATATAATAGGAAATGAGCTTAGCCAATTAATCATGAGGTTCATGACCTCGATGGCACTCAGGAATACAAAGAGAATAATCCACAACGTAACTCAATTCGAGATGAGTACTTGTTCAATGGTTGCATCACTAATGCGAGCATTAGGAAGAAGCAAGAAAAGATAGATATCATCGATACATGTAGAATTTAGCTATCAAAGGTAGTCTTTTCATTAATCACAAACAAGTCTAAATTGTACCGTAACACATTAGGTGTCACTATGTCATACAATTCCAAGAACTCATCCTACCAACTGATGTCACAGTTAAGTTAGGGATTATTTTTAAAAGATACCACAATGAATACTAATCTACAAGAGTCATTAGATGTCCCACCTATCCCGGAAGATCCATCGGTCCCAATTTAGAAGAAGATTTCTTCAATTTATTTCTTGGACACTGGGCATCCTCATTAGTGGACAATGGCCTATGAACAACCCTTAACACGAATCAACAATCAATTAAAACCTTATAACTCAATCACAGAACTTAACGACTTCCTCTTAACAATTTCATATTCCATACGGGTTAAATTTTACTTCATTAAAGTTTCAACCAAATCATACTCAATGCGATATCCTACCTCATTCTCCAATACTTTCATCCTTCATAAACATTAAAAGGGTAATAAAAGCTCGATATGAACAACACTTAATTTCCAATCCTATAACTCTTACAACAGTAGTTATCAAATGAGTTACTAGTATGAAATGACTCACACATTCAATTAAACTTCTCGGAAAGGTACTAGTGGCATGAGGCTTTTAGGTAATGGTTCCAATGACAGCCTCAAGTGCAACATTCACCCTTTTCGATTTCAAATTTAAGAATTGGGTGACAACGAATCAGATGACATCTTCCTAGGTGGTAACATTTTGTAAAACTCCACTCTATAAGGAAAGATCGTCATGACATCGATATCAGGTTTAATCTCGCCAATTCTTCCTTAATATCGTAATCAACTAATATCTACATTTCTACGAATATCAACCATTTTGTTGGGATCATAAGTATCCACAACTTGGTTTAGATCTAGGATGGCTAGAATTTCTACGAGAATAGCTTCGATTAATTTACTAGGGGATTTAGGGTTCCTTGTGACAATCTACGTCGTATAAATACCTCGTATAAATATCAAAATAATCATCAAACAATCATGTAATAAAATTACATCATATATATATATATATATAATCCAAGTTATATATATATTAAAATAACACTTCTCAGTCTGGCCTTGTCGGTAACTCGGGAATTCTTCGACACCGTTATAGTAAAAAGATTTTTAGACATTTTTTTAGAAAAATGTTTATAGTTAAAAGATTTTGAAATGTTTTATTCAAAACCTTGGTTTTAAAAATCTTTCGTTCTCTATAACGAGAGCTCTGGTACCAAACTGTAACACCCCCAAATTTATACAACTGAATACAACAGAAGACTAGTTGGTGTTACGGGATAGCACATTACTCACATCATAGACAATGCATAAAAATCGCGTCGTTTAATAATAAAAGCATTTCCATTCATAAATATCAAAGTTACATCGGTCCCAAGTCATATTATTTCATACAAAGTTTTACAAAGTATTTGAATGGAAAATATTGTTTAAGTGCGGGCCATGAATTCTTGTCGTCTTCTTGAGAATTACCTTCAAGTACCTGAGATAAAATATGTTAAAAGAAAAGGTCAGCGATAACGCCGAGTGAATTCATAGAGTTAAATAAAATCCATCAATATAATATCAGTATAAAATTATTACTGAAAATCATTTTGTACAAATCTTTGTAATAGGCCATGGAATAGCCAAAGTCATTTTCATAAAAATCCTTGTCAAAAATCATAATATAGGCATTTGCCTTAAAAATTATTATACGAGCCAATGTCGTAAAAACATCATACAATACGCCTTATGACGTTATATGAAAATAAAAACCGTTATATGAATATGGTTATATAAAACCAAAACACGAACATAATATCAATAGTATGACCCCGTATTGCTAGTCAGGCAATACATCGTAATTCGGTGCGTCTAGTAGTATTTCGTTAGTTTGGATTATTATAAGCCGCATGCCATTGTTACCTTAATAAACCAACAACGGGTAGCTAACCCGATACTCAATTTGCCCATCTAAAGTAGCGTGTCATCACAAAGGTCACGCTATGGAAATCTTCTCATACATAAATTCGCTTACCAATCAATGTGGCACGACGGGGATCAACCGTCAAGGCGCAAACTGGGGTGATCGTCCCCAAATAGTACTATTATATGCATAAGAGTCTACCAAATCCCGGTAGTTCACAATTCATGCTAATGGGACTTTTAGTGACATAACTTAACTTTAATAATCCATTTAATTTCATCTATCGGGTCCTTTAATCATTTATCGGGTCATACAATCGGGTCATTCAATAATTCGGGTCCAAATCAATAAACAAACAATCGGGACAAATGGTGTCCTATTTTATAAAAACTAACATGTTATCTCCCTCGCGGGTCTATAAAACATTTCATAAAAACATTTAAAAGAGTGCGAGGCTATGAACTCACGTTGATGTGGGAAGGCGGTTATCGGCGATTTGGATGTACGGTACGTGCTTCAATCACGGAAACCTATATATATAATAATCGGTCTTAGACTCATGTCCAATGACTTTATAAAAATAACAATTATGTATAAATATGATGATTATATATATATATGATGATCAAGTGGGTTTACATATTCTCGTTTACTCATTTTAGTGTTATGTGTCGATAACTTTTATACTAGTTTACTAGTTTTATCTATTTACGTGTTTTAGGTCCAATAAGCCTATTATAAGTTTATTAACTTGTATTAATCCATTTCATACTTGTCTTATCAGTATTTATACTTTACATGTTGGGCCCAAATAGGTTAAGCCCAATAAATAAGTTTATAAGTGTTTTAGCCTATTTTGTTGTATTATTAGTCCAATAACGTTAATTTAGCCCGTTAATGTCCGTATGTTATATAGTTCGGGTTTTATCGGTTTTTACTTGTATTAGATACTTATATATCAGTATATGACTTTTAAAAACTTTACATTAGACGGGTTTGATCGTCTAAGTTGTAATTGGCGAAAAACGTTAATTTTACGGTAATAGCCGAAAAAGTCGTAAAAATCAAGTTTATAGTTTTTATTACTTATAAGTATTATTCCACTACCATTTTTATAATTTATCCATTTAATTAACCTTTTACATATTTATATAAATAAAATTCATAAGTTAGTGGGTTTTAATTTTACATTTTATAAAATATAATTTTGAGTGCTTATATAATAGTATTATACTTTATTTTCCAAAATCTAATTTTTATTTTCATGTTCACCAAAACTGCCATATCTAGAGTTCTATATGGAGATAGAAGCTCAAATTTTTATCACATAAACTACATGATATGTGATCCATTTAGCTCTCCTATAGCTACTGTTGAATCATCCTCTAAGTATTTTCTAAAAATCGTCCAAAACAGTGAACTCAGATTTGTACTTTAAACTTGTTTTGATCATATCTCACTCATTACAATGATTCTATTGCATGGAGAACTCTCACATGTGTACAAGACCCATAGCTTACTTTTTATTCATTAATCTATGCCATTTTTATCAGTTCACCATTTGATTATTTACTGTTTTATACAGCCAACAAATTTAAACAAGATTTTAGTCTTGTTTCTTATAGTCTTTCATCTTTTTAAGCATGTTTATCAACATCAAATCCCCACACAATATTTTTAATCATCATTCATCATCATATACATATACATAAATAAAGTAAATACAAGATTACATAATCAAAATAACAAGAGGATAGGAAGAAACAATCTCTATACCACCAATAGTGATGAAAAGATGAGGTTTATGATGAACAAGGCTTGGTTCCTTGTTACCAAACCTTCAACCTTTTAAGACAACTTCTTTGGTCCTTCAAATGGATGAACACCTCCATGAAATCATCCCTAAACTCCTTCTTGAAAATCAGCCCAAAGACCTCCATGAAAACACTTTTTTTACAAGTTACAATCACCTCAAATCTTTATCTTTTTAATTAGCTATCAACATATGTTGATTATAGCTTAAGTTGTAGGTTAAAAATTGATGATAATGGTGATTTTGTGGTGATGTTGAACGAATTTAGAGAGAGAGATGAGAGGATTTTGAGGTGGTTTGCATGTGAAAATGGAAGCATATGGTAAGTGTTAGTGGTTTTGTGGTTTAGTGGGATAAGTAGCTTACTTGTTAAGCTTATGCTTACAAGTGTAAGCTATTTTGTTACAAGGGTGCCACATCAAATGATGTGGTGTCCCTTTTAGTTAGTGGGGTGGGATAAACTTGTTTTGTCCTATCCCGCTAATTTACGGGTATTCCTCGATTCTAGTTTCCTCGATTTGCGTGCTCTCGGGTCGTTTTACGAAAAACGTTTTTATAAATTATGAATCAACGTCACAAAACGAATCCAATAAAAATTGTCTCATCAAAAACGGAGTTCAAAAATGTAAATACGTAATCCTAAGGTTTCTGGTTTAGTCATAAAGGACATTAAAATAAAATCGTAAGTCCTAATCTCTTCTCGTAAATTTGTGAGTTTATGAACCAACACAAATTTAAAACTCCAAAATAATATTCACGGATAAATTTATTTTCTGAAATGTCGGACTGTCACGAAAGACGGTGTATGTAAACGTAAGCACGTAACGTAGAATCCTCCGGTTTAAAAGTAGTCGATGCTACTTCAAAACGTAAATCCAAATTTCTTCCCAAAAATAAGTGAGTTCATATTGTAACATTAAAATAATGTTTTCAAATAAATATTGAGAATAAAAGATCAATCATAAATTGACGGATTGCACATATTTAGTATATTTCACTTTTGATTCGTGCTAGTCTTGGTGTGAGCTTATCATAATAGCTTATTCCTTGGCTTATTTTCGAATCCCACATAAATCGGAAAGGGTCTAAACCCCTTTCCGATCGCTGTATTCCGATCATCACCCCACCCCTTATTCCGATCGTATTGGTCGGATAAGGGTTTTGAACTTTCCGATTTGCACCCCATTATTCTGATCAGCCTAGTTTCTCAGATATTCCGACAAGAGTTGCTACCTATATTCCGACTGCCACATTTTAGAATATTCCGATTAGGGTGGTTTTGTTGTCATTCCGATTAGAGTACCTTGCTAAACATTCCGATTGGCACTCCAGTATTCCGACGAGTTGTTGCTATATTCCGATCTTACTTTCCGATAGCATATTCCGATCAGTCTCACTTTTGCATATTCCGATGGTTTTAGTTCTTGTTTTTTTATAAAGTTTCCAAGTGTTAGTTTTATTAAGTGTTCTAGTATTTTTCTAATCTTTTCTTTAAGTTTTTCAAGCATTTATTTTTAACTCGTTATTTTAGTTTAATCTTTAAAACTTTAATTTTACTCAACGACATTTACATTTATTTGCTATTAGTTTAAAATAGATAAGCCACCAAACCATTTGTTTTTCCACCAAGAACAATTGAGTCGCACTTTGAACCAATAGTCAATTCGAAAGGATTCGGACGATAAGATTTTATACTTGGGGTAAAAGCCGTGTATTAAATTTCGTGGACGCAAAATTGATGATAACCATGCCGTGAATCAAATCTTGAATATACGCTAGAACCTTGTAAATGATCGGACAATCTATCATCTTGGGTAGTGGATATAGATTTTAATCGTCAATTTACTTAGTTCACGGTAATCAATAAACATAAGGAATGATAATACCATAGCTCTTCATAATGACGAGCTTGGTAGAATAAAAGCTTTCTCCGACAACTCTCTCAGTTGTACGGTAATTCTTTTAATTTAGATGGTGTTGACGTACAGTGCACATGCCACAAGTGCAGCACTGGGAATATAATCAATACGAATTTCAACTTGCCTTAATGGCAAAAGTCTAGGTAATTCACCAACAAATACTTCCTAAAATTTCAGGTAACAGAAACATCTTTTAATAAATTCATATTAGGTTCTTTCTAGATTATAATATCTATGACTAATTCACAATTATTCACGGTATAATTTCAAGTCTAAATGCAGGATATAGTCATCCATCAAGAATTATTTAGATCACTTTTGATAATCAACATCTTATTATTTAGGGGAATTCTATTCGAGTTCCCATCAATTAAGACAATGTCGTCATGTCATAATCAATCAATCCACTCTACTGGCATTACCAACTTTTCAGTTTTATTGCCGTCGATAAGATGTGAACTTCTCAAAAGACTAATAATAACTCATAATCCTTCACAAATTCAAGGATATATGGAGACATAACTAACCTTAAAAGAGTAAGGTCAACGCATAATCTACGCGAGAGAATTTCAAATCAGATACAGACGAAAAAATTTAAAGAATATGAATATATCCCATGTTTTCATGATTTTGAGTACGCATTCGAAAGCTCCTCGGGTCGTTACCCAGGCCATTCAAATGAAATCAATTCAAAAGAAATGAGAGGAACGTCGATACATCCAGTCGGGTATCAACACTCGGTAATCAAATACTTTTCCTAAGAATCTCACTACGGGAAAATTGGACAAGAAAGAATTGTCAATTGTCAAATAAGACAATTTCCACAGATGAGTAAATTCGACTTAAAAAAATAGATGCTACAGGCACATATGTAGGTGTCCCTAACACTATGTCCCTATTTTTCACTTCTTGTAGATCTTATAAAATTTAATATTTCACAATCTTTAAAGAAAATGTAGTGTTTATTAATCAGTTTTATAGTGACTACTAATCAGCCTTGCATGGTCCATTCCAAATTGTATGTAGGCGCGCAACTATATACAATTTTATGATTAACGATGCAATACTAAGTTCGTCAAAATTTTATCATCATGTTTATAATAAAAACATTTTCATGCTTAATTCTTAAATAAGAATCAAGAATAAATTTACAAAGATTTTCTTTGTTATGAAAACAATTAAGTTTTCCAAGGTATTTCATAATCAACTTTATTTCAATAATGATTATTTATAAGTCTCAATTTAAATAATCCATATAGTGATGAAAATTCAATTTTCTCAAAGGATACTGTTTTATCTTATAAAAACAATGAGTGATCTACAAAAGATTGATGAAAATTTGTTTACCAAGAACTAAACACAATGTAATAGGAAATGAGCTTAGCCAAATAATCATGAGGTGCATGACCTCGATGGCACTCAAAAAGAATAATCCACAACGTAACTCAATTCGAGATGAGTACTTGTTCAATGGTTGCATCACTAATGCGAGAATTAGGAAGAAGAAAGAAAAGATAGATATCATCGATACATGAAGAATTTAGCAATCAAATGTAGTCTTTTCATTAATCACAAACAAGTCAAAATTGTACCGTAACACATTACGTGTCACTATGTCATACAATTCCAAGAACTCATCCTACCAACAGATGTCTATGTTAAGTTAGGGATTATTTTTAAAAGATACCATAATGAACACTAATCTACAAGAGTCATTAGGTGTTTCACATGTCCCAGAAGATCCATCGGTCCCAATTCAAAAGAAGATTTCTTCAATTTATTTATTGGACACTAGCCATCCTCATCATTGGACAATGGTCTAGGAACAACCCTTAACACGAACTAACGATCATTTAAAACCTTATAATTCAATCACAAGACTCAACAACTTCCTCTTAACAGTTTAATATTCCATACGGGTTAAAATTTACTTTATTCAAGTTTCAACCAATTTTATACTCAATTCGATATCCTACCTAATTTTCCAATACTTCAACTTTATTTTTAAACCTTAAAAGGGCAATAAAAGCTTGATATGATCAACACTTAATTTCCAATCCAATAGCTCTTACAACAACAATTATCAAATGAGTCACTAGTATGAAATGACTCATATATTCAATTAGACTTCTCGGAAGGTACTAGTGGCAGGAGGCTTTTGGGTAATGGTTCCAATGACAGCCTCAAGTGCAACATTCACCCTTTCGATTTCAATTTAAGAATTGGATGACAACGAATCAGATGACATCTTTCTAGGTGGTAACGTTTTGTCAAACTCCACTCTATAAGGAAAGATCGTCATGACATCGATATAAGATTTAATCTCGCCAATTCTTCTTTAATATCACAATCAACTAATATCAACATTTCTACGAATATCAACCATTTTGTTGGGATCATAAATATCCACAACTTGGGTTAGATCTAGAATAGCTAGAATTCCTACGAGAATAGCTTTGATTAATTTACTAGGGGATTTAGGGTTCCTTGTGACAATCTACGTCGTATAAATACCTCGTATAAATATCAAAATAATCATCAAACAACCATGTAATAAAATTACATCATATATATATATATATATAATCCAAGTTATATATATATTAAAATAAGACTTCTCAGTCTGGCCTTGTCGGTAACTCGGGAATTCTTCGGCACCGTTATAGTCAAAAGATTTTTAGACATTTTTAGAAAAATGTTTATAGTTAAAAGATTTTGAAATGTATTATTCAAAAACTTAGTTTTAAAAATCTTTCGTTCTCTATAACGAGAGCTCTGGTACCAAATTGTAACACCCCCAAATTTATACAACTCAATACAGCGGAAGACTAGTTGGTGTTACGGGATAGCACATTACACACATCATAGACAACGCTTAAAAATAGTGTCGTTTAATAATAAAATATTTCCATCATAAATATCAAATTTACATAGGTCCCAAGTCATTGTATTTCATACAGGTTTTACAAAGCTTTTGAATGGAAATTATTATTTAAGTGCGGGCCATAAATTCTTGTCGTCTTCCCGAGAATTACCTTCAAGTACCTGAGATAAAACATGTTAAAAGAAAAGGTCAACGATAACGCCGAGTGAATTCATAGAGTTTAATAAAATCCATCAATATAATATCGGTATAAAATTATTACCGAAAATCATTTTGTACAAATCATTGTAATAGGCCATAACATAGCCAAAGTCATTTTATACAAATCCTTATCAAAAATCATAATATAGGCTTTCGCCTTCAAAATCATTATACGAACCAATGTCGTAAAAATATCATACAATACGTTTTTATAACGTCGTGTAGAGTTAAATAAAAACCGTTATATGAATATGGTTATGTAAAACCAAAACACAAACATAATATCAATAATATGACCCCGTATTGCTAGTCAGGCAAAATATTGTAATTCGGTGCGTATAGCAGTATTTCGTTAATTGAATTATTATAAGTCGCATGACATTGTTACCTTACTACAATAAACAACGGGTAGCTAGCCCGAAACTCATTTGCCCATCTAAATTAGCGTGTCGTCACAATAATCACGCTTGTGTAAATCTTCTCATACATAAATTCGCTTACCAATCAATGTGGCACGACGGGGATCAACCGTCAAGGCGCGAACTGGGGTGATCGTCCCTAAATAGTACTATTATATGCATAAGCGTCTACCAAATCCCGGTAGTTCACAATTCATGCTAATGGGACTTTTAGTGACATAACCTAACTTTAATAATCCATTTCATTTCATCTATCGGGTCATTTAATCATTCATCGGGTCATACAATCATTCGGGTCCAAATCAATAAACAGACAATCGGGACAACTAGTGTCCTATTTTATAAAAACTAACATGTTATCTCCCTTGCGGGTTTATAAAACATTTCATAAAAACATTTAAAAGAGTGCGAGGCTATGAACTCACGTGGATGTGGGAAGGCGGGTTATCGGCAATTTGGACATACGGTACGTGCTTCAATCACGGAAACCTAGACAAATAATACTCGTCTTAGACTTTTTTCCAATGACTTTATCAAAATAACTATTATGTATACATATGATGATTTTATATATATGATGATGATCAAGTGGGTTTATACATTCTCATTTACTCATTTTAGTGTTATGTGTTGATAACTTTTATACTAGTTTACTAGTTTTACCTATCTACATATTTTAATTCCAATAAGCTTATTATAAGTTCTTTAATTTGTATTAATCTATTTTATACTTGTATTATCAGTATTTATACTTTACATGTTGGCTCAAATGGGTTAAGCCCAAATAAGTAGTTTTTATATGTGTTTAACTTATTTAGTTAAATTATTAGTCCAAATATGCTAACTTAGCTCGTTAATGTCCGTATGTCATATAGTTCGGGTTTTTATCGGTTTTTACTTGTTATATATGTTTATACATCAGTATGTGAGTTTATAAAAGTTTACATTAGACGGGTCCGACCGTCTAAGTTTTATTTGACAAAAACGTTAATCTTTCGGTACTAGCCGAAAAGACGTAAAAATCATGTTTATAGTTGTATAACTTGGAAAATATTTTATACTTGTAATTTATAAAAATGTCTTATTTTATATCATAATATATGAAATTCTTATTTATAATTACTATTAATTTTTATTGGGTTTTCATGTGTATATATTTTATAAATATATAAGTGAGTGCTTATTTTATATAAGTTTTTATTATACAAATCTGATTTTAAATTTCATGTTCACCAAAACAGCCATATCTAGAGTTCTATATGGAGATAGAATCCCAAATTTTTATGGCGTAAACTACATGATATGTGCTCCATTTAACTCTCCTATGGCTACTGTTGAATCAGCTTCTAAGTATTTTTTAAAAATCGTCCAAAACAGTCTATGCAGATTTGTACTCTAATATTGTTTTGGTCATATCTCACTCATCCTAATGATTCCATTGCATGGCCAACTCACCACATATGTAAAAATCATATACCTTACTGTTTCTTTATTAATCTATGCCATTTTATCAGTTCATCATATGGTTATTTACTGTTTTTATACAGCCTACTAAATTAAGCAAGATTAACCACTTTTACATATAGTTTTTCATCTTTTTACCCATGTTTATCAACACCAAATCCCCACACAATATTTTTATCATCATATATTCATCATATACATATACAATAGGAAAGAAAATACAAGATTACATAATCAAAATAACAAGAGGATGGGAAGAACAATCTTTATACCACCAAGATTATGTAGGTTGTGATCAAGACATGGATTTTGATGGCAAAACTTGTGATAAACCAATATCATCTTCAAGATCACCTATCATCATGAACATCTCGTGGAAAATCAGCCCCAAGACACCAACAAAACTCCTCCTTGGATGTTAAAATGACCACCAATCAATAGAGCTTCAAGAGTCCTTCATCATGTGTATGAATAACACATGATTTCATGGTTAACTTTTAATCAAAGTGGATGTTTTATGGTGGTGGTGGATGGCTAGTAGAGAGAAAAGGGGAGGGAGTGAGTTGTTTTGCATGTAGGAAAATGAAACTAGGTGTTTTGTTTTGGTGGTTTTAGTTATGTGTTAGCTTGTTTATTAAGCTTGCAAGACATGTGTCTTGCAAGTTTATGTATAAACTTGCCACAAGGCTTGTTGTAGCAATTCGTAATTTTCGGATCAATATTTTTAACACGGCTTTTATTTATCATGTTTGTTTATAAAAAGAAAATAAAAAAAATAATAATAATAATAAAAAAATAAAAGTAAAAAATAAATAAATAAATAAATAAATAAATAAATAAAATATTGAATTCTCGGTTAACCAAAAAAAAAAAGTTAGGGCTTTAAAATATAATTATTATTTATCTACAAAGTATATGTCCGTCATCGACCGTATTTGTCGTCGTAATTATTTTCGTTTTAAAGGCATTCTTCTTAAATTTATGATAAATCTTTAAGTGTCGTTCGCTTATATACCGCGTTAACGTTTATTAAATAATAAAGCCCTCATTTTTATATCAAAATATCAACGTTCTCAGAATGCCAAAGTTTTTATTTTATATTGAGCGTTTATTTTTCGTGTTTTACGCGTATCTTTTAAATCGCGTAACTTTTAAAATATCGAGTGTCGATTGTACCCGCTTTATCATAATGTTAGATAGAAAAAAACAAATAATAGTCTTGATGACACATATCTAAACAAATATACGTGTCTTGCGTCTTTGTGCATTGCGTCTTGCATATTGCATCTTATAAAATAATGCATCTATATGTCCTTATTTTTTTCTTTTGTTTGCCGAGTGTCAAACAAGACACCAACACCATCATAAATTTTCATCACAGTTAGGAGTCTTATAAGCTTTTTATAAGGAATTCTACAATTACACTAGTGTTTTCATGGATTATTCCTAAAAAGTTTAGGAGATTTTCATCGAAGAAATAAACATGAGTATCGATGGGTGTTCCGTGAAGGTTAGAGTTTGCGACTCGGCAAGGATTTGGTCATGTCTAGTTGTTATTACACTCGACTTTCTAGTTCGAATTCGGTTGGTTAGCCGCGGGTTCGAGTTCTTTTTCGGTTGAGTTGCGGGCAGATTTTACGTCGTTAGCATTCATGTTTATGTCGGTATTTATACTCGGCGCATCCGACTCCGAACCACTCGTTTCTCGCTTCCAGCTTTATTAGGTATCACTCGTTATCAGCTTACAATTTGCAATTGTTACTCCTGCTGTTATGCGAACAAAAAGAATGAATGAAGGCAAAGTTTACTTACAAATGAGAATGAATGAATATACTTCACGTCACTTTCATGAATGTAAATAGCAAATCTACATTTTTAGTCCCTAGTTTATTAAGATATATACATTTAAATATTATAGATATCTAAAATAACACTTTTAACTCTTGTCTATTTTACTCTTTTCAAAACTAATCCAATCTATTTAAAGTATCATAAAACTCGTATGCATGCATTCGCCTTGTTGTTTATAAACCTAATACGCCTAACTTTATTTTAGGACGTCGTATGAAGCTCGCAGTTTTTCGACATATCATATTTGTCGTTCTACTTATGCCACTATTAACTTGATTGCTATCATCACTCGATATTGGTTTCACTAAGGTGAGTTCATAGCCTCGCTTTTACTACTTTAATTGTTTTATTAAACCCGCGAGGGGATACATGCTACTTTTTACGAATGGACGCAAGTGCTTGAACTGTATGTTTATTTTATCTCTTTTAGTCATGAACCGTTAATTACTTGGACCGACTGTACTGGTCGAGTAAACGCGAATGCTGTGAATAGATCTATTGAGATTGACCTCTCCGTCCGGGTTTAACAGAAAACCGAATGGACGCATTGTATTTGAAACTTGAACGGAATAACGGATGTTAATGTTCGGTTTCATGAGCTAAATGCGATAACTGATGCTATCTGACCTTGGAAACTGAATACTTGAAATCTTGTGGTCCACTGCTTTTACTTGTAAACCTATGAATTCACTCAACCGTTGTGTTGACATTTTAGCATGTATTTCTCAGGTACTTAGGTTAAAGAGCAGCTGGAGCATGGAGTCGCACTGGATATTTTAAAGGCAATAAAGTACTGATTACCATTTGATAATCTTTTTGAAAATGTTGATTATCACATTATTGTGGGACCTTCTTGTAAACTCTGATTTTAAATTATTGAATGGACTAAACTTTTGAAATGCCTCTTTTAAGTGCGTGTAACTTGTGTGCTGTTCTATGAAGTAATACTCCCAATGACACTTCCGTTGCTATCCGAAATTTGGGAGTGTTACACTTGTGTTGGCCGGTTATAGTGGGGGTGGGAAAAGTGTCCCACTTGTCTCATCTCCACTAAT
Organism: Glebionis coronaria; assembly: GCA_025667525.1. NCBI lineage: Eukaryota > Viridiplantae > Streptophyta > Magnoliopsida > Asterales > Asteraceae > Glebionis > Glebionis coronaria. The sequence continues at coordinate 195,063,693 of CM046880.1, forward strand.
TTACGGGTACTCCTCGATTCTAGTTTCCTCGATTTACGTTCCCTCGGGTCGTTTTACAAAAACGTTTTTATAAATTATGAATCAACGGCACAAAGCGAATCTAACAAAAATTGTTTCATCAAAAACAGAGTTCGAAAACGTAAATACGTAATCCTAAGGTTTCCGGTTTAGTCGTAAAGGACGTTAAATTATAATCGTAAGTCCTAATCTCTTCTCGTAAATTTGTGAGTTTATGAACCAACACAAATTTAAAATCTCAAAATAATATTCACGGACAAATTTATTTTCTGAAATGTCGGACTGTCACCAAAGACGGTGTATGTAAACGTAAGCACGTAACGTAGAATCCTCCGGTTTAGACGTAGTCGATGCTACTTCAAGACGTAAATCCAAATTTCTTCCAAGAAATGAGTGAGTTCATAATATAACATTAAAATAATGTTTTCAAATAAATATTGAGAATAAAATCAACCATAAATTGACGGATTGTCACACATATCATTTGGAATTACCACAACAATCGAGTCGGGTGCACTCCACCTTTCACGTGTCTAACCTGAAGAAGTGCTATGCTGAAGAACCTCTAGATAGGCCATTGGAAGGAGTTCACTTCGATGACAAACTCCAATTCACAGAAGAACCGGTGGAAATCATGGAAAGGACGGTTAAGAAGTTGAAACGTAGCCGTATCCCGTTGGTCAAAGTACGATGGAACTCGAGGAGAGGTACTCAGTTCACTTGGGAACGAGAAGACTCGCTCAAGACCAAGTACCCACAATTGTTCACCTGACCAGTGACGTTAATCTAAGCTTTGAGGACAAAGCTAAAATAACGAGAATGTGCTGTAAAACCCCTTATTTTACCTATGTGACTTTGTCACCTTATGTACCCATCTTGCTTGAATCTATGTAATTCCATTTCACAAAATTTTATGAAGCTATAGTCTTTCATTTAATTACACTGTGAATTCTAATATATTTATAGATATATAGGAATTTTGTCAACTTTTACTACTTTAACTTTCACATAGCCACATTATAAACATTTAATATCTACAATATACTTTAATGAAGAAGTTTACCTTCCACATTATATCTAGTCCTAACTATTTAATCACATTTATCGTGTACATATACTAAAGATCCTAATAATTGATACTTTACCCCTTTTGAAGCTAGGGGATACACGAATGGTATATACAAACAAGTATATACTTACCAAAAAACCTTCCTAAACTTAACACACTACCTACTCACTACATTGTCACTAGATATTTTTTGAAAATTCTTTTCCCCACATGTTGTATGTTATGCGTGGCTAGGAAGCCTTCCAACCAAATCAAACTCAACATTCCCTAAGGAAATATAGTACTAGGATAATTATCATTAAAGCTTGTACTTGATGTGTCTCCTACTTATCCTCCATGTAGCCGAATAACAAACCTCGCCACTCTTTTGTACATCCTTCCATTTATGAGATGTACTAAACTTCACTATACATACATCTTACTTACTACAACTAGCAAAACCAAAACCAATTTTCCTTGGCAAAACATACGGCTAGAAACAACATAAAGAGCAAGCCTTCACTAAACCATTAAACTCACACCACATTTACTCTCCAATCATTTCTCAACTCTTACACATTCACTTCTCATAGAATTAAATTGGGTCAAATAGTATTGAAGAAGGAGGAGTCACGAAATACATACATTTGACTTGGAAACCCTCATATCACACTCTTAAGTAATCTCAAGTTCTAGTATTACTACTCCTTGTTCATCCTTCATCATCTCCTCAAAACAAGTAAGTGAATCATCTCCATACCACCATTCCATTTATTTTTACTTCCCATTGCATGTCATGCACATAAAATCTTAGAAAACGAGACTAAGAATGCATGCACACGTAAAAACTATACTAAAATCCAACTAGGAAGCCACGACTTCAAGTTGTGGTTATAAGCAAACATGTCTTTATGTTTAAACCTATAAGGAACGCATGTAAACAAGGGACTAACTTAGGTTTTGCTTCCTAGAAAACCTAAAGTGTTATACCTTAAAAGATGGCTAGATAAAGCCCCAAATGTCTCGGCTTAATGTTCCTAGCCAAATGAGAAAACTTGTCTTAGTGAACCTTTGGTATAGCTTAGGATGAAATGGGAAGAAAGATTATTAATAAGCTAGATAAGCCACGAACTTAAATAAGCCGAGCCAAATAAGCCAAAACAAATAAGTCATAAGCTTATATAAGTCGAAACATAGTGGGCCCTTAAGCCCAAGATAAGTGTTTAGGTTAAATGGTTTTGGCTAAATAAAGTTTACTAATATTAAATAAGCCCATTAATAAGCCCGTTAGGCCCAAGATACAAAACCGGAACCTTAATGGGCCAACCGAGCCCACTAAGCATCTAATATTATTAATGGAGACTTTTTGTGCCATTTTTGTCATTTAGTGAAAGTACTAGTAAAAAATGAAACTGTATAACACTTGTATACTTATTTCGTGACTTATAACAAGTACGAGGACCAAACTTGCAAATTTGAAAAGTCTAGGGTTGCATTTTATAAATATCCGATCTTTTATTAAAACCCGAGGACTAAACTTGCCATTTTATAAACTCATTATAAGCCCTAGAATGTTTTTCGTGCCATAATAATTTAGTTCGAGACTTGGGGGTAATATCCGAATTTTTACTATATCGTTTCTCCTCGAATCGACTCGAATTGAAATCCAATTTTATCGTTAAGACTTAATTAGTTTTTGGTTAAGATATCGTAATTTGGTATTTATACTACTTTCGACAAAATTGTAAACGAAATGGAAAATGAGGTAAAAAACTATTATTATATTATACACTAGTACTACATTTATAGTATGATACTATTATACTATACTTATATTACTAAACAATATGCAAATGCAAATGTGATATCAGTACACAAACATTCCACAATTAAACGTATGTAAAAGAAAGCCCAAAAGAAAGGCCCAACAAGAATTATAAACGTACACTATTGTTTAACTTTCACTAGCGATTCAGACTAATATTGCAACTATAAAACTAACAGAAGGTCAAACGAACCCAATTCTAACTAAGCGGGGACTGTGGCTGCAACACAGAGATGCAAAGTAAAGTACTTAGTGTGTACACTACCAAAATTAATTAAAATAGAATTTTGAAACACGAATACAATATGCTACTTTGCAAATGAGTTCTTTCTCTTTATATTTTTCTCATTATGAATAGAATTCATCTCAGTAATATTTAAGCTAATATCTAGGTTGCTGTTATTACTCATTTGCTAAACCAAACACTAATTTGCGAACATCGGCCCCTAAGTATAATATGGAGTCTGAAAGTTTACCTGCTAAACTCTAAAATGACCACAAACTGTCCTAATCTGATAGGCTGATACGTTTTAAACTAAGCTTATCTCAGTCCATTAAAAAATTCTAGTTTCTATAGATGCAAAATTAATAACAGCTTGCAAAATAACAATCCCAAACACTACTTAAGCTAAAATGGTGACTGGATATTAAAGCTACTGAAAATCTAGAAAAGTTGAGCACAATTGATTAACAAACAAATGAAACAGATCAAACGCAATGCAAATCCACAGAGAAACATCAGTAGTATTAGCAGATAACAAATATGCAGTTTAAACTTAAAAATTTGCCTAGAAAAATAAATGGAGCTCAGACATGCATCCAGGCCTATCCGCTGATGTCGAAAGCTACACTATTGAACGAAACTGATTATCTAACCGAAACTAGCTGATATCTATATTAATTGTTGAATCGAGCCACGCCGTTGATGGCGACGCCAGCCGAATGAACCGAAACCAAAAACGAGACGAAGCTACACCGAGTATTTAAAATCAAGAACGGACCGAAATGTTCGAAATGAACCAAGCTGTTGAACTATTACCGTCACTAACCGAAACTCATAATGAAGCTAAACCGAACTACTTAGAATCAAAACCCGAAAACCTTTCATTCAAAAAAACTTCAAACAAATATCTATTAACTAAATATTGCTTCAAACTTCAACAAGAATAAATCGACACTTTCATATAACCTGCTATAACCGAGACTAAATATAATGGAACACAAACACAAATTACCAATCAGTAAACTACTGAAACTCAAACCTACTTTGAATCATAACCCGAAACCGAATGTAAAACCTGCTATAATTTTCGATAATAAACAACAACATAAACCGAATACCACTGCTACATCACAAAAATCATCGCATATAAATGAAACTTAAAATCTTCAACCGAGAAAACATCACTCCATATCATAAACAAATCACCATCTTCATTAACTAATAACCAAAACAACTTAATATGTATCTTAACCGAATTCGAATACACTAAACAAGAATAAAAACTGAGATTTCAATTTTGTAAATCTACTATTACTGGTAAGCAAAAATGAACATAAAAGAAAAACAATTACCTTACGTTTAGAAGAAAACGAGACAGAAGGATAAAAATAAGATGCTGCGTTCGATCTATAAATGGAAGCTATGATGTTGATTTTTTTAAACTCAACCTACCTAAATCCTACGCTATATAAAAGAAAGACAAGGAAAGATAATGACAAAACTGCGTGTATGAAAAGCTATATCCCTAGCTGGTCTATCTTTTTTTTTTCTTTTCTTGGGCTTGTGGGCTTCACTATTCTCGGGCCTTGTCTTTCTTTTGATCTAGACGGGTTGAAAGTACATGCCGGGCCAGCAGCAACTAATGATGATTTTGGGCTTTAGTGATAGTCAAGGTCCAATAAGACATATTAAGTCGGGTCGACCCATTTAAATGGTGTCGGGTCGGCCCAATAAAATATGAAGGCATCGTTGGACTTAATTTCCCGTCTTCTTTCCATGTCCCGTGTCCGTTTTGGATCTTTGGCTTCGTTTCTTGTGATTTCCTTGATATCCGTACCTGCACATGCACAAACGACAAAACAAGCATATATTTGGCATTTATGATGATTATTTATCTGTTTTTAGCACATTTTATGAGGAAATATGATGTGTAATTAGAGTCACATCACACCCCCCTACTAAACCATTTCCATGTCCTCACGCAATGCTAGAATAAAGTATAAAGAAACTTCGTTTTTCATTTATTAAAAGCATTTATTCATTTTATTAATATTTAATGTGTAAATGACATAATTTATCGCTTTCATTATTTGAAAATAACTTTTAGGATCACAAAACTTGAATAGATTCATCGTCCTTGACTTTTCACTCTTTCCATGCCAAGATCAAAAACAATATCATTGTTAACAAGTTCTCATGTTAAGACCACTAATATAAGACATTTGTGTAGAACTCCTTCTAAATTATTCCTAAGTTGTATCTCTAGATTTTAAGGATTGTCATTCACCCGTAGGATCATTTTACTTATTTAATAATTATTAGTCAAAAAATGAAGGCAAAACGGTGTAAACCCGACACTTAGAACCTAACCTCATCCTCAAAAACTGTTGTCACTAAAGAAATCCCACATCAAGGATAATTTAACACGATTTAGGGAATAAATTCCCGGATTCGAAATTTGGCCAGATAGTACTACTTATTATTTATTCCTCCAAAGTCATTTTGACTTTATTGTGGAGTTTTGTAAATTTACATCATATACCCTTAGGCTCTTTAAGATGTAAAAATGCGCTTTATCTATGATCCACACCTTAAGGCTCCTTGAACCATAAACAAGAGAATTGACATTCATCATCACTCCACACCCTAAGGCTCTTTGAAATAATGATGAAGCAATTTTTATTAAACATTTACTACCCTAAGGCTCTAATGACAAGGCTCGTGCTACATGTCCCACACCCGAAGGCTCCCTGAGATCGTGTTTTAATCTTATTCTTCTTTATTTATGATATATATAGTAGGCCAAATTCCGCAACCCCATGGTTTGAATACCTCCTACTTAGTGGTTATGAGCCACCTTAGTCGGAATTCCACGACGCTGGCACCCTTAATGTGTTCATGCTTTAATTACAAGGGAAATAAAAGAGTCGATTAAGAGCTAAAATATCGAACCTAAACCGCAAAAATCTTCATTTATTAAGCAATTAAATATACAAGCGGGGAGAAAGAGCCACAAAAACTCATATAAGGAAGAATTAACCTTTAAACTTATTATCAACTCTATCATCTCTCGTTCTCCACAATTTAAAATCTCAAATAATGAGACTCGTGGATGCTTAGTCTAATAAACCAATTAAGGTCTACATGTTTAAGGAATGAACTAGTAAAAACCGGTCGAGTAAAAAACTATTATTATTTTCACCAACGGAAAGCTTACATTCGTGTCAAAAACACTTATTAAAATATGAAGAAAAAAATTTAAAATTTATGCAATTTTAAGCACATTTTTGAAAAACAGAGTACATGAAGACAACGAACAAAAGTAAAAGCATATCGATAGATACCCCCATACTAAAGCCAAAGATTATCCTCAATGTTTCAAGTCTAAGGGTATAAAACCCCCCGACTAGGGACAAAGAGTCGAATGCAAAATTCAAGCATGGAAAGGTGATAGGTGTGTAAACACCCATCCTTTCTACCACTTAATTACAATAATAACCGGACCAAAACGTGTATTTTATGTCTTCTATGTCGGAATTATGCGTGGTTTGTGTTTTTGTTGTGATTTAGGACGAAAAGGTGAAAAGTGGAGAAAACACGGGAATTCACGGGCATTTACGGACTTTTATTGAAGAAAAAGATGAAAGACGAAGTCAAGAAGTCAAGAGTGCAAAAAGAACGGAAGTCCACGACCAATTCTGAAGATTTATCGAAGAAAAAGTCAAAAGACAGAAGTTTATCAAAAGCCGAAGAACTCAAGTCTATTTTATTGAAGAATTTAAAGACGAGTTCAAAGAAATCCCGAAGCCAAAAGTCCTTAAAGTTCAAGTTTAAAGAAGATTAGAAGAAAAGGACTAAGCATGCAATTAATGAAGATTTAAAGAAGGAGGGACTTAATGACGCAATTAAGAGAAAAGGAAAGAGGGGAGGAAGCTTCCTTAATCCTCCCCTATAAATAGTCATTAGTTGTAATCATTTCATTTTGTTGGCTAAGTGTGACAATTAGCTCTTCCACCATTTACTTACCTTGTCATTTAATTTCTTGTCAAATTTAAATACCTTGTCTTGCACCTTAAATTCATTTAATTTCAAGTAAGTTTTCATTTAATTATTGTCAAACTTTACTTTATCTTGTCAATCTCTTATCTACCTTTCTTAATCTTTGATTTTTATGTTTATGTTTGTGTTCATGTTCATGCTTTTATTTTGATCAAGTGGGTTTTTGATTATTGTGTTTAAAGTTGTTAGATTTCTTGATATTGATTGTTTGTTTATGATTAATTGTTGATTTGTTATTAGTTTGATTAAATCGTGTGTTTGATTTTGTTGAATCTGTTATATATTTCTTGTTATTTTTGATCCCTTGTTCTTCGGGAAGTTTGTTGCTGTTTCTGATATTCCCAGGAAAACTTCCGAGCCAAGACAAGAAGAGGAGTGTTCATTCGGAACTTTCAAATTTCGAACCAGTGGCTTCATCCAGAAGTCTCAAACTTCCGGATCAAGGGAAGAAGTTCTTTCATTCGGAACTCAGAAGTTCCGGGTCAAGCATTGTTCATTCGGAACTTTAAAACTTCCGAGTCAAGACCTTCATTCGGAACTTAAAAAGTTCCGGATCATGCATTTCATTCGGAACTTTAAAAAGTTCCGGATCAATACTTCCGGACGAAGTTCCGAGTAAAGACTTCCGAACGAAGTTCCGAACAAAAGTTCCGGACGAACTTCCGGACGAAGGACAAAGTTCCGAGTCAAGCAGGTCTTCCGAACCAAGTTCCGGACGAAGGACAAAGTTCCGGATCAACAACTTTTTGTTCATTCGGAACTTAAAAGTTCCGAATCAAGGGCTAAGTTCCGGATCAAGCTAGTTCATTCGGAAGTTTTGAACTTCCGAATCAAGGGTTTCTTGTCAGGTTCTTTTGGTTTTTCTTTTTTAAATTTCAGTCTTTTATTTTTAAAGCTTTATTGTTCCTGTCTTTATTTTAATTGCACTTTAAGATTATTTGCCTTAGCTTTATTTTAGTTTTGCCTTAGTTTAAGTTTTAGTCGCGTTTTAAGTTTGCCTTAGTTAAATTTAAGTTTGCGCCATTTACTTTAGTGCCCTTTAATTTCAGTCACGTTTTTAAATACCTGCACCTTTACTTTAATTAGACTTAGATTTACTTTAAGAGCACCTTTACTTTAATTGTTTCGCACCTTTATTTAAAATCAACCATAAATATTTGTTTCACCAAAGAACGACTGAGTCACATAGAGAGCCTAGATCAATTCGTTAAGATACCGAGAACAACAATTGAACCTAGCAAAATCCTAACATTAAAATGGCGCCGCTGCCGGCTCTTTTCGTAAAGATTAACGGTTTTCTGTGAGAGACGCGTTGCTTTTTGGGATCCGTTCACTTGTGAGCGTTACTTTTCTTGCAAAAAAAATTCAAAAAATCATAAAAATTAAAAAATTGATAAAAGTACATAAAAATTAAAAATTTCAAAACTCCAAAAAGATTTTATCTTTATTGTGTATATATATTGTTTTTGTGTTTGGTTTCTTTTTCTTTTGTCTTTGTAGGTGCATGCGTACTAGATCTTCTAATTATCAAGAGCCCGAGCCTCAAGAAGATTTAGCTATGTCTGGTGTTAACAACAATAATCCACCGCACCCTAATAATAACAACAATGTTCTTCCACAGCCCGATCTTCGGACCATGGAGGAACTTTGTCAACCGACCATGTTTGGACGAGGAGGACCGATTGCACCGATGCAAATCAACGCTCCTGAGTTTTCGTTGAAGCACCACATGATTCAGCAAGTACAAACAAACCCATTCCGTGGATTGCCTGATGATGATGCCAACAAACACCTCGACAAGTTCATTACAATCACCCAAAGCATGAAGTTGGCTGGTGCCACAATGGATGAACTTCGCCTACAACTCTTTCCACATACCTTATTACATCATGCCGAGAAATGGTTTGATCGTCTCCCGAAGAATTCTATTCACACTTGGGATGACATGACTCAACGCTTTTTATCGCGCTACTTTCCACCATCCATGGTCACGAGCCTTCGCAATCAGATCAGCGGTTTCATGCAAGACCCTGATGAATCTCTTTTTGATGCTTGGGAGAGATATAATGTCTTGATCGATAGATGTCCAAACCACAACATGCTCCCTGTGACCTTAATAGATACTTTCTACAACGGTTTGACTTTTCGAGATCGTGATACGATTAATGCAGCCGCCGGTGGCACATTCATGAAAAGGAGACCCGAGGAGTGTAGAGAGTTAATTGAGAACATGACTACTCACCACAAAAACTGGGATTCCTCTGCTTCTTCTAGGAACAACCCGAGAGTCAATGTTTCCTCCACCTCAGCAAACCCTGAGATGACTGAACTCACCCGCATGATGACTGAAATGAGCAAAAGTATTACGCTTCTCGCTTCAAACCAACAACAACAACAAGTTAAAGCGGTTGCTAATCCTTGTGAAACATGTGGCGGTCCTCACTCATACACCGATTGTCCTTCGACACAAGGAAATCCGGAAAATGTGTATGCTGCTTATGGTAATTATTCACTGGAAAATTACCAAGCTAGACAACAAGGGGATAGAAATCTGCTGAGCTACCGATCCAACAATTACCTTTCACCCGGTTTTTCTCCTCAAAACCAAAACCCCGCCAACAACTATAATAGAAGCAACCAAATCCCACCAAGAGCTTCTAACCCTTATCAACCACCCACCCAACAAACCCCACCCATTAATCCTGATGTGGAAGCCGTCATGAGAACTCAAGGTGAACAAATCAAGAATCTACAGAGCCAAATAATCAATTTGAAAGGAGATATCATGAAGCAAGGTAATGACATTAGAACCGAGGTTCGTGATAGTATTCAATCCTCCTTCAACACTCAAACAACTGAATTAAAGAATCTGTTGGCTAGTTTCTTGCCCGAAGCTCAACCTTCTTCTTCGAGTTCTCTACCTTCAAACACCGTCACTAATCTGCGAGCTAATGTGAGTGCTATTACTACTCGTAGTGGAGTCACCATCGTAGGACCACCAATCCCACCCCCATCATCTACACCTCCTCCACCACCATGTATCCCTACTCCTCCTACACCTAGTATTAGTGCACCATTACCGTCTCTGCCTCGTCATGATGGTGTATCTCGGAAGGACCCTTCAACATCCCAACCTTTACCGACTACACCTTCACCTTCCACCTATAAACCTAGAATCTCATACCCTTCTCGCATAGGCAAGACCAACGAGCTAACCAAGAATGACTGTCAAGTATCGAAATATGTGAATATGCTATCTCAAATGACCATCAACATTAGCCTTGTTGAAGCACTTTGCCACATGCCGAAATTTGTCAAAGCATTCAAGGAATTGCTTAGCAAGAAGGAGAAGCTGATTGAACTCACCAACACACGCTTAAATGAAAACTACTCAGCAGTTATTCTTAAAGAATTACCGGAAAAGCTTGGAGATCCCGGTCGTTTTGTGTTGCCTTGCGTGTTCAACAAAACTGAAGAATTTACTGCCCTTGCTGATCTCGGGGCTAGTATTAATCTTATGCCTTTGAGTGCTTGGAAAACACTATCATTACCCGACCTCATTCCAACAAAGATGACTCTCGAACTTGCAAATCGCACTCTCGCTTACCCCGTTGGTATAGCAGAGGATGTGTTCATCAAAGTTGGCACATTTACTTTCCCGGTCGATTTTGTCGTAGTTGATTATGAAATGGACCCTCGTATTCCTTTAATACTTGGTCGGCCATTTTTGAGAACCGGACGAGCTTTAGTTGATGTGGCCGAAGGTGAGTTAATCTTACGAGTCGGGGATGATTCAAAAGTTTTTAAAATGGGGAAGCTTACAGGCAAATCTTTTGGACGAGAATCAGTGAATATGATAAATGTGCTCGATGACTTTGTCGTCTACGACAATCCTCTATTCGATTCTTCCATCAATAATCCACTCTTTGAAGATAATGTGGATGATTCTCGCTCCACTTTGGACGCTTCTCCCATTTATGATTCTCCACCGGTCTTTGATGCTTATGATGATTATGATTCTAGCTCAGACTCGGATGATTTTGATGATTGTACTTCCGAGTATCCCGAGCTGCCCACATATGATGATTTTGATGAGGCTGATACTCTCTCGAGCGATTCTTCACATGATGAAGACCCTCCACCATCACTCGATCCTACTTTGGACGATTACTCATTTGAGGAAGACTTCTCTGAATTTCTCAACACGTACTTCCCTCATGAGAGTGATGCTCCTCCTTATGACTTTGAAGATTATCGTCTTGATCCTACTTTGGATTTGAAGCACATTCTTTCTAAGGAGAAGAAACCGGTCGACACCGAAATCCGTTGCACATATGATTTGACACCTCTTTGTCCCCCTTCTAAGGACGAGGTTGTGCTTCTTTGCGGATCTTCTTCACACTCGGCTGAGCCTGAGTGCTATTTTCCCTTAAAGGAAAAGGTGTTCGACCTCGGTATTGAAGTCTTTAAGCCATCTCAGTATCCACCTGATGAAATAAAAGGAAAAATCTTTGGAAATATTGAAGACATGCTTGCACCTCACCATACTTGCTCCCACCGTGCTCCGTCACTACTTAAGGGAACCCTGCCACTTCTTCTTTGGCTTGCCTTGTTCGCCTTAAGCTCGTGTTTATTGATGGACGAAAACTATGTCTTTGATCCTGGTGGATATGTTTCATGCTTCTTCCGTTGATGATCAAGGTCGAGTCAGGCTAATGACTCGGTTAACAAAAATCAAGCGCTTCTTGGGAGGCAACCTATGCATCTATCTTTTTGCTTTCTTTATCATAAGTGTAGGGGAGACCCGTTGGTTTGCTTTCCTCTCCTCATTTCTTAATCAGGGATTCGAGCTTCAATGATCCACTCTTGATGATTCTTGACGACCCGTGATTCCGTGTTCCATTATCCCGGTTCTATCCTAAACTCTTTTCGATTCACTATTTTATATATTTTCTCAATATTAAAATAGGAATCTCTTTAGTTGTCTTTTCCTTAGCGAGATTTAAACAACGTGCACAATGTCCTAAGTGTAGGGGAGTTTACTCCCACATGCTTAAACATTGAGGACAATGTTTATCTTAAGTGTAGGGGGACTTCTATCGAAGTTAAGTGGTCTTTTCCTTGTATTTGTCCTCATTTTAACCGGAAAATCAATTTTTCGACATTTTTCAAAATTTTTGATCTATTTTGGCCTATTAGTTTTTTCCCTTTGTATAGTTATTTTCTTTCCTTATTAGAATAAATGTTTAAATAAAGTGGGTTTTAATTTTCAAACGTTGTGAATCTTTTGACTCAACCCGAGTTTACTTATCTAAGTTACTCTAGCTAGTACCCTTAACGTGTTTAAGTCAAGTTTTGCTAGGCTATTATGTAGGGAGCTATAAAACGCGAAAGTCTTAACTCTCACGGGTTAAGAACAAGAACTTTTCGCAAGTTCCTATAATTGATCCTAGAGAGTCGTTTATCAAGGGAACTTTAAAATGCGATTTCTAAACTTGAAAAAGTCTAAGAATTTGCAAGATCCTATAGGCGACTCGAAAACCCAAAACTTTGATTTAATAGGCTAAGTATCCACGAGTCTCATTCCTTGATATTTTAAACCGTGGAGAACGAGAGATGATAGAGCCAATTATAAGTTCGGTATTCTTTCATGAATTTATGTGAGTTAATTATAAGCCTATTCTCCCATCGCTTGCTAATAAATTTATCTGCTAATAAATAAGGTTGTACGATTTGAAAAGTTACTTAGCTTCTAGCCCAAGATCGTTTAAAAGTTTCTCGGTATGGATTAGAGTTCATAGCCAAGGCATAACTTATTGAAGCGGGATGCGAAGATTGGCGAGTCCGAAAAGGCCCTAACAAGGCATGAGGACTATATTTTGTTGCTAAAGATCCAAAAGTGATGTGAAGAATCATTTATCGAAAATCAATATGAAGGATCGAGACACACGACGAAAAGCAAATACTCCCCAAAAGTCATGGAGAAGTGTATCCGAAAAGACCCTAACAAGGTATGAGGATAAATAGATCCAAGTCATAAAAGGAGGCGGATCGTTGTATATCAAAGTCCAAAATAAAGATTGGAGAAAAATGAAGAAATCGTGGTCCAAGTATGAATCTCTCAAAACTTCAAGTGAAGAAATTCCATTATGAAGAGAAGACCATTATTTCATGAACGTCTCTCAAGGTTTGAAGTATGAAGTCGCTGCCAAATATCGGTCCGAGAAAGGTCTCAAATCGCGAAGCGAGTTATGCCGAGATATGAACTTTATGAGGTCCCGAGAAGCAGTTTTAAAAGATTTTGTCCTTTAGCTAACTATTGATTAAATCGTTCACTTTATTTTCAGATTTAATAACTATCTAAATAAGTCAAAAATGCATCCTCGTGATCATTTAAGACAATAATAAAATATAAGAGATACACCTAGGAATAAGGGAGTCTAAGTGAGTAATTGGCCCACATGAGTTCGTGATAGTTTACTAACTTATAATAACAATGATCTCGTTTTTAAGGTTGGTTTGGAGAAAGTGAAAACTTGAGGATGATGATTATTCATGACATTTCCAAAACCTAAGGTATGCTTTTGATTTCTTTATTTTGTATGTTTTTAATTTTCTATCTCTTTAATAAAGGCCACTATGGATTGATTATGATGAAAAGTGTAAACGTGATTTGTAACTAATGCATTGCATGAGGACATTGCAATGGTCAAGTGTAGGGGATTTGATAGGTGTGTAAACACCCATCCTTTCTACCACTTAATTACAATAATAACCGGACCAAAACGTGTATTTTATGTCTTTTATGTCGGAATTATGCGTGGTTTTGTGTTTTTGTTGTGATTTAGGACGAAAAGGTGAAAAGTGGAGAAAACACGGGAATTCACGGGCATTTACGGACTTTTATTGAAGAAAAAGATGAAAGACGAAGTCAAGAAGTCAAGAGTGCAAAAAGAACGGAAGTCCACGACCAATTCTGAAGATTTATCGAAGAAAAAGTCAAAAGACGGAAGTTTATCAAAAGCCGAAGAACTCAAGTCTATTTTATTGAAGAATTTAAAGACGAGTTCAAAGAAATCCCGAAGCCAAAAGTCCTTAAAGTTCAAGTTTAAAGAAGATTAGAAGAAAAGGACTAAGCATGCAATTAATGAAGATTTAAAGAAGGAGGGACTTAATGACGCAATTAAGAGAAAAGGAAAGAGGGGAGGAAGCTTCCTTAATCCTCCCCTATAAATAGTCATTAGTTGTAATCATTTCATTTTGTTGGCTAAGTGTGACAATTAGCTCTTCCACCATTTACTTACCTTGTCATTTAATTTCTTGTCAAATTTAAATACCTTGTCTTGCACCTTAAATTCATTTAGTTTCAAGTAAGTTTTCATTTAATTATTGTCAAACTTTACTTTATCTTGTCAATCTCTTATCTACCTTTCTTAATCTTTGATTTTTATGTTTATGTTTGTGTTCATGTTCATGCTTTTATTTTGATCAAGTGGGTTTTTGATTATTGTGTTTAAAGTTATTAGATTTATTGATATTGATTGTTTGTTTATGATTAATTGTTGATTTGTTATTAGTTTGATTAAATCGTGTGTTTGATTTTGTTGAATCTGTTATATATTTCTTGTTATTTTTGATCCCTTGTTCTTCGGGAAGTTTGTTGCTGTTTCTGATATTCCCAGGAAAACTTCCGAGCCAAGACAAGAAGAGGAGTGTTCATTCGGAACTTTCAAAGTTCCGAACCAGTGGCTAGGGAAGAAGTTCTTTCATTCTGAACTCAGAAGTTCCGAGTCAAGCATTGTTCATTCGGAACTTTAAAACTTCCGAGTCAAGACCTTCATTCGGAACTTAAAAAGTTCCGGATCAAGCAATTCATTCGGAACTTTAAAAAGTTCCGGGTCAATACTTCCGGACAAAGTTCCGAGTAAAGACTTCCGAACGAAGTTCCGAACAAAAGTTCCGGACGAAGGACAAAGTTCCGAGTCAAGCAGATCTTCCGAACCAAGTTCCGGACGAAGGACAAAGTTCCGGATCAACAACTTTTTGTTCATTCGGAACTTAAAAGTTCCAAATCAAGGGCTAAGTTCCGGATCAAGCTAGTTCATTCGGAAGTTTTGAACTTCCGAATCAAGGGTTTCTTGTCAGGTTCTTTTGGTTTTTCTTTTTTAAATTTCAGTCTTTTATTTTTAAAGCTTTATTGTTCCTGTCTTTATTTTAATTGCACTTTAAGATTATTTTCCTTAGCTTTATTTTAGTTTTGCCTTAGTTTAAGTTTTAGTCGCGTTTTAAGTTTGCCTTAGTTAGATTTAAGTTTGCGTCATTTACTTTAGTGCCCTTTAATTTCAGTCACGTTTTTAAATACTTGCACCTTTACTTTAATTAGACTTAGATTTACTTTAAGAGCACCTTTACTTTAATTGTTTCGCACCTTTATTTAAAATCAACCACAAATATTTGTTTCACCAAAGAACGACTGAGTCACATAGAGAGCCTAGATCAATTCGTTAAGATACCGAGAACAACAATTGAACCTAGCAAAATCCTAACATTAAAAGGGTATGACGCAAATAATTAAAAGCCGTTTATTAGTTATGCCAATAAAAATAAGCGTTAGTATAGGATATAATCATCGGATATCGGATGTCTCAAAAGAAGGATTGAAACTCGATTGATACGTGATGAAAACGAACACGAGAGTCTTCGATGAGAAACCTAAAATCACATCACAAACGAAACACGAGAAACAACTGAATAAGCACAAGCCCTTCACATTAGAAACAAGAAAGAAAATAGAATGATAAGCATGGGAATCTCCCCCACGAGGCACCTTGTTTTTGGTAACCGTGTCATGAGCTTGACTCGATCCCCGAATTAAATTGTCCTTGGGGAAACCATCATGGAGAGAAAAAGATGTACCCGTAAAAGAAAAACTATCCATGATAAAGTAAAATAACCTCCCAAATAAGGAAAACCCCATAAAATTCTACGCGGGTCAAATGCGTGGTTTCCATCTCTAAAAGAAATAAACCCCAAGGTGGCAATAGCAAACAAGTATAAGAAAGATGGGTTTCCCTTAAGCAAAAATCTATCACAATGAAGGGTATAGTAAGAAGGTAATGATCTCAAAGTTTCAAAAATTTTCCTTTTAATTTCATCATTAAGATACTGAGATTGCTCAAAAATGTGTATAACCGGATCAAATATCGTTCCCTTTATGGGAAAATAGCAAGACAACTCGGTGTCAACATCTTTGGTCTCATTAGGAATAGGTGGGGCGGGAGGGAGAGAAGGTATAGTATCATCATGTAATAAATCATCTAGAAAAAGTATATCTCCCTCCACATCAAAACACCCAGGAATGTACTCAATTGGTGTGTCAATATCAAGAAACTCATCGATCTCGGGAATGAGAAAACCATCATCATCACTAAAGGTGATATGTGGAAGAGAATCGATGGTAGAATCAGAAGTAATTGGTGAAGAGGCAAATGTGAAGTTGTCAAAATCCGAGTTTTTAAAATCAATTTCAAAATCAAGTTTTAAATATCCATTTTCCCTCTCATCAATACCATGATCACAATGAAGCTCATCCAAGAAAACCAATAACACGGGATCATAAAAAGCATCCTCGTGATGGAATCTCTCAACACTCGGGGTATAAAAATCATCACTAAGGGGTGAATTATCCGAAAAATCATTAGTATCATTAGCATGTTTTTCAAAAGTCGGTTTTTGTAAAATAGAAGAGTCATACTCATCCGAGCCCGATGAAGAATTAAAAGTATAGTCGGAATCATAAGATAACACATCCATATCTAGATAACTACTATGAGGAGTAGTATCATTTAGAGGAGTAGGTGAAGGAGTCATAAAAGGAATGAGGTCAAATGTAGGCTCAAGTACAATCTTGGGAATTTCCTCACAAGATGAGGAAGGAGAGCTAAATGTATTTGTGGGTGTCAACATCTGAGGTGGATTAAAACTCATAATAGTCTCAGGGCCTTGTCTCTCCTTTATTGGCGAAGAGATGGAAGGATCCACAATAGGAACATCACTACTAGTAGTGGTGTTAGCCTTAACATGAGCTCTCCAAGCTTCTAAAAGTTGATATTTAAGACTTTGGTTTTGTTCATGAAGATCATTTATCATCCTCTTTTGTTCCTCAAATATTTTAACTATTTCGTCCATTTGTGAATGTTGAATTTGAAAATCCCCTTGATTATTACTTTGGAAGTTGTTATAATTTTGAAAATCTTCTTGAATTGGGAAGCCTTGATTTTGAAAATCCCCATAACACCCTTCATTAATTTGTGGTGGGTCGGGAGTCAACTCAACCGTGAGTCGCTCAATAACTACTTCTTCCTCAAAATCCAGAGGAGAAGAGTCACTAGTCACATGAGAAAGGGGACTAGAAGAATAATCAAAAATAGGGTCATCCGAATCAATAAATGGCTCATCACTAACTCTCGGAGTATATGAGAAAAGAGGGCCACTCCTAATGATAATCGTATTATCGGATACTTCGACCTTGCTCCATACTTGAGACTTGTTCTCCATAATCATTAAAGCCTCACTAGTACTCCGAGAGTATAGATTCCCGCTTGCAGCCGTGTTAAGAGAATCTTGATCGTATTGGGTCAACCCATTATAAAACGAATCAGTCAAGTGCAAAGAGGAAAATCCATGATGAGGACAACTACGTACTAAATCCTTAAATCTTTCCAATGCCTCGGTAAACGTTTCATTATTAGACTCTTGAAAATTAGTAATGTCCAATCGAATTTTTTTCGTTTTAGCATAAGGGTAAAATTGATTTAAGAATTTTGACTCAAGATTCTACCATGTAAAAATAGATCGTGGTGGTTCCTTTTCAAGCCAAGTCCGGGCTTGCCCATCAAGGGAAACAGGAAAAAGGTGTAAATAGATAATGTCTTGTGTCACATTGGTGTAGTTGACGGTTTTGGCGTCTGAACGAAATTGACGGATATGAGTGTAAGGATCCTCCTCCTCAAATCCATAAAAAGGATGAGCAGATATCAACTTAATCAAATCCGGATTAAGCTCAAAATAATCGTCCTCGATATCCGGTATCACGATCGCATTGTCGAGAAATCCCTCAGTAGGTAGTTGCAACAACTCATAAATCGATCGATTATACATAGCCATTTCAAAAGCACGATACTCGGGATCGGCTTCACTCGTCACGATATTATCTTTTATAAAAGAGAATATAATATGTATGTAAAAACGAAGAAAAAACGAAGATAGAAAATATATATATATACGTAGATTTTTTTTGTTGTAATACTTTAGGAAAAGTATTACTTTTTTTATTTTTTTTATTTTGTTTGGTGAAAATCTTAGGAAAGAAATGCTTTTGTGATTTTTTTTATTTTTTTTACTTATTTTTTATTTTATAATTTTATTATTATTATTTTTTTTTTTTTTTTTTTTTTTTTATTTTTTTATTTTGTATTTTCTTAAGAAAATATTATAATATATAGCTAAAAAAAATATTAAAAAAATATTATTAATTTTTTAAAGGGTATATAAAGTAATAAAGAAAAGAAGAAAAAATAAGAAAATATTTTTGGTTTTTATCGATTTTATAATTTTATATTTTTTAATTATTTTTTAATTTTTTTTAATTTTTTATATATATATTTTTTATTACAATGCAAAATAACGTTCAAAAGTGAACGGATTCCAAAATCCAAACCGTCTCACGAAAAACCATCAATCGTAACGAGCACGAACCGGCAGCGTCGCAATTTAATAATCGAATTTTTACTATATCGTTTCTCCTTGAATCGAATCGAATTGAAATCCAATTTTATCGTTAAGACTTAATTAGTTTTTGGTTAAGATTTCGTAATTTGGTATATATACTACTTTCGACAAAATTGTAAACGAAACAGAAAACGAGGTAAAAAAAACTATTATTATATTATATACTAGTACTACATTTATAGTATGATACTATTATACTATATTTATATTACTAAACAATATGCAAATGCAAATGTGATATCAGTACACAAACATTCCACAATTAAAAGTATGTAAAAGAAAGCCCCAACAAGAATTATAAACGTACACTATTGTTTAATTGTCACTAACGATTCAGACTAATATTGTAACTATAAAACTAACAGAAGGTCAAACAAACCAAATTCTAACTAAGCGGGGACTGTGGCTGCAACACAGAGATGCAAAGTAAAGGACTTAGTGTGTACACTACCAAAATTAATTCAAACAGAATTTTGAAACACGAATACAGTATGCTACTTTGCAAATGAGTTCTTGCTCTATATATTTTTCTCATTATGAATAGAATTCATCTCAGTAATATTTAAGCTAATATCTAGGCTGCTTTTATTACTCATTTGCTGAACCAAACACTAATCTGCGAACAACGGCACCTAAGTATAATATGGAGTCTGAAAGTTTACCTGCTGAACTCTAAAATGACCACAAACTGTCCTAATCTGATATGCTGATACGTTTATAAGCTTATCTCAGTCCATTAAAAAAATTCTAGTTTCTATAGATACAAAAGTAATATCAGCTTGCAAAATAACAATCCCAAACACTACTTAAGCTAAAATAGTGACTGAATATTAAAGCTACTGAAAATCTAGAAAACCTGAGCACAAACTAATTAACAAACAAATGAAACAGATCAAATGTAATGCAAATCTACAGAGAAAAAGCACTATTGTTAGCATATAACAAATATGCAGTTTAAACCTAAAAATTTGCCTAGAAAAATAAATGGAGCTCAGACCTGCATCCAGGCCTGGCCGCTGATGTCGAAAGCTACGCTACTGAACGAAACTAGTTATCGAACTGAAACTAGCTGATATCTATATCAATTGTTGAACCGATCCACGCCGTAGACAACGACGTCAGCCGAGCGAACCGAAACCAAAAACGAATCGAAGCTACACCGAGTATTTAAAATCAAGAACGGGCCGAAACGTTCGAAACGAACCAAGTTGTTGAACTATTATCGTCACTAACCGAAACTCATAATGAAGCTAAACCGAACTACTTAGAATCAAAACCCGAAAACCTTTCATTCAAAAAAACTTCAAACAAATATCTATTAACAAAATATTGCTTCAAACTTCAAAAAGAATAAATTGACACTTTCATATAACCTGCTATAACCGAGACTAAATATAATGGAACACAAACACAAATTACCAATCAGTAAACTACTGAAACTCAAACCTGCTTTGAATCAAAACACGAAACCACATGTAAAACCTGCTATAATTTTCGATAATAAACAACAACATAAACCGAATACCACTACTACATCACAAAAATCATTGCATATAAATGAAACTTAAAATCTTCAACCGAGAAAACATCATAAATCAAATCACCATCTTTATTAACTAATAACAAAAACAACTTAATATGTATCTTAACCGAATTCGAATACACTAAACAAGAATAAAAAATTGAGATTTCAATTTTATAAATCTACTATTATTGGTAAACAAAAATGAACAGAAAAGAAAAACAATTACCTTATGCTAAGAAGAAAACGAGAAAGAAGGATAAAAATAAGATGTTGCGTTTTATCTATAAATGGAAGCTATGATGTTGATTTTTTTAAAACTCAACCTACCTAAATCCTACGCTATATAAAATAAAGACAAGGAAAGATAATGACAAAGCTGCGTGAATGAAAAGATATATCCCCATCTGATCTATCTATTTTTTTCTTTTCTTGGGCTTGTGGGCTTCTCTCTTCTTGGGCATTGTCTTTATTTTGATCCAGACGGGCTGAAAGTACATACCAGGCCAGCAGCTACTAATGATGATTTTGGGCTTTAGTGATAGTCAAGCTCCAATAAGACAATATTTAGTCGGGTCGACCCATATAAATATTGTCGGGTCAGCCCAATAAAATATGAAGGCATCGCTGGACTCAATTTACCATCTTCTTTCCATGTCTCCTGTCCGTTTTGGATCTTTGGCTTCGTTTGTTGTGATTTCCTTGATATCCATACCTGCACATGCACAAACGATAAAACAAGCATATATTTGGCATTTATGATGTTTATTTATCCGTTTTTAGCACATTTTATGAGGAAATATGATGTGTAATTCGAGTCACATCAGGGGGACTAGTATTGTAAATTTATGAACTTATATAAACCCTATCTTACTATTAGTGCCCTTTTTATATATTTTGAAACCACATGGGCTTATTTTGCCACATTTCGAATATAAACCAAGCCCTAGGGGGCTGTTATGTAACATGTATACACCCCTTAACCCTAACCGAACTACAAGGACCAAACTTGTCAATACCCGAAAGATATGCAATCCCTAGTTACACGTGTAACTAGGGGACTTGTATTACCAACCTTTGAAACAAAAACAAGCCCTAGGGACGTTTGTGTAATTTGCCGCGAGTATATATATACTTGAGGGACTAAAATTGTAATTTCCCTAAACTTAAACGAACCCTAATTATATATATACTTTTCCTAATATTAAAAAGTGTAAACTTAATTAAAATAAATACAAAACCATTTTCTTTCTCAAACTTGTCATTTAAATAAATTATATAAATTTCGGAGACTTTTTATTAAATAGAATGTAATAGACTTTTGTAAACATTATTTATATAAGTTATATATAATTTAAATACAATTAATTTATAAGAATAAATATATTAAATATATTTATTATTAATCTTGTACATTTTAAATAAATATAAAACATTCTTTTATAAATATTAAACTCACCTTATAATGGTACAAGTACGAAGATATTAATTAAACGAATTAGTTACTTGAGCGATATTAATCACTACGCACTTAAAAATAAGTACTCTATTACTTGTACAACGATGAATTAAATTACAATAATCATAATAAAATACTTAAAACCGGTATAAGCATGCACAGATTGTTTCAGTGACTTTTATGCATCCTATTATACTTTTACTGAGACTATATAATTATTTAGGTTGTTGACTGTGTTGTGGGAACCACTGTGGATTCTTGTGACTTATTACTGTATTACTGAGGTGAGTTCATGGCCCCACTTTATATATTGACAAACTTTTAAATCCTTTATGAGGAAGAAATCATGCAAATTATTTTATGGATGTAAACTGAACTGTACCAACTTTTGATTACATTTACCTATTGTAGAATTCCTCATGACCCGTGAACTAAAACTGTTAGAATTGTTAGATTACCTGAATGTTATAAATAGATCTATTTGGGATTGACCATCCTCACCTGGGTGAGTCATGCTCACTGTGCCTTGGCCGAGACAACAGGTGTTTACCATGTCAGAATGGAATAATGGCTGCATTATTATTAATGCGAAGGGTTCTCATTTGTTGAGGGCTTAACTTGTCAAGTGTCAGTTTTGGGTAATAGGGAATATAATTACCTTTAAGTATTGATTCTATGCATTACTACTTCAGTGACTATTTTACTATCCAAACTTATTTATTAAACCTGTGAATTCACCAACATTATGTTGACCCTCAAAAGCATGTTTTTCTCATGTATTTGAAGCAGGTAGTTATTATGTGTATGGACCTCAACATCAGAATAGGCAACATACTAGCACTTATCTGGGGATTTTATTATTAGGAATTACAAACAATCTTTTATTTATGTTGGACCCATTTTAAATAACAATTTGCACTCCTGATCATGTAATAAATGTTTGATAATATTTTATTTGATGCTCTATGTACTATATGCTATTGATCCACCTACGTGACACCCAAATATTATTTCCGCTGAATTTGACCAATTTGGGGGTGTCACAGATACCGTACTTGTGATAGTGTTGTTCCTTCATACTGTGATCTTTGAGCCTTTGTCATTGTCTTTTGACTTTGTCTTTTATCTTGAGATCTTCAAATTATCCTTGACTTGTCTTTGCCATCTTGAGATCTTGTGTCTTTATCCTCATACTCATAATTTGCAGAATCTTGAAAGCTAACAATATCCTTTGAAGAGAGGTCAGTAATCATCAGAGTTGCGGAAGTCTTTATCTTTCTTGATTGTTGAATGTCTTTTGTCATGAATATGTGGTTTTGAATCTTTGACTTTGCTGAGTACACCGTAACGTCACCTTCTCGAGACAAAACTTAGACACGGACTGAATGGCTTTGACATTCATCCTAAATCGGTAGCGTTTTACCTCCGGTCGGTGAAGACCGTTACACGATATTAAATATCGTACCTGTGATTAGGTAGATTTAATTAAAAATCTCCTTGACAGGGTTTCGCGGTTGTACTAGCCGTTCTCTTTACTCGACTGTCTCAAAGCAAGACTGCGAACATAAAGAGTGAATCAATTGGATAAATATCCTCTTGATTAAAGTCGTCAATTCAAATTCCTGGAACAAGTTTGATTCATTAAGAATCTTACCATTGTTGCTTTTCAGTTGACACAAGCTTGATTCATAAGAATCTCGCAAGTTACCTACCGTAGCGCTGTTTGATGTTGACGCTAGAAGGATTTCCATTCGTCACTGTGAGTATTAATAAATATCACTCTGAATGTTCTGGCAAGACCATAAAGATATTACGTAGAAACCTGAAACGAGTTTGAATCGATAGAGAAACAAACCATTGTTGCTTTTAAGTTTTACATATGTTAAATTCATAAAGAATCTTACACATGACCTACCACAGTGCTGTTTGATGTTAACACTGGAATAATTTCAACTCATCATTGTGAATACTAGGTAGTATCACTCTGAGTGTTCTAGCAATATCGCAAGGATATAGCGTAGGACTCTCTTGATCTTCATCCGTGTGTCCTAACAAGATTTGATTGATCTCTTGGCTCTAGACTCGATTTGTGCACTTTTAGTGGTCGGAGGCTGGAGCAGATGCCACCTATTCAATATCAATTATCTCGGAGTGAGAAAGTCAATATAAGTCGTGTTGATCTCCGTGACAATAAAAAAACTTCTTTTGAGAGAAGCCTGAGTTAGCTGGGGAGGGGTTGTGCATTACATCACTGGGTCCATGATGCGTTGTCTTTATGATGTGTTGACCCGGTTTCTGCCTAAGTTTTATGGAGGGCTAATTTCTTTACACCCTTTATCCTTATATTTCTTTTTCATTCTTCAACCCCTTCAATGCTTACCAAGACATCATTAATAGCACCTTGTTATGATTGTTCTAGTACTATCATCAGTACTTAGTCAGCATTCAGCTTCGTTCACATTCTACTCCATCTTTCCTAAGGATCTAATAATATATTGGATTGTCCCTGGGAAGATCCCTCCGGTTCTGGTTGGATCATAGGACTTAAACCTAACCACCCTTTTGACACCTATAACGTTGTGAATTAAAGATGTTGTGGGTATTTGATCGTAACCATGAGTGCTTGAGTCTTTAAATCACATTTTAATCACATTTTCTCCCCTATCTCTAATATATAAAATCGATTGATATTAGAGATACCAAATTTGATTAAAATATATTGTAAAAAAATAGTCTTGAAAAATTTCGGGAGAAAGATGTGCCAAACTTAGCATGAATTTTGGAACGCTCCCCCTCAAAAATTGATCCAATGGAACTGCCATTACGAGAATATGATCCACATTAAAATTTTGAGGATAAGAGTTGTTGAACACACAATTTTTGAAAGATTTTGAATATCATTGAGAAATTCTTGAAAAAATTGTGTTCAACGCTTTTTGAAAAATCATTTCTTTTTGGCGAAAAAGTTTTTCTAAAGCATAAACTTGAGTTCATAGACGTTTGAATGTCTTGACGAATCCACTCAAGTTTAAGAAGATTTAACTTCTTTTTCTAAGGGTAAGGGCACTAAATCGTACACTCCCCCGTGAATATAGATCCGGGTTGCAATCTGAAAGTGTTTACAAGCCATTTTGTTGAGCTCAAAACGTGGAATGTTTTGTGACAAGCTCAACCCGTGATAGATTCCTCTACCCGTTGTTGGAAATATTGTCCAAAAGAGACAATTTCCTTTATAAAAGATAGAAATGACATGTTTTGAAAAATATTTACAACTTTCATTCGAGCTTTATGTACACACCCGTGTCGTTATTGAGCGACATTTATAGGTACGACCATATTATCGATACTGAAAGACATGTCGAGAAGAATATACTTAGGTTTTCAAAGATTTTTAATTTTGTATTTTACTTTTTCATTAATATTTACAAGTAGATGTTTTACTTTTTCATTAATATTTACAAGTAGATGTTTTACTTTTTCATTAATTTTGTATTTTATAGATGAATCAAGCAGGCTTCTTTGCCAGAATCTCCAGTTCTGATGGAGTCAAACATCTCATACCAATTTGCCTAACTAGATACACAAACCTCTCTTTCGAAAGAGATTTTGTAAAAAAGTCTGCTAATTGGTAATCAGTTCCAACAAAGTATAATTCAACAATACCCTTTTCAACTTGTTCCTTAATGAAGTGATATCTGACATCAATGTGATTCGTGCGGGAATGCTGTACCGGATTGCAGGAGATGGCTATGACAGACTTTGAGTCACAGTACATGGGTACTTTATCAAAGTGGAAGCCATAATCCGTGAGTTGTGTTCTCATCCAAAGAACTTGAGCACAATACGCAGATAGAGACACATACTCCGCTTCGGCTGATGATAATGATGTGCAATCGTGCTTCTTGGAAGACCATCCCACAAGCTTATCTTGACCTAGAAATTGTGCACCACCAGAAGTACTTTTACGTGTATCAAGACACCCTTCATGATCAGAATCTGAAAAGGCCGTTAGAAAAAAACCGGTTTCCCTCGGATACTAGAGTCCCAAATGAATGGTATTCTTAAGGTACCGAAAGACCCGTTTAACCTCCTTGAGGTGCTTTTCAGTGGGTCGTACTTGATATCGTGCACAATAACACGTAGCATGTGATATATCTGGTCGGCTTGTTGTTAAGTACATGAGGGAGCCGATCATGGAACGATATTTCGTTTGATCTATGGCATCTCCCTCCAAATCAGCATCTTGGGATGTGGTTGATAATGGTGTCCCAACGGGGTCACATGATGTCATACCATGCTTTTTAATTATCTCTTGACAATACTTAGCTTGGTTAATAAAGATACCACTTGGGAATTGGTGAACTTGAATTCCTAGAAAGAATTTTAGTTTGCCCATCATAGACATTTCAAATTTGCTGTGCATTAGTTTTTGAAACCATTTTGAAATTTTTGGGTTTGTAGACCCGAAAATAATGTCATCAACATAAATCTACACAAGCAAAATGTCATCCCCATATTTATAAGTGAACAAAGTTTAATCAATGGAACCTTTTGAGAAACCTTTGGAGACCAGAAATTCCGAGAGCTCGTCGTACCACGCCCTTGGAGCTTGCTTGAGTCCATGAAGTGCTTTGTAGAGACGATACACCTTGTCAGGATAATGAGGATTGATGAATCCTTCCGGCTGTGTGACATAGACTTCTTCCTTCAAAGGACCGTTAAGAAACGTCGTCTTTACGTCCATTTGATAAACGATGAATCCTTTATGTGCAGCATAAGCAAGAAAAATTCTGACCGCTTCCATTCGAGCAACTGGTGCAATTGATTCTTCAAAATCAATACCCTCTTGTTGTCCATACCCTTTAGCCACTAGCCTAGATTTATTCTTGATGATCGTGTTCTCTTCATCCATCTTGTTTTTCCAGATCCATTGAAGATTTAATGGTATTACATCGTATGGTCTGTCAACAAGTTCCTAGACTTTAAGTCTTTCAAATTGTTGAAGTTCATCCGTCATCGATTCAATTCAAGCATGATCAGCCATGGCTTCTTTGATGTTTTTCGGTTCAGCTGAACTCACGACGAGTGCGAACATACAAACATCACCATCGGTGTTAAGTTGTCGTCTTGTACGAACGGGCTGTGAAGGGTTTCCAATTACTTGAACCAAAGGATGATCTCGGGTCCAATGATGTGTTGAAAGATGTTGTTGATAAAATGTATGCATATTTGACGGATCAACATGGCGAGTAGAAGACTCTCCAGTTTTGTGTACCGGTGTACTGAATGGGTTGATAAATTCGTCTTCGTCAAATTATATATTGTCTGCTTGATTTGTGTTCTCTGAAGCAATGACAGTAGTTGTGGATGTTGTAGGAGCGGTTGTTGATGTGATATTCTGAGGAGGTAAATCTGCAGCAACCCGTGTTGAAGTAGATGAAGTTGTATCGTTTTGTTGACGATGATCGGTATCATCATTCTTATCATAAGTGACAGCGGAAGACTTCTATACAACATGTTTCTCCCCCGTGAAATATTCATCATACATTGGTCCATATAACATTTCCAACTCTTCAATTATCGTGTTGACTGTCATATCTGCTGTGAGACCCCCAAAATCTGACATGGAACAACTAGGCAATGAGGGGGTAACACGTCATAGTACAAGAAACAATGAATTACAGTTGACACAAAGCTGACGTAATAAAAGCATATATATCACATCATAAATGATCAGAGTTTTAAACATAGGTCCCAGAGTTTTATATGCGGAAAGATATATTATTTCATCATGATTTACAACATAAAGTTGCCCAAAAGATATAATAAATTTCTGACAGTTTATACTAAAACCAGTCTTTTAAAAGCATCACAGAAATCTCCAAGCTGCGATAATATCCTGCGGGCTCCCATCCAAGCAAAGCTAAGTAATAATACCTGAGATTAAACATGTAAAATCGTCAACACAAAGTTGAGTGAAATTCATAGGTTTAGCAATAAAGGTGTGGAACACAAGCATTCATTTGTAAAACAAGTAAATAGAGAAAATGGTTATGATCATTAACCATAGTCTGAAACCAATATTATTGCTGTTTAGTTCATGAACCGAAGCTTAACTCAAAGTAAGTTCCTCTAGGGAGTATTCAGCCTAAATACTCAAGTATAAACAAATGTAAGTGCGTCAAGGTAATCGGGACGGGGATTGTCAATCCCGATGGATCCACCCACAACATTCGCGCTTAGCGCAAAGCATACGGGACAATTAACGGTTCATGATCAAGAGAGGAAACTTAAGGCTATTAACTATAAGCAATAATATCAATGAAAATTGTTGGAAAGCATACAAGTCTGAATAGCATACAAGTTCTGAATAACATACAGTTTTTTTTTTTAAATGGATGTGTTCCACCATGTAAAATCTCACCCCGCATTTAGAAACATTATTCAAGTAAAAAGGGGCTATAAACTCACCTTTAGTAAGTAATCACAAGGTAAAAGGGGCTGAGCAAAAAGAAGTCTTCACGGACCTATGCAATGGTGACGCGTAATAAGGATGCGTTCAATGAAGCAATAACGTTTTAGAAGTGGTGGGACATAGTATGACTAGGTAACTTGCGTGTGATGGCGAGACCTAAGATTAAGTTAAAATTTTGACCCAACACCTTGAACCTACTGTAATAACCTAATATCAACCTTGTATGATGGTCCAAGCATTTATGTGTGGGTTCCGAACACGTTTAAGACTCGGTTTGAAAAACCAAAACAAGGGACTGCATTCAGTTTTCTGAAAAAGGCTGTGAATATTTGGTCATATCTAAAAATCTATAATAGTACAGGAGGTGAAATTTCTTGACATGTATAGGTATTTCTCTTACCTTTAAAAGTTGGGAAAGAACAGCCCTAGAACTATTTTCAATCAACGGGAAATGCACTTTTAGTGACAGCCTATCAAAACAGAAAGTTGTAAACGTCTTTCGTACCTTACGGTAGATTAAGCATAAATCCCAATCGGTAAAAGATTTTGACACGAAACCAAAAAGAGAAGTTTTATTATATTTGTAGCTACTGTAAAAAGTCATAAAATCATAAATTAATCCTTTTTACCCAAGTCAATTTACCCACGTTTTAAGCATAACATTCAGATTTGACCTAGTTTAGTAAAACGACCGTTTCGGACTCATCCGGACACTTCCCGTTTCCATCCAACTCAACACATACTAATCACATCAGTGGGTATCCATTTTTCAAATAAAAACAAGGTCATATGTTTAAGAAAATTTTGCCATGACCTGTTTGTTTCTGTGGTGATTTCCATACTACAAAAACAACTCCATTTAGCTACCTAACCTCAATCAAGCAACACTTAGGCTATACCAAATCGCCACGCAAGTGTCCTAAGTCCTAATATGCCCTAAGTATCTATAATCTCAGTGGGTTTCACCCAAGGAATTCAAAATTCATGAATAAAAAGAATCAAAGTACTAGTAACATCAAAACTAAAATGCTAGGAGTGACTATACCTTCATAACAAGTAGGAATTAATCCAAACACGCAAATTAAACAATTCCTCCTCCTTGATCCTTAGAAATTTCGTGGCCCTTAGCCACGTGTTAAGTCAATCACGGTACTCAGCAATTGAGTAGAAATAATGTAGTGAGACGGTCACCGACGATATGGATGCCCGGGGAAAACACGAAAACCGCAACCTATCACAATAAGGCGCGCGTTAAGACTCGAACTCAATATCGATATATATACCAAATATAACATGACTCAAATGTTTCCAAAGTATACACGTTTCAAAACCGTTGAGACGAATCAAAAGAATCCATTTATCCAACGTTACTCGTTATAACACTTGAACACTTGAAAATGACTCGTCATACGACGCCAAGTCAACGCAAGTCAAACTATCATTTACCCTTATTTGGACCAGTAGCTAAGTCATTCATAAAATGACTAAGCACTTGAGTAAGTCACCATGTCCGATGGTGAACACTCAAACTCACGCAACACAAGCATTTGAACTACGTGTCCAAAATAAAAATCAGTAAGTACACCCCGAATGTACACACCGATCTACCCTATCTAGACATGTCCGTTTTACATGAAAATTGATTTCAAGGTCACTTATAACCTGTATAAGACCTCACCAAAATTTGAGCTAAAGTTCACACTTTAAAATCCATCAGCTCGACACTTTACTCGACTCCAAATTTTAGGACAGATTTGTGCACTTGTTTTGTAAAACCGTTTGGACCACTTTAAAAATAATATCTCGACAATCCGTCTTTTGAAACCACTACTAGACTCATCAAACTCAGTTTGTAAACTTTGAAAATCAGTAGTATCAACTATCTAACCAAGCCTAAAGTCCCCGAGAGTCGACCCAAAATCAGCCACAATTTTGGATTGTGCCGACTTGCGTCTCCCGGTACACGAAAACTAAAACTAGCATAACTTTTGACTCGTAATGAGTTATAAGCTCTATCTTATACCAAAACGACCGTCTCGGAAAACTCTACAACAATTTCAAATAATCTTAGTCTTTCACAGACCTTAAACCCACGAAACATACTGTTTAAGGCTGCTGTCCCAAATTAGCTTTTTAGAAAACATAACAAATCTATTTTTCACTCAAAACCAATCATTACCATACCCCTAGGATCACTATACTATCATACCCATCAACCAAACACTCCTAAAAACACTTGTATGAAAAATCTAACAAAAATCAAAGATTAAAAACAAGACTTTTAAGGATCAAAACATGATAATCTTACCAAATATAACATATGCAAGATGATTACAACATCATACAACCATAAAATCATAAGTTCTTGAAATCTTGATGCATGTGGAAGATTTTAGTATCAATGGAATCACAAGAAGATTTTAGGATGGGGTCTTTGATTAGTTTTTGTTAAATCATGATGGATGGTGGTGTTTCGTGGTGGTGGAGTGGCGGCAATAAGGAGGAGTGGGAGGAGGTATGTGTTTTTTTTTGTTTAAATGATTAATGTTGTAAGTGGAAGAAAAATGTTGGTTTATATATGGCTAGTTAAGTGGAGGGCTAATATTGCCAACTTTGGAAGTTGTGGACTTAAAAATAATCTAATAGTTTTAAAGGGTAGAAAATAGTTATTGGTAAATATTGAAAATATTTACGGGGCTCGGGTTTCGTAAAAATACTTTTCAAAAGTTACAATGCATCATAAAACTGATTATATGATTTCCCGACACGACTTAATACGTAATTAAAACGACATCATCGAAAATATTAATTATCGAAACAATCGATAAATAAACGTAATATTTTGGGCATTCATCGGTATCGCGATCACTAGGAATTCTCGTTGTATAATGATTTTGAACAAACTCGTTGTAAAACGCACGCGGGTGATTTTAAATCAAAAACTTTGATTTAAATAAATATGGGAAAAATAAAATAAGAAATTTTATAATTCCAGATAATTTATTATCAATGATCAGATAAATACTTAAAAAGTATTATTTAAAAATCTCAGGATTTACTTATAAGAATACAAGAAAACGAAATACGTTGGAAAATTCAGAAACACGAATAAAAAGAATAAAATAATGTTGGGAAAGTACGGGTTCTCACAGTCTTCCCCCCTAAAGGAACTCTGGTCCCCAGAGTTCTCCTGAAAACAGTAGAAGATGCAAACAAGAGGAGGAACAAAGTGTAGAACAAAATTCATTGCTTCCCAGGTAATTTCTGCACTACGACGAATCTTAACGGTTAGAAATCACTATGCTTCAGTTTCTTAACTCCTTTTCATATAAATTTTCAGTCTTGGATTAAGATAAAGATCTTTAAATACGGAGATACGCCGAGAGATAAAGTTGTTGGAATACGTGCGATAAACTAACAAGAATGGACACAAGAATCGCTTAAACAGACAAAGTGCGATAAAATGAACCAAGATTGTAAATCAACAAGGGGTCGCAAGTCGTGCAACTGTAAAACGCGAAAATCTTAAAATGTAAGAATCTAGTCACGAGCGAAATAGAAGGGAAAAATGAATAACATATGATCATTCAAAACATAGGCTGTCAAAATCAGTTGTCTAGTATTTTGGTATTACTTTAAAACTTAGTTTAAATATTTTCTTGATTAAAAGAAAATTTTACAAGATGTAGTGATTTAAAATCAAACTCCATATAAAATGAGTGGGTAAACAGTTGTCAAATCCTTTTCTTGATCATGACTTCAAAGTAAAGGTAACTCAGTTCAAATAGTTATCCTGATTGACTTAAGAACCTTTGGATGTCTGCATGAAATTATCGTTAAAACCTCAGGTTTATCGTTACCATTAGGAACAATCAGATTTTCCAAGTTATTTAGAATCATTGTTAGAAATTATAAATTAATTTAATAATTTCATTACATTGACAATAAAGTAAGATATAATCAAATACTTTAAAAGATACAGCTTGATATCCCTTTTTTTTAAATACTAGTTATAAATTTACCAAAGAGGATGTATAGATCCGGTACTTAACTTGAAACAATTATTTTGGTAATTTAAACATTTGATAAAATGTATAAAACGTTCTTAAAAATTAATAATAATTTTTACAAAATCAAGAAAGTGTTTAAGATATCAAACGATAAACATGTAACAGTTTTTGGTTTTCAAAAGGTGACAAGATAGCAACGAATGTGAATCATATAAAGGTCAACAATCTGTATGCGAGCAATATACAAAGGAATAAGACGGAAGTCGTATCAATTCTTAACAAACGTGGTAGAATAGTCACGTCAATAATAAAAATAATAAGAAACAAGGATTATAGCAAGATTAATTCACGAGTGCGGTTGGCGTCACCAATAACGGCTTATTAAGTTCTCGGTGGTCGAAATACGATCGAAAGGGAAAAGCCACACAACGAATTTTCGAATCAAAGAAAATTCTTAAGAAGTCAATTGAGAGAAGTTCCAGTAAGATGAACAACATTAGCAATGAAAGGAGAAATCAACACATGATTCACACGAATGAAATTTCAAGACGATAGTATCTTAACACATATCATGGCAATTACACGTAATCATCGTTCACGTCCAGTCATAAATCACTAATCGCATCCAGAGACGTTTCGAAGGTCTACCAAAATAGATAGAGATGGTCAATCGATGTAGGAGCATCGCAACGTTGAAACTTTCAAGTCGGGTATCAATGGTAAGAATTTAGGCAAATGGTAACGAAAATCGTATCATGAGGATGATGAGGTAACAGGTAAAACAAAGGTCGTTGAGTAAGGAAATATGTGCTTGAGGCATGTATTTTGTTCAAGAAAAGATAAGGGTTCATAGGTGTATGTCGCGAACTGTTGTTACTCGCACAAGAAGTAAAAGTTTTCAAAACTTATATTTATCTAAATTTTTAAGAAGCATAATTAAAAAGTTGATTCTTGGTTAAATATTTAAGGTGACTACTATTTGGCCTTGCATGGCTCCTTCTAAATTAGGCATAGGTGATCAGGCCATGCATAATTTAGGACTAGCAATGCGATGCTCAGCTTCGTCAACCAATATTACATATCATATGATTTAAAATATGCATATAATGCCATTTGTAAAAACAGAAATCAAAATAGTTTATGAAACTATTTGCTAATAAGTTACTGGCTAACTGTTTTAAATCGGCAATTCGTATAGTTACAAGGGTTCTTTATAAGACCGTATTAGAACAATTTGTGAAAATACATTGTAAAATTAATATAAGTTAATTTTATAAGATAGCATTCAATTATTTAAGAAAGCCCAAATGAAACCTTTTTTAAAATGATTCGTAAACCAGACCAGTTTGAGTTGTATGGTAACATGACAATAGTTTATAAAGTAGCGAGTGGGTTACAAGAGGGAAGTAAGGAGTAGTTCAATACAACCAATAAATTGGTTACAAGGTGATTAGGTTTCAAGAGGTTTAGCCGAAATCGTCAGGAGACACGTGTCAAGATGATAACAAACGATATGAAAGAAAGATCTTCAAATCTCGGTCTAAATCAGTGGTACGATAGAAGCAAAGAAAGAAAATGGAATGACAAATAAGTCATAAATAAAAGAAGGAATAAGGAATCCGTTTGTGCACATCGTAATTTATTTGACAGAAATATACTTTTAAGAAAGTAGGGTATCAGTTAACAAATAGTACAATCACTTCGAAAAGCTACTATATTAGGAAGTTACCGAATTTCAAAAGTTCAAGATCTAGGTACATGTATGACCGAACTCAAAGTTACTATTCTATTCTTTTCAAACGCAATCATTGTTTTTAGTTTGCAAAATATCATTAGTTAAAGTTTTACGAGCTCAAACGAACTCAAAAACGCTTCAATCCATGTTTTTAACTTTTATTAGTTTTGACCTTTGGGTTTGACTAGACCAATTAACTCACTAAACGATATTCTAAGACTCAAAGTCTAATGCATTTCGATGTAAAACAATGTTTTGAACAACTTTCTAGTTTTACCCGAGACTTGAAACGGAATAAAAATGGACAAAAATGCCCTAGCATTAAATCTGTTAACAAAATGATATTTTAGCATTGTTCAGAAAATAACTTCTTAGATTTTACAATCTCAAATGAGCGTAACTTGCTCGATTTTAAAGTTTACTGGTCAAATTTTATGTCCTAAACGGACGTCTCAACATGTAGAAATATATATATTTTTATGTCTAAAGTTATAAAAATATTTTCTCGACACTGTTAAACTTCCTGTAAAGTATCTGTACAAAGTATATTTTTCGACACAGCTTGAAATTAAATCCAAATTTCATGATAACTCAAAATTAATGTACACATAGGACTTGTGGATTCCATAAAGACGAAAGAAGGTAAACTGTATAATTAGTCATGTAAAGAAAAAACAGTATAGAAATGGTTCAAGAATGCCAACGATAATCGGAGACATAAAAAAGACGACGCATATCATCCGTGTCTTCGGCTGCAAGATGCAATGCAGAAAGGTCTCTTGGTGGCATGATTTCCAAAATCACAAGATATATCGAGAAAGAAACGGGACAATAACAAGTGGCATTCCTGGAGCAAAGAGGTTCAATGAAAAGGGAGGATACAAGTAGGATCGTATTCCAAACGATCATCACATAATAAATGACGATTATGTGTTCAAGGTACAACGGATGTTCTTAGTTGAAATCGAAACGTAGAATGGTCAATGAAGTAAGATGCAATCCATGTACAAGTGTCGCGTAAAACGGTGGCGTAAAGGTAAATCAAGATTAAAAACCCACAATATTATTCAGCACTGATTTAACAAATTCTTCGAAATGTGAGACTTACACGATGTCCTTTAGTCTTTCTGGGAGACACATTGAGCTACATAATGGTCTATAGACTAGACATTCAATTATGAATGGTCAGAAAGAAAATCTGCGTATCTAAGTAGATATTTTAAGGGAAATAAACAATGAAAGCAACACACACGGTAGTAGAATGAAAATCAGAAGTTCATCGAAAACAACACTTATTCAATCCCGAACAATGGTATCGCGATAGTATGCACAACACGTATCAACGAGTCAAGAAAAACAGACGGTTCAAACCGAACGAGCATATAAAGTCAGTCGTATCATGTATAAATGAAATAGCAATAGTACTCAGAAAAATGAGTATGAAAAGTCGGCAGCATACGCGCTCTGAATACAAGTATGTAACGTCATAACGATATAATATCATTGCAATAAGATCAATTCACAAGAACAAGAATTCAAGAAATACAGTATAGCCAGATGTAATCACAGTAACATTCAATGATAATTCATGAAGCACATAGGCTTTGAAAAGACATGGTAATTATCGTCATTAGCGTAAAGTAATATTTCAAAATGTAATCAAGAGATGAAATACTACAACGATAATTAAAAGTAAATAATAAGGATTAGAGAGTTACCCGCGAAGATATCGAACAGCAATGGCAATTTCT
Source organism: Glebionis coronaria (assembly GCA_025667525.1). NCBI lineage: Eukaryota > Viridiplantae > Streptophyta > Magnoliopsida > Asterales > Asteraceae > Glebionis > Glebionis coronaria. Next base: position 195,099,608 of record CM046880.1, read on the forward strand.
GTGTTTGACACTTAGAAACAATAAAATATTTGAACTTTCGGTTATAGACTAAGTTTTGAAAAACGACTCAGTTCCCTATAACCATCGCTCTGATACCAATCTGTGAGACCCCCAAAATCTAACATGGAACAACTAGGCAACGAGGGGGTAACACGTCATAGTACAAGAAATAATGAATTACAGTTGACACAAAGCTGACGTAATAAAAGCATATATATCACATCATAAATGATCAGAGTTTTAAACATAGGTCCCAGAGTTTTATATGCGGAAAGATATATTATTTCATCATGATTTACAACATAAAGTTGCCCAAAAGATATAATAAATTTCTGACAGTTTATAATAAAACCAGTCTTTTAAAAGCATCACAGAAATCTCCAAGCTGTGATAATATCCTGCGGGCTCCCATCCAAGCAAAGCTAAGTAATAATACCTGAGATTAAACATGTAAAATCGTCAACACAAAGTTGAGTGAAATTCATAGGTTTAGCAATAAAGGTGTGGAACACAAGCATTCATTTGTAAAACAAGTAAATAGAGAAAATGGTTATGATCATTAACCATAGTCTGAAACCAATATTATTGTTGTTTAGTTCATGAACCGAAGCTTAACTCAAAGTAAGTTCCTCTAGGGAGTATTCAGCCTAAATACTCAAGTATAAACAAATGTAAGTGCGTCAAGGTAATCGGGACGGGGATTGTCAATCCCGATGGATCCACCCACAACATTCGCGCTTAGCGCAAAGCATACGGGACAATTAACGGTTCATGATCAAGAGAGGAAACTTAAGGCTATTAACTATAAGCAATAATATCAATGAAAACTGTTGGAAAGCATACAAGTCTGAATAGCATACAAGTTCTGAATAACATACAGTTTTTTTTTTAAATGGATGTGTTCCACCATGTAAAATCTCACCCCGCATTTAGAAACATTATTCAAGTAAAAAGGGGCTATAAACTCACCTTTAGTAAGTAATCACAAGGTAAAAGGGGCTGAGCAAAAAGAAGTCTTCACGGACCTATGCAATGGTGACGCGTAATAAGGATGCGTTCAATGAAGCAATAACGTTTTAGAAGTGGTGGGACATAGTATGACTAGGTAACTTGCGTGTGATGGCGAGACCTAAGATTAAGTTAAAATTTTGACCCAACACCTTGAACCTACTGTAATAACCTAATATCAACCTTGTATGATGGTCCAAGCATTTATGTGTGGGTTCCGAACACGTTTAAGACTCGGTTTGAAAAACCAAAACAAAGGACTGCATTCAGTTTTCTGAAAAAGGCTGTGAATATTTGGTCATATCTAAAAATCTATAATAGTACAGGAGGTGAAATTTCTTGACATGTATAGGTATTTCTCTTACCTTTAAAAGTTGGGAAAGAACAGCCCTAGAACTATTTTCAATCAACGGGAAATGCACTTTTAGTGACAGCCTATCAAAACAGAAAGTTGTAAACGTCTTTCGTACCTTACGGTAGATTAAGCATAAATCCCAATCGGTAAAAGATTTTGACACGAAACCAAAAAGAGAAGTTTTATTATATTTGTAGATACTGTAAAAAGTCATAAAATCATAAATTAATCCTTTTTACCCAAGTCAATTTACCCACGTTTTAAGCATAACATTCAGATTTGACCTAGTTTAGTAAAACGACCGTTTCGGACTCATCCGGACACTTCCCGTTTCCATCCAACTCAAAACATACTAATCACATCAGTGGGTATCCATTTTTCAAATAAAAACAAGGTCATATGTTTAAGAAAATTTTGCCATGACCTGTTTGTTTCTGTGCTGATTTCCATACTACAAAAACAACTCCATTTAGCTACCTAACCTCAATCAAGCAACACTTAGGCTATACCAAATCGCCACGCAAGTGTCCTAAGTCCTAATATGCCCTAAGTATCTATAATCTCAGTGGGTTTCACCCAAGGAATTCAAAATTCATGAATAAAAAGAATCAAAGTACTAGTAACATCAAAACTAAAATGCTAGGAGTGACTATACCTTCATAACAAGTAGGAATTAATCCAAACACGCAAATTAAACAATTCCTCCTCCTTGATCCTTAGAAATTTCGTGGCCCTTAGCCACGTGTTAAGTCAATCACGGTACTCAGCAATTGAGTAGAAATAATGTAGTGAGACGGTCACCGACGATATGGATGCCCGGGGAAAACACGAAAACCGCAACCTATCACAATAAGGCGCGCGTTAAGACTCGAACTCAATATCGATATATATACCAAATATAACATGACTCAAATGTTTCCAAAGTATACACGTTTCAAAACCGTTGAGACGAATCAAAAGAATCCATTTATCCAACGTTACTCGTTATAACACTTGAACACTTGAAAATGACTCGTCATACGACGCCAAGTCAACGCAAGTCAAACTATCATTTACCCTTATTTGGACCAGTAGCTAAGTCATGCATAAAATGACTAAGCACTTGAGTAAGTCACCATGTCCGATGGTGAACACTCAAACTCACGCAACACAAGCATTTGAACTACGTGTCCAAAATAAAAATCAGTAAGTACACCCCGAATGTACACACCGATCTACCCTATCTAGACATGTCCGTTTTACATGAAAATTGATTTCAAGGTCACTTATAACCTGTATAAGACCTCACCAAAATTTGAGCTAAAGTTCACACTTTAAAATCCATCAGCTCGACACTTTACTCGACTCCAAATTTTAGGACAGATTTGTGCACTTGTTTTGTAAAACCGTTTGGACCACTTTAAAAATAATATCTCGACAATCCGTCTTTTGAAACCACTACTAGACTCATCAAACTCAGTTTGTAAACTTTGAAAATCAGTAGTATCAACTATCTAACCAAGCCTAAAGTCCCCGAGAGTCGACCCAAAATCAGCCACAATTTTGGATTGTGCCGACTTGCGTCTCCCGGTACACGAAAACTAAAACTAGCATAACTTTTGACTCGTAATGAGTTATAAGCTCTATCTTATACCAAAACGACCGTCTCGGAAAACTCTACAACAATTTCAAATAATCTTAGTCTTTCACAGACCTTAAACCCACGAAACATACTGTTTAAGGCTGCTGTCCCAAATTAGCTTTTTAGAAAACATAACAAATCTATTTTTCACTCAAAACCAATCATTACCATACCCCTAGGATCACTATACTATCATACCCATCAACCAAACACTCCTAAAAACACTTGTATGAAAAATCTAACAAAAATCAAAGATTAAAAACAAGACTTTTAAGGATCAAAACATGATAATCTTACCAAATATAACATATGCAAGATGATTACAACATCATACAACCATAAAATCATAAGTTCTTGAAATCTTGATGCATGTGGAAGATTTTAGTATCAATGGAATCACAAGAAGATTTTAGGATGGGGTCTTTGATTAGTTTTTGTTAAATCATGATGGATGGTGGTGTTTTGTGGTGGTGGAGTGGCGGCAATAAGGAGGAGTGGGAGGAGGTATGTGTTTTTTTGGTTTAAATGATTAATGTTGTAAGTGGAAGAAAAATGTTGGTTTATATATGGCTAGTTAAGTGGAGGGCTAATATTGCCAACTTTGGAAGTTGTGGACTTAAAAATAATCTAATAGTTTTAAAGGGTAGAAAATGGTTATTGGTAAATATTGAAAATATTTACGGGGCTCGGGTTTCGTAAAAATACTTTTCAAAAGTTACAATGCATCATAAAACTGATTATATGATTTCCCGACACGACTTAATACGTAATTAAAACGACATCATCGAAAATATTAATTATCGAAACAATCGATAAATAAACGTAATATTTTGGGCATCCGTCGGTATCGCGATCACTAGGAATTCTCGTTGTACAATGATTTTGAACAAACTCGTTGTAAAACGCACGCGGGTGATTTTAAATCAAAAACTTTGATTTAAATAAATATGGGAAAAATAAAATAAGAAATTTTATAATTCCAGATAATTTATTATCAATGATCAGATAAATACTTAAAAAGTATTATTTAAAAATCTCAGGATTTACTTATAAGAATACAAGAAAACGAAATACGTTGGAAAATTCAGAAACACGAATAAAAAGAATAAAATAATGCTGGGAAAGTACGGGTTCTCACATCTGCTCTTGGAACATTTTGTGGAACCAGCTTTGAACTTGACGGTTCATTGTTGTGGTCTTGAGTTCCGAGTTCCGTGCGGTTGTGAACGGAAGTTGTTTGTCGTTGTTGATCGGGACTTAAACTGTTTTGTTCAAGTGCCATTTCTTGTAATTCATCAAATCGGATGTGAATAGTCTCGACTATCAATTTTGTTCTCTTTGTATAATCTATACCCCTTAGACTGAGTTGCATATCCCACAAGAATACATGCATCACCTTTCTCTTTCATCTTATCCAAATTTTCACCATCTCGTATTATGTAACAAGTACATCCAAAAACATGATGGTGTTTGGGGGAAGGTTTTCGATCATGAATTATGTGATATGGTGTCTTTTCGTGTCTTGGGATAATTAAGGAGCGGTTTTGTGTGTAGCATGCGGTTGACACGACTTCGGCCCAAAAGTATAGTGGAAGTTTTGAAGCGGATAATAATGTTCGAGCAGCCTCAACTAAAGTACGATTTTGTCTTTCAACAATGCCGTTTTGTTCGGGTGTTCGAGCAATAGATGTTTCATTCAATTCCTTCGGCTTCAAAATAGATTCTCATATTTGAATTCAAAAATTCTATACCTTTGCCAATACGAACCACTTTAACTTGAGCTTGAAGACCACGTTGTATCAGTTTAAGGAAGCTGATGAGAACTTCGGGTGTTCCATCCTTGGACCTCGAGTCCATGTGTACCTTGAGTTATCATCGACAATTACCAGAATATATTTCTTTCCATTGATACTATGAACACACATAGGACCACACATATCAATATTTCTTTGTTTTGAAGATACTTCGTTTAGCTTCACAAAGCTCATAAGAAGAACAAAGATGATCTTTGATGAATTTCAAGCTTGGAAGGCCTCTCACAATATCTTTCTTGGAAAGCAAGTTGATGGTATCAAAATTAGGATGAGATAAACGTTGATGCCATAACCATGCCTGAGTCGTTGAAGCTTTAGCCATGAAGCAAATTGGAGTTGATGAAGTTTTTTATTGAAGTGAAATAGTGTAGAGATCAGTACCCCGTGTACCGGTAAGTAAATCATTCCCATAATAATCACGAACAAAACATGTCTTCTTTCTGAAAGCAACCTCCAAATCCGCATCACAGAATTGACCAACCGAGAAAAGATTGTGATTGAGCCCTTTGACATAGTATACCCTTTTGATCGTTATATTCCCCTGAACCAAATCTCCATATCCTAGGATCGGTGCAAATTGATCATTTCCGAATCAGACCATACCCAGGAACTTCTCCACAAAGTTAATTAGAAGCTTGAGATTCCCCGTCATGTGCTTCATGCATCCGGAGTCCAGTATGAATAGGATTATTTGTATCACCTGCAGAAGAGTTAGAACACGATGGAGCAATTTCCAAATTGGATACCACAGTAGTTGTGATTATAGAATCATTAGTGTCCTTAGCAACATTTAAAGGCATACTAATACTCGTTGTCACATTTTCTATCCTAACTTTAGGCATCCATTTATATCCTGGAGGACATTGATTAGCAAACCACCATTTCCAAGACTTGCTAGCAGATTCATATAATTTCTTAATTCTGCTTCTAGGGTCCTTAGTGGTGGAGTCTAATGCATTACTTTTCTTAGTGGGGGTTTCACCAGAATGGTTTACTTTGTGTTTGGGTTTACTAGCACTAATAGGCATCGCAACATGCTTCTTAGTTCTAGTTTCTACGCCTTTGATATTATTCATAGCACACATAGAATGATTTGCATTAGCACACTTTCCACATTTGACACAAACAAATTTCACATCCATAGCATTCAAATCCTTCAAATCGTCATTACATGCGATTGCACATTCTTAAAAACATTCAAATTCCTAGGGTATTCTTCTACTTCCTTCATCTTCCCTTGACTCTTGTGTTTCCAGACCTTATCACTTGAGTGCTCTTAAGCTGAGCCTGGCTAAGACTAGAAGTGGAGACTACTCCTGTAGTAGAAGACACACGAATGTTAGTGTTTCTAGAAGTCTGAGGTGTGTGACTAACTTTGTTTGTGGGTTTAGTGATCATTCTATACATCCCTGGTTTAATCACATTATTGTGCTTAACGCTTGGTGCTATAGCATTCCTCATGGGTTGAGTATGTGGTAACCTTTCCTTTCCATCTATCTTGGGGGCAAACACAGGTTTTGAAAACGAAGAATTTGAGAGAGCAGATGGTTTTCCCAAGATAGAGGATCTATTCACTCTAGAGGCATTGGGTTGTCTAAAAACAGGTTGCCTAACGCTAGGTTCCATAACTTTCCCACCCATCTTAGCAACGCGTTTCTTCAACTCTGCTATTGTTATGTCCTTTTATTGTAACTGAGCTTTAAAATCCGAAATATCAAGACTTTTTTCGTTTAATAATCGACATGACTCAGATAATTTTACTTCTAAATATGTATCATTTGAAAAGCTGCCAACTTTCTTTTGCAAAGCAAGTTCAAGTGAGTGACAATGTTTTTGAAGATAATCATATCTATGTTGAAGTAACGAAAACTCTTTTTGGTCAACTTTATTCGAAAGCTCAGTTTCAAGACGCTCACATTCTTTAACTTGATCAAGATATTTGCATGCAACATCATAATATTCATCAATATCAGCACAAGATGTAACATAAGCACACATAATATCTTTTGAGAGACATTCATGTAAGAGTAGATCATATGCTATAGAAAACTCGTCTCTTTCAGGTTGATGGTCGTTAACTTCATGTTCAAGAGATTCCACATATTTCAAATCATCAAACATTTCTTTCTTAATTAGTGTTTCTAATTCGAAAATATGTTTTTGCGTTCTTTCCGCAAGCGGAATCAAAATACTTTTCACAAGCACAGTTATATCATGAGGAATTTCTTTGTCTCCTTTCGAAAGTTCACATTTTTTCCAGTCATCATCAACAACCTTTTTGAAATTCTCAATATTACTCTTGAGAATACTAAGTGCTTTCTTACTCTTGCTTACAGAAGCTTTATATGGCAAATAGTCAAAAATTTTGAAACATTAGTTTTCTTAGTGGCAAAAGCTTGTCTCCATTTAATTCTTATTTGTTCACATTAGAAAAATATTTGCTCACGAGTTTTTTGTGTTTGCGGTGTGAAAAGACCATAAAGACTATTTTCATAAGCATAATTATATGGTTTAACGAATTCTTTATTAACTTTTTGTCTACTCTCTTCTTCCAAATCATTTATCTCTTCACTATCGGGCCTAACAACAAGACAATCAAGATCAGCCAATTGGGACTCATCAAGATATAAGTGCTGATTCTCAGATTGAGCATGCTCAAGGTACTTAGGATTTGCAAAACTAGGTCTGTCCTTGAAAAACAAACGAGGTGCCAACATTCTCATGGTTTGAATTGATTGATTAGTTTTGTAAACAATTTTCTTGTAAAAATCAAGTTGAGTTTCAATTTCCACCATTTTGTCGATGTCCTTCGCTTGTTTAGTTTTGAAATCCTTTTCCATCTTTTCAACCACTGCTTTCTTTTCATTCATAAGTTTAGTTTTATCCTCTTGAAGAAAACCATTTACTTGAGTTAGCTCATTGACTTTAGTGGTAGCCAGATACGTTTTGTGACGTTCAGTACTCAAAGAAGTGTTATAATTACATTTCTCTTGTTCAAGAAGCTTAAGAGTTTCGTTATATTTCTCTTGAAAATCATCCTTTTTAACATTTATTAAACACCCTTTGTACCCCTCAACCTCATTGGTCTTTTGAAGAAGCTGAGCTCTATAGCTATCAATGGTCTCACTAGATTTAATAAGAGCAGCTTTGCATTCTTCAAAATTTTGAGTGAGCGTAGCGTTTGCCTTCTTTAATTGCTTTTGACTCTTTCTAGTTTCTATGACATCTTTTTGTAAAGAAGCAATTTGTTGAAAATTTACTCTATGTGACGACATTTAAGAATTCCCATTAGTTGTCATAGTCACACACGCTTAGACTAGACTAGGAAACAATGTATAGTTAAGTGTGGTGTGTGACTATATATACCCCTCCAAGGCTTCCAAGGATGGGTTGTTGCTTGTGTTTCATTTATGATTTAATACATTTTCTATCTTTTCACACACAACCTCTCTCTCTCTACTTCATCTATGGCCTCCAATACCTTCCACCACCCACCAAGACCACCAGATCAATAATAGCAAACCCACAATTGCTATAAGAGCTTCGGTTTAATCCTTGGATCGTGTTTCTTGTTATTGATTTGGTGGTCTTGTTTTCTTTAACTGTCATAAAATTCTTTTGTCACGAAGGGTTAATTGGTGTCCAAACAATGTATTATCCTTTTATCATTGTTCTCGTAACTATTTTGCCTGTTTTGTCCAATATTTGTTGGTCCAATAACTGTCTCATATGTTTTCGTCAGTGATTCAAGAGTCTGCCCATATGTCCCATCATTATTTGTTGCTCAAACAATGTTTTATGGTAAAAGATTTTCTTTAGATCTGGTATAAAAAATCTTTTTTTTTTCTGGGTTTCTATCGTTTTCTTGAAGATGATAATATCAGATCTAGAAAACCAGATCGAAAAACCCAGATCCTGAATTCCGATGCATGCATTCTGATGCTATCATTCGGATGGCCACTTTCGATCGCATTTACTACAATGAGGTTTTTGACACATTCCGATGGGTTCAACTGTACCTATTGCGATGGGACTCATTCCGATGGGTCTCACTGCGATGGGTGGTTTGACCCATTGCGATGGAGTGATAAGGCAACATGCTGTTGAAATTTTTCTCTTAACATTCCGATGGCTTATTTTTTATTTTGCGATGGGTTAACACAAAAAGCATTGCGATGAAGAAAGATTTTGACCAGTTTAACAAATACCTTGACCATGACAAGTTTAAAAATGACAAGACTTACGCCAAACATATCCCCTACATCTTCAATCAAATCCAACACCGACTCGATCTACATAATCCCATCGTCTCCTATCTCCATCTACAACATCTAGACTCGAACCTAAAACAGAAAATATACCTTGATCTCAGATTATTGTTTTTTCGTGGTTTCAATCAATACCATCATTAGGACTATACCCACGAAATATATTAATTCATCATTGATCTTTGTAAGAGAATAACTCTTAATTTTTTATTCGAATATAAAGAGAGAATGATAACAACTTTGTCGCATTCAATCTTTGGTTCGGTTGACATCACATACATATACACGAAAAATATTCACCACAGATTCATGTTAATGGTATAATCTATTTTATAATTTTCGAATTCAAAGATTTGATTTATAACAAGTATGTTACAATCAATCTTTAATTCGATTTTAAATCACAAAAACGAAGATGCATTGAATCTTAATGACCTACCCGAGACCATATATAGATCTTAAAGACATTCATCTTCTATGGTTCGTATCAAGTGGGATTCGTTTAATTTAGTAAAGGGTGGAGGAATTAATCTCGTGTGCTTTGTAGCATCTATGCTTTTTAAATACAGAGATTAGATGATGACTGAGATTGTAGTGAGACTAGATGATTTTTAGGGTGGAGGATATAAGAACAGAGTGGGGCTTTGATTAGCATATTAGAGATTAGGTGAGGATGAGTTTTTTTTGGATATGGTAAGAAATGAGACGGAGCTTTCTATGGAGTTGGTGTCTGTTAATGTGAGATTAGGTAGGAGAAGGGGGCGGATGTTTAGAGATTAGGGTTGTGATAGAGGGTTTGACCTAATCTTTAGGCTTTGGAAGTTTTATACTCCATCCAACTCTTGATCCGATTTTGATAATATTGATGGGCCTCATTGTTCTAGCAACTAATTTTGGTGGTGATGGGCTCTGTGTTTTTAAGCCCAGACGATTTGTTTCAACACGATGGGTACTAACTTTTCTATCAAACGAATTGTTGGCATCTCATTACTTATGGCAAAATTTTATAAGTAGTGATTATGATTAATGGGGCAAAAAGACGTGAGAAAAAAATGTTATGTCAATTGGTTTAACATTTGTTATATACATTTTTGTCAATGAATGGTATTGGGTTTATAAATGACAATGTGACAAAAGTGATGAGACTAAGTGACTAAGATTTATCTTGACGAGAACAAAAAGAAAAATAGGTATATTTTTAGTGGATACGTATTTGGTTGATCGGATATTAATTATGTGAAGTTAAAGACGGATTTTTCGAAGGCGTGCACTTATTTTATCTTTGAAGATAACTTGCTCGTGCTTAATCTTAGAATGAAGACCTGTTTATCTAGTTTCCGGGTTTGTGGTGGTTGGTTGATGACTCAGATAAATATCACTTAAAGGGGTTACATTGTTGTACTCAGTGTCATGCGCTTAGTCGACGTGGATAATTCCAAGAGGTGTTGTGCTTATATACTTCTTTAGTGATGTATTGGGTACTTAGAGATTTCTCTACGGTTCCTCATTCAACAATTGTGCAAGCTTAAGTCACAAGATCGAGGGATTTTTATTCTATTTCATGTTTGATGTATCTGGTTTATTCTATCAGTGGTCACTTCAAATTGCCTGCAAGGGGGTTGGTAAAGATGGCCATGAAGAGTTTATGAGTAGAGTATTTCGATCAACAGCTGATTCTCACAAAATATGTAATTCATCTTATTTATTATTCTCACGAGATTTCAGGTACATGTGCGTAAGATTTATTGCTGGTTCCGAGGTTTCGATACCATCAAGGGGGAAGAAGAAGACATATTGAACGCACAACGAGTACACGTGATGAGCTTCATACCTTCTTTTGATTTTAAGACATTCCGGGAAGACATTTGTCATAACCGCAGAAAAAATCAGTGTTTTAACTCGTGGCGTTATCAATCTCTAAACGGTACACTACTGATTCGATGTTTAATTGTTTTGATGTTGCAATTATTCATCATCATTATCCTATATGGAGAGATATGCACTTCCGGGACTTAATTGACTCTGGTGCATCTCCGGAAGAAGATATGTGCATTTATTGACTCTGGTGTTATGATGTCAACTTCATGAATGGGATAAAGTGTCTACTTTAGTATTTGAGCTTCATACTTGGGATTGGTTTATTTTCTTCAACTATGTGGGGGAAGAAATGTCTTGATTCTTTCTAGTATGCATAACTTGAACTCTCAGGGGGAAGAAAAATTCAGAAGAATTATTCAAGTGTGATGAGAGACGTTGTGGATCCACTTGGTGTGCCGCTTACTTTCAATCACTCATCGTAACATTATCATGTTATATGATGGGATTTTCTTTTTAAATTCCGCTGTGCGCTTAATCATTCTAACCTTTATTGAAAGCTTTGAAGTTGCTTATGAGGATTGTCGGTTTAGGGGGAAGCTATTTAAAAGCTTCTACATCAAGTTTATGTGGCATGAATTAGGGGGAAGTTAATTCAGAAGCTTCTCCTTAACCAGAAGTATATGGATTACTTAGCTCGTGTCGTTACAGTATTTTTACTACAAGTTACTTTAAAGATGAGTTGTTTTGAAGTGAAGACTTGAAGTCAAAATCCTTAGAAGACTTCATCAGCATTGGCCGCTTCATGAAAGCTTTTGTTCTTAATCATTTGTACTTGTTAGGAAAAATATTATAAGGAATTCTACACGTCATCCCATGGGGGAAGATTGTTGGATATTCACTTTATGTGACGACATTTAAGAATTCCCATTAGTTATCATAGTCACACACGCTTAGACTAGACTAGGAAACAATGTATAGTTAAGTGTGGTGTGTGACTATATATACCCTCCAAGGCTTCCAAGGAGGGGTTGTTGCTTGTGTTTCATTTGTGTTTTAATACATTTTCTATCTTTTCACACACAACCTCTCTCTCTCTACTTTATCCATGGCTTCCAACACCTTCCACAACCCACAAAGACCACCGGATCAATAATAGCAAACCCACACAATTAAGTTAGCAAGCGCAATACGCTCCTCGCCATCATCATACTCATTTACATGTTGATCATCCAAAGACTCATTATGGCACATGTCTGATGAATCGGGTGTGCTATTGCTATCAACTGTTTCTATCATACATGTGTCATTAATGGCTTTGGGTAGCTCAGAATGCTCATGAATATTACCAAACACATTATATTCCTCTTCAGTGTGTACCTTATCGATTGGCTCAGTATCAAAGATAGGACCATTGTCATCTTCAGTGACATTGAGAACTTCTTCAACGTTGGCCATGTACGAGTAATGTGCTTCAAGTTCTTGATCAGAGGCTTCATCATCAGTGTCATCAAGCATTGCTCCTTCCTCAGCCGACAGTTTAACCCCAACTTCCATCTTCTTGCAAAGCAGCATCTTTTCCTTATGATAGCTAGAGTCTCTAACCCGTTTTGGCTTCCTACATTCCTTTGCCATATGACCATAGCCTTGACAAATAAAGCACTGAATCCCACTTTGCTGAACCACTTGAGTACCAACAGTCTCCTTATTCTCAGCAGTAGTAGCAATCCTCTGAGCATCATACTTAGTATTTTGTCGGTCATACCGTGCAGAACCCTCAACATGTGTTGGATTACGTCGATCATACCTTGGAGGACTTTCATCACGTTGACGTGTATCATACCTTCAAGGAATCTCAACATATTGGTTCCTTGTATTTGATGATGTTCGAAGATTGTTGTTGGTGGGTTTGAAGATTTTCTTGTAGGTCTTCATAATGAAAGCAATTTGTTGCTTCATCTCCCTATCCTTCTGAGCTAGTTCTTCATCACTGTCCTCTTCAGAGGATGGCTCAGGTTATGGTGATAGTGCTCTTGGTTCTTTGTCTCGTGATCGTGTGGGAGCAGAATACTTAGATGAAGTGGAGTTTCTTGGTGAGGAGGATGTAGTGGAGTACCTTGGTGAGGATGATGTAGTGGAGTATGACTTTGGAGTACGAGAGCGATGATCTTGAGTGTGTTGAGTGGTAGACACCAAAGCAAGTGGATTAGTAGTCTTTGCTATCCTTTCAGCTCGAAGTTCATTTGCCTCATTATGAAATTGTTTCAAAATGTCAAGAGCGTGTGATAGTTAACCTCGTCTAACTTACTTTGTTGTTTCACCAAAATTACAAATCGTTTCCACTCAGGTTGAAGTTACTGTAAAAATTGCACATTGACTTGCATGGTGGAGACTTGCAAATTGTTTCTTGTCATGTCATTCATCATCTTGTAGAACCTTGAGTAATATGAATCAATTGATTCCCCATCCAATGAAGTAAACTTACCAAAGTTCCAGAACAAGTTAGTTTTGACATCTTGCTTGTTAAGTGATTCACCTTGTTGCAAGCGTTCAATGGCAAACCACATCTCTTTAGCAGTAGAGCATGCATCAACCGTTGAGTAAATATCATCCCCAATCCCACTTAGAATCAAGTAGATTGCTTCTTTCTCTGCATCAATCCAAGCACGTTTCTCTTTCGAAGTGTTCTCATATGTTTCCTCAATTGTTTGCTCATCGGAACCGGTCGTCGAGTCGGTTGCTGGAATTGCAGGAATGGTGATTGTAGTGGGAGTATAAGGTCCTACTTTGATGCAACGTCGAAGAACATCACCATTGGGTTTGGTGTAAAGATATCTGAAGAATCGTGATTGCCATTCTGCATATCTACCAGTTACAAGCATTGGTGGTCTCTCTTTGTTACCCGCCACCATGATGTTGTTATTAGTAACACGATATTCAGGAGTAGAATCCATCTAAAGAATGAAGTGAAGTGAATAGGATCTTAAGTAGATGTTGTTGTGAGTAGATTCTGGTTGAAACTTCAAAAAAAGAATGGTGTGAAAACCCCAAACAATGTCTTCGTATGAAACCAAAAATTCTTAAGCGAAAACTCACACGAACTCAACCTAATTTGGAATAAATCTTCAAAAAGCAATTCGGAATCCAATGAACTTATATATAATTGAGAATGACTGATCTTGAACTAATTCGGATTACTTGATGTAATTTGGAATGTGAATCGAAGACCTAGTTCGGAATCTGTGTGACAATGATCTAGTTCGGAATATGAATCAAGGACCTAGTTCGGAATCTGTTAAACCATGACCTAATTTGGAATCTATGAGTCTCAGACCTAGTTCAGAATCTGTTAAACCATGACCTAATTCGGAATCAGTGAAATCCTGATCTAATTCAGAAAATGATGGAATTCTGAGCTAGTTCGGAATCGATAGTGTTCTGACCTAATTTGGAATCTGTGAGCCTGATCTAATTCGAAATTAGTGAAATTCTGTTCTAATTCGGAAATGATGGAATTCTGAGCTAGTTCGGAATCGATAGTGTTCTGACCTAATTCGGAATATAAAAAAAAACACACTCAATCCTGAAACCAAATCTGGTACTAATTCGGATTACACGCTTCTCACCTAGTTCAGAATCGAGATTTCTCAACTAGTTCGGAAAACGTGATCACTGACCTAGTTTGGAATACCCCTTTCTCACCTAATTCGGAATATTTCAAAACCCTTGTTTCCTGAGTTATAAAACTTCAAATTCCGAACAGTGTAACCAAAAACTCCAAATGACGAATTTTTACCCAAAAATCAAGCCAAGACTTCCAATTTTTTTCGCGGAAATCACCAAAATGAGGAACACAAATTCCTACCACAACTTCTTAGGCAATTTGTATGAAGATTTTTGAGCTCAAAAACACAAAATTTTTTGATACGAGATGATTTTAAGATGAAAAATCACACGAAATCAAAAATGATAAACACAAACTAAACACGAATCTACCCCATGGCGATTGATACCAATTGTTGTCCCCTTTTTAATATGATGATAGATTAAAGAAATGAGATGGAAAAGATATGAATTTTAGAGAGAGAAAGTAGTGAGAGAAAGTAGAAAGAGAGAGATGATTAACTTGTGAAATTAGATTAAGAAATTATGAGATCATCCACCCTCTTAACATGCTAGGAGGGTGCTTATATAGTCCACCCACATGCGGGCTTTCTAATGGACTATATTGTTTTGGGCCGGGCTTGAATAAATACTTAGTACCTTGAAAGAGGCCTTTTAAGCTAACCATCAAGCCCGTAATGTCACGACTATTTTAACTACCTATTACAACGTTCTAATAAATATTACAATATAAAACTATGACCAAACATTCTTGTTTGACTCAATATTTTGAGGCTAACAGATCAGAAACACGAGAACCTGTGAGAAGGTCATTCCCGTTGTAGTCTCTATCATAGCAAGTAGTTTTCCGAAAAGCCACTTCCAAATACGCATCACAAAATTGACCAACCGAGAATAAATTGTGATTCAGTCCCTCAACATAATAAACCCGTTTGATAGTGATATTCCGTTAAACCAGATCTCCATATCCAAGTATCGGTGCAAACTGATCATTTCCAAACCGCACCGTACCTAGAAACTTCTCCACGAAGTTAATTAGAAGCTTGAGATTTCTTGTCATTTGCTTGTGTTAGGAACAAAGTATTTAGAAGTTACTCCTGGTCATATAGCAGTTCCTACTGGAGTACTTTGTTCCTCCTGGTCGTATTATAAAGTTGAAAGAAGATTATAGAAGATATGATCAAGGAAGATTGTATAAGATAAGATCAAATATTTAGTCTTCCTATTCATATGGAAAGTATTAAATATATTGATTATGATGAGAAGGTTACAAGTTTGTTTAGGAAACTATTAAAGGATATTAATGTATAATACTTAGGAAAGTATTAATTATATTATAACCACCTAGGACCCTTGCACTATTAAAGGAGATCCTAGGGTGTAGAGAAAAACACACTTCTACACACACATATTCTCTACATATTTCTCTCATTGTTTGTTATTGCTTCAAGGTTGTAAACCCTATCACTATTTAGAGTGATCGTATTAATATATTGAGGCTTGAACGTTTGGTTATATCTATTGTTCTTCTTATATAAAGATTGGTTTCCGCACAGTCTTTGTATCGTGATCAAGTTTTCAAAGATCCTTCAAGAAGCAAACCCAACAAGTGGTACCAGAGACTCGTTGAGAAGCTTTGATTGAGAAGAACAAGATTTCTACATTCGTGTTGCTGAAGAAGACATGGCGTGCAGAACTTCAATTCCAGACAATGAGGTAATTCTTATGACATAATCTGAAGTTAGAGAATATAATGCTAAATTAAAGAATAAAATGCATGCTTATAACAACTATGATGTAGTAATTAGTTGTTCTGAAAATTGTGAACAAAAATATGTTGATCTTCAAAAACAATGTTCTGATTTAGTTGCTCAAAATGATAAATATTTCTTAGAAGTTCAGTCATACAAAAGAGCTCAAATAACTTTGAACAACAGAAAAAGTGGTTTCAAAATACTCAATTAGAGTATGAAGATAAGATTAGGGTATTAAGTATTGACTTAGAAAATACAACTAATCTATTGACATATTCTGAAAAGCTTAATACTGAGGTAAATAAAGAGAAGCAGGATGTGACAACCCTGGTTTTGAGGTTCGTCACTTAGTTTTATTTTGTGCTAGTTACGTGTCTTTACGTGTTTATGTGCTTATTAGTGTGTATAGATTGTGGTTTGGATATCGTTTCTGGTACGGGGTACCTTGTGAGTGAAACAATGTGATGATTTCATGTTCATGAGTTCACATGGTAGTGACTATGAAGTGAAATGGTGTTATTTAGTGGTTTTACGTATACGTATATGTATTATAGAAAATCGTATTTTTTTTTACGATTTACGGTTTAGCATTTAGAGGTCTCGGATGAGGTGTTTAGTCATATGGATATTTTTCGGGATGGTTTTAAGTCATTTAGGACTTAAATATAAAGTTTATTTCAAAATTTGAGATTTTTTTATAAAAGTGTATATTTTACGACGGTAAAACGCGTAAATTTGACTAGTTTTACGGTTTTGAGGTTTTGGAGGCTTTAGGAGCCGAAATAAATTAAGGAAAATTAAGTTAATATTAGTAGTGTATTATTTAACAATAAAAAAAGAAAAAAAAAATATAAAAAGGGTTGGTCGGTTTGGTTTGGACGCAAGAAGGAAAAAAAAAGGGGAAGAAAATGAAAAAAAAGAAAGTTGTATTGGGCTTGGACTTGTACAAGGGGTATTAAAACAATATTAGTAAAAAGAAACACACGATTCATAATAATAAAAAAAAAAAGAGAAACGCAGCCATGGAGGAAAAAAAAAGAGAAGAAGAAAAATTAGGGTTTTTCAAAATCTTGATTTTTGATCAATTGAAGGTACAATCTTGTTTAATGTTTGTTCTTATTTAATTAAACATGTATACATCAACATATGATGGATTTAGGTTAGGGTTTCAATAAAAATCTGTATTTTAAAGAGTTTATGATGATTACATAAATTAGGGCTTGTAATTAGAGGGATTAGGGTTAATTAATGGGGTTGATTTTGTTAAACCCGTTTTTAAAAACTGGGCAGAAATTTGAGTCAATTGTTTTGATCATATTTGGAGTTCTAGAAACTCTTATTTTACGATCCAAGAATCTCTGAAAAGGTAATTAAAGTGGCTTTCCAATGCAAGAAACGAGAACTAAATTGGAGGTAGGAAAGTGGGTCAAAAATAGGTTACAACAGTCGAAGGTCAAAACAGTTTTGTAATCAGCCTGTTTTCTTTTTAAGTTTTGGGTACTTAGGGTTGCATTGGGATCTTCTCACGAACATGAGAGATGGTTTATATACTTTAGAAAGTATCTGAACTTGGGCTAAGGTTGTGGTTTAGGTTAAGACCCCTTAATTGTAACAAACGTTTAGTATGTTTAAAATCAGTAAAATCTGGAATGACAAAAGTATATATATATATATATATATTGGGGCCTTAACAGTAGCTTTAAGGTTTGGGCAAGTGGGAGGTGTTAGCTAACATATGTAAGGGTATGAATATTCCTTTTACAAAAACCATGGGTATGTTTAAGTGGATGTTTGACTTAACGTTTGGAGACCTAAAATTGGGACTATTTTGTGTAAAATATGAACGGCATAATTATTAAACTTAACCAAGTTAAGGACTTGTTAGGGAAGGGTAATGGGGTGATTAGAGCTTATCAATGAGGTATTTATATGGGAATAGGCTAGATGTCCATCATAGGTTGATGATCCATCTTAGTGATTGGTTCATGTATTGATTACGTGTTTTTGGTTTGTTAGCTTGTTGCTAGTGCGAGGACTTGGGAAGAAGCAATCACGTGAGTTTCATAGTCCCATGTTTACTATTGATTTTGAATTCCAGATGGGATGGAAGAGACACTGTGTTGAGTTATTTTCTAAATTGATGCTGTGAATGTTTTTGTGATTTGAGATGGACTTGTGTGTACATTGTGTGATTAACTGCTATGTGATTCTTGATTGTGTATGATTTGGATGGGGGGACACGTGCCGTCTCAGTTATTATGGTTTGACAAGGTAGGGTCCTTGGGATAGGTACATAGCGTGATCGTCTATGGGACCAATGGATAATGACAAGGTAGTGGCCTTGGGATAGGTACATAGTGTGATCATCTATGGTACCATGGTTTTTGGTAAGGCTGTGGGCCTTGGATTTTTGTTTGGTATGACTGATCTTGTATGTTAGTTGTTAATACATATTTGTAACACATTTTCCATATGTTATTGTGTTGATGGTTGTTATTCACAGCTTATAACTGATTTGGCGTTGGAGTCTAAACCTATGACTCTCACCAACTTTATGTTGACGTGTTTTAGTGTCTCTTTCAGGTGTGAATGTGTTTAAGCTTGAGGATAGAAGTGGCTAGACTTGGATGCCTTAGGATTGCATATAGAAGGAGATCCCCGTTCCTTCTTAGTTTACCTTTATGTTTTGTTTTTGATAAGTGATACATGTTGGCACCTATATGTTTGTTTGGTTTATGTTTATTGTACGTCTTGGGTAAGCGGTAGGACTGTTACCTATTTACCTAGACTCCTGCTATGTTGAGATATTGTCATGACCTTTGTGTCACCATTTATGACATTATAGTTGCATTTTAGTTTTCTCTATAGAGACACTGTTTGTTATGATGATATCCATACGTCGCGCCCCATATTCCGCCATGATGGGGTGTGACACAGGAGCTACAGACTAAACTAGAT
Source organism: Glebionis coronaria (assembly GCA_025667525.1). Classification (NCBI taxonomy): domain Eukaryota; kingdom Viridiplantae; phylum Streptophyta; class Magnoliopsida; order Asterales; family Asteraceae; genus Glebionis; species Glebionis coronaria. Next base: position 195,118,825 of record CM046880.1, read on the forward strand.
AATGCTTTGGCTAGGTTTAATAAATGGAAAAATTCATCTAAAAACTTAGTCAAATTAGTAGATAGCTTTATGTCTGGTAGAACCAAAATAGGCTTAGGATTTGAAAACTATCTAGGGCCAAATGATGCTTTTGACTCCTCTTTGTCTAGTGTGTTTGATACTAACCCTGAAGATGTGGAAGGTAGGCCTGTTTTCAATAGGTATAAACTAGCTGCAGAGATGCATGTTGTTCCTCCACCTATCACCGGGGAATTCATGCCTACCTCAAACCACTTTGACTTTGATGAATCACAAATGACATATGATACAAGGTCCACTGGCTCAGTTGAAACTAATTCTGTGTCTAATGACAATGTCTCTTGTAACTCTAGTGACAAGTCTTTAGAATCTAAGACTAGTGACCTTGACTCTTGTGAGTCCGACTCTAGTGTTGAAACACTTGAGTCTGTGCCTGAACCTGTTATAATTGAACCCATGACTAGTAAATATGCCTCATGCACGTCTACCTTAAATGCTAAATCACCTAAGTTCTACCCTCAATCTGTTTGGGCTAAGAATGAAAGTAAAAGGAAAGCAAATAACCTTAGGAAAAACAATAAGAGTCCTAGAGGTAATCAAAGAGGTTGGAATGGCACGATGACTCAGAAATTAGGTGATAACTTTGAGTTCAAAAATAAGGCTTGTTATGTGTGTGGTAGTTTTGATCACTTGCAATATACTTGTAAATACACGAGAAAGATTAATGATCAACAACAAGTTAAACCGGTATGGAATAACCCAAGACGGGTGAATCACAAGAACTTTGGTAGAGTTTTTCACCCCAGTCCTAAAAATAACTTAATTCCACAACCAAGATGTTTTCACAATGTCAAAGGTAGAAGGGTTGAGTCTGCTCGGTCCAAAACAAAGGTTAATATTGTTAAGGCCTTAGCCCAGTGGGTTTGGAAACCTAAACAAGATGGTTTACAACATGTCTCCAAATCAAATAGTGCATCAAAAACCTTAACTAGATATGACTATGTTGATGTTTTTGGAAGATTCAAGTCTGTCTTAGCTTGGGACATCCATTAACACTAATCTTTGTTTGGTTTGTGTTTATTTCAGCAAGTGTGATTATAAATTACTATGTTTTGTATTTTATATATTTGTGTGAACTAACTTTATGCATAAAAAGAGAAGTTTTAAAAAAAAATCCTTGACGGTGAATACTTTGCTTCGTTTGAGGGGAGGTTTTAGCTTAAGGGGAGGCTTGTTGTATGTATAACTGTATATATTCTTGTGTTTTTATGTCTAATCAATTTTGCAGATTGACATTGGTGCTGGTGGATATGGTTCCTCCTAGTAGAACTAAGTTGCTCCTAGTCGACCAATGGTTCCTCCTGGTTGCACTCATCCTGCTTCTAGTGGACCATTGTTCTTCCTAATGCATTCTACGTTCCTTCTGGTTGACTCATAGTCTTTGAGTGGTTATATAAAAAAAATTTTAAAAAAAAATTTTAAAAAAAATATTAAAAAAAAGAAAAAAAAAGAAAAAAAATAGAAACTTTCGAATCAAAATACCTTTGTATATATTTCACTTTTTGGGCTGTTTCTGTTTGGTACTTAGGTGTTGGCTGCCCCCACACAACAAATGGTGCTCAACTCACCATGTTTAACAGACAAGAAAGAGTTGATTCACCATGAGGGTACGGCTCAGGTGTGATTCTCAAATCCGTTGATGGTTGCCAGTTTACCCAAAATTAGATGGTTTTCACTTGCCTTGGTCCTAGACTGAAAAGTGGCTAATCCAAGGGGGTACGACTCTTGGTAAAGATCTTATCAAATCCGTTGATAGCTATAATAGCTTGCTCAAAGCTATAGGGTTTTCAGCTCACCGATACTTCATTGCTAAGAGTTGGCGAGTCCAGAAGGGTACGGCTTCTGGTAAAGACATATCAAATCCGTTGACGGTTGTGATGGTTTGCCCAAAATCATCAGGGTAATCCAACTCACCGATGATTTACGTTCCAAGAGTTGGACTGGGTACTAGTCTCCCAGGGTGATGTCATGATTCCACCAAAAGGCTGGCTAGCCCAAGAGTGAGCAACTACTTGGTAAAGGCTTATCAAATCTGCTCCTGTTGCTCTCAAGATTCAACATGTGCAGATGTTTTCAAGCTTTAAATAGTTCAACAGTTAGTGTATTAGCAACTACTTTTGTGTTTCTTCTAGTGGTATCAAGTGAGATTGTTGCTGTTGTGGTTCATATTCTAATCCTCATGCTTATTGGTGGCACATCTACTTGGAAACTTGAACTCAACCAGGTTAAATTCAACTTCAGGGGAGGATTGTTAGGAACAAAGTATTTAGAAGTTACTCCTGGTCATATAGCAGTTCCTACTGAAGTACTTTGTTCCTCCTGGTCGTATTATAAAGTTGAAAGAAGATTATAGAAGATATAATCAAGGAAGATTGTAGAAGATAAGATCAAATATAGTCTTCCTATTCATATGAAAAATATTAAATATATTGATTATGATGAGAAGGTTACAAGTTTGTTTAGGAAACTATTAAAGGATATTAATGTATAATACTTAGGAAAGTATTAATTATATTGTAACCACCTAGGACCCCTTGCACTATAAAAGGAGGTCCTAGGGTGTAGAGAAAAACACACTTCTACACACACATATTCTCTACATATTTCTCTCATTGTTTGTTATAGCTTCAAGGTTGTAAACCATATCATTATTTAGAGTGATCGTATTTATATATTGAGGCTTGAACGTTTGGTTATTTCTATTGTTCTTCTTATATAAAGATTGGTTTCCGCACAGTCTTTGTATCGTGATCAAGGTTTCAAACATCCTTCAAGAAGCAAACCCAACAGCTTGGTTCACCCAGAGTCCATGATGAAGAGAATGATCTCTGTAACACCCTAATTTTTACACTAATGTAGCGGAACATTGATTTGGGGTATTACTTCATAGAACACAAGTCATAATGATAGAAAACAATTCAAAGAGTGATTAAATCAACTTTCTTTATATATCATTTAAAATTAGATTTTTATAGTATGTGGTTCCCAAAATCTAAGATAATACTTTCAAGCTTGAGCCTTTTCATGCTATCCTTGTGTTGCTCCATGCTACCAGTCACAATTATCTGAAATATATGCTTAAAAGTCAACACAAAGGTTGAGTGAACTCATAGGGTGAAACATGTCTTGAATACAAGTATATCATCCGGGCTACATTGTTACACACCCACATAAAATAGTTATCATACTGCACTATGCTCGTGCACCGTTACTTCACATAAACAGAAAACCAACAAATTTCCCTCATGCAGGTAGTTTTCCGGACTCCTAAGTTTAGCAAAATAAAGTGTATACGTTTAGCCTAGGTAGGAACCTATCAGCATTCCAGGAAGTGCGACTTACCCAGATAGGGGATGTCAGTCCAAAAATAGTACTATTCATAATATTAGCACTCATTTTCTAGAAATGATTAACGGTCACGATTAAAAAGGACTTAATGGAAGTAGTAAACATAGTGTCGATAATCATATCATGCAACATACAAAAACAATTGTATTTCAATTTTAGCATATATCCCCCTCACGCGTTTTCAATTCATTTGTAAAGAATTTAAAAGTGAGTGTATGAACTCACCTTATATCCATTGATTCTGAGTTGCAATCAGATATATTTCATTCACAGATAAACAGCTTGGTCATAGAAACCACAACCTGGTTTCACACAAACCTGGATTAACACATTTTGTATTGTATCAAATCTTTAATCTTGGGTTCATTACTTATAAGTATTAGTTATGTATTCTTTGATTTGTAATTTATTGTGATTATAGCATCATTGTTCGGGCCATCATACTCGGAAGCCATTCTATAAACGTTTGAGGAGCGATGTCACCTTAAATCGTAAACCCAACCACTCAGTCAGAACGTAATATCGAGATGGAAAACCTTTGTACAAAGCTCCCTACTAACATGATACATTCATTATTTTATCATATTTATAATCTATCTTCATTAGTTTCAAAATTGGAAATAATAGCCCTTTTAGTTATACTTTAGCTTAATTACACTTTTAACCCCTTAAGTATATAGTTTTAATATTTACATTTTAAACCCTCATATATTAATCTTAGGGTCTCAAACTTTCCAATATTTATTATTATAGTTTTAACTTTCACAAAATGACACTTTTGGCCCAAAATGTTAATAGTTTCCAAAATGATAGTTTTAGTCCCTATACTTGTTAAAAATCACATAACAACCAAATGATCTAGGATTTTGGAACAAAGTTATGAACACTTTAATAGTCATAATAAAGCTAGGTTTGAAGACATAGTTAGCTTTTGAAATGGGTTTTGTCTCATTATTTCATGTAAATTACAAAACTAGGGTTGAAGACATATTTAGCTTACAACTTCCATTTTAAGTGATCATATAAACTAAGACTTTTTGGAATAGCTTAATTAGTTTATAACTAAGCTTATTTAATACCTATAACATAAAAATAACTTTTTGAAAAGGGCAGATACTTACAAACAAGAAAACCAGATCTCTAAGGCTACTAATAGGCATAGGGACTATATCTTCTTCACAACTCTTTTCTTCCAAAGCTTGCTACTGATCTTAAGGACTTCTTAGGGCTTTAATGGTGGCATAGGAACAGAATGTATAGGTTTTTATAAGTAAAAGTGAGGGATGAAGAAAATATGAAGCATAAGGGTCCTATTTATACTCTTTTCAACCCTTAAGCTCCAATTTTTGCCCCTAAACATGTAATACTAGGATATTAGTGACTAAGGAATGCTAGGAAGGATCTATGCAAGTCTAGGAATGATTCATGAGGTCTAGAATCAAACTTATCTATGGTTGGTGGTGAAAACAAGCTTACGGCATGAATTAGATTGGATCATTGATGTGTAAGCTACAAGTAGGTTCATAACCTACATAGAAAAATCTCAAAATATCTGTTGGTATTGATCCTTAGTTTAAATTTTGGAGGGAAAGGTTTTAAATGGGTTTTTGGAGGGAAAAACCTAGCCGAATGCAAATCTAGGGCTTGTAACTTTGTAATTCTTATAATGAAGGGTTTAGGAATGTGATTAGTGATGGATTAGGTTGTAATTAGGGTTTAAAAACTGTAATTAAGAAGTTTGGGTCTTTGCTTTGAAGTTTAACAAAGGTTTGAGGTGAAATTAGGAAGAAAACCTAGCCGTGTTAGGGTTTCTAATGATCTACGGTTAAATCCTTGTTAAATCCATTATCCTTGATTGAGGATACTAAGGTAAACTCAACTTATACATTCTACATTGTCCTCAATGTGTTCATTAAGTCTCTACATTGGTTTTACTAAGCTATTCTTAGTAAACATGTCAAAGGGTGAAAATACCCATTTTGACCTAATTTATAAGCCATGCATTAAAATGTTGTTCCTTGTGGTTTAGGTTACTTATACATTGTCTTAATATAATTTTATAACCTTAATGTAATGCTATGAGTGTTTGTAGACTTGTCCTAAAAGATTAGGTATTGATTCTAAGTGAAATGCTTAATATAAGGGTTTTAGGTCATTAAGCCTAATGGTTTTATACTTTGGGTAATTAGTTTTTATCCCCTCATATAAACTTATTCTAGGGATACTCTGGTATGTTTATGGTTTCTAAAGATTCTACATACTTGGTTTAAGGGTTTGTATAGGTTAATCATATGCTAGGAGGTAATAGGTTAGCTTAAAGTTTTATGCTTCAATAACTTGTACATTGTGGTTTAGTAATTTGTAACTAATGTATGATCTTAATATGATACTTAGTTGAGTTTTATAATTGGTTGTAAAAGAATAGATCTTAATTCAATGTGAACTGGATTTTAGGTGCTAATCTAGGTTACTAGGTCTTATACTTGTAATCAGCTTTAGATTACTTATACTTAGTGTTTTATAATCACATATCTCTTCTATATGATATATTATAACTTGTATATTTTTATTTGGTATTCATACTGAGGTATTGTATATTTGTATTGCTTGAAATATTGTTTACTAAGGATTTCTAGGTGGCGATCTAGACTATTATGTAAATTTATTTGTACTTAGCTTTGTATGGTTTGTTCTTACCATTCATAGGTATTATTATGTCTTCAAAGTATAGTTTACAACTTGTTAATAATCTATAATTACTTATTCATATGTTTTTTCCATTCATAGTTTACTATTCTTTGAGTTTACAACTCATTTAAAGGGATTCTATGGTTTCTAAGGGAATTTAAGGTATCATAGTTACATTTGAGATGTTCTTATTCATAATGTACTTATTAAATTACTTTTAGATCTTATACTTGATATATACATTGTGCTTACAACATATAGGAATATGTTGATATGGCAGTTCAGGTTGTGAAGACTCATTCATCTTACCAAGTAAGGCACAAAAGAAAAAATTTCAAGCCAAATTTTCATATTCATTCAATCATAGAACATAACACATATGTGATATTTGAGGATTATCACAGTGTCCCCCCTTCAAGAAATCTCGTCCCGAGATTTAGATAAACAGTAATGTCATAGAGCAAAGATGAGTAAAATCCTCGTGTTTCAAACATATTATGGTCCTCTCTCAGGGTTCTATTCATACTTCAACAATACAATATGACACCACATAACTTAGGTTATCGTTGAGCGGAAACTATGTCTTTAGGATGATAAGAGATTCATTAGATAAACATTTCTTCAGATTCGTAATACGTAAAGTATCATGAAAATTACTAATTTCTTTTAGAAAACTCAAGTTAACATATCACATTCAACACCCCCAATTTAAATTGCGCAGCGGAAATACACAATTGGGTGCTAAACATAAGCATCATCGCACAAGGTATATTGAACGACTCAAAAGAGATACGTTTACACATAAAATATAAACAAGATTTTCACAACATGTCTAAAACATAATTTCATCCATAATGTACTAAAACGACACCAAAGTAAAGCGTTTAGTCCCCATGGATCTCGACCAGCAAACCAACAAGTTTCAGTACAGTACATAAGCATTTAACAAATTGTTCAACAGTAAAAGGATAGAAATTATTTTAGACCAACAAACTTCAAAAGCCAACCCACAACATCCATAGCAAAGCTCCGCCATCAATCACATTTGATTACCTAAAACACATGCTTAAACGAGTCAACAATAATGTTGAGCGAGTCCGTAGGTTTAACAAATCACATTTGAACACAAGAAGAAAATCAATCATAATCATTTATAGAATTTCCGTGCACACAATCTATTTCAAGGAAACACATTGTATTTAAGCTCATGACACAGACCCCTTAACCAATTAGTCACCACGCCAAATGCCAGCATGACTAGATAAAAACGATTGCCCCTCTAAGGTATCAGTTGCTAGATATATACCCAAATCTCATTCTCGTAAATTATCCCTCCCAGAGGTTACACAACGTTATCCCCTGGTCTCAAATAGGACGGTCAACCCCGATAGTACTATCATTTGAATAAGCGGCTATTCCCAACTCACAACATCAAGTCAGAACATAGTTAACGGTTCATGAATTTAGGGTCTTTAGCAACAAGTTACTCAATACAATTTAAGACAACATATGCAACATCCGGGTCCAAACAATTAATTATGACTTATGTTCATTTATTTTCAAATAGCATGCATCCCCCTCGCGGGTATTAAAACATTTTGTAGCTAGCATGAAAAGCGAGGCTACAGACTCACCTTAGTATAAGAGACCTAGCGAGATGATCGTCGATGATAGAGGATGCCTTTCAAACACGAGAACCGCTACCAATCAAATAAGGCGCGTTCATTAATAATGACTCGAGAAATAAACCATACATAAGAATATCAAACTCAAATTCATAAAATCACGACAAACTCGAGAGAAAACGATACAAGTAATAGCTCATTTACCATTCTATACTCTTGACAAAATCTGCCGGCACATACCACATGTACTAGCTCATTTACCCCACTTAGACTCGTCAACCGTTTATGAAAAGACTCGAGGAACTAACTTACTATCTATAGAAAGCCCTCTAACAATATCATCAACAAATGACTTTACTTTTAAAGTTCCCTGCCCGACTCATCTTTGAATTACAAAAACCGGACAGTTTTACGTCATCGACTAATATAACCGTTTTAACTTCTATAAACGACTCCATTTACAAAACCGACACTTAGGTTTGAAAATAGACTCACCCTATAGGGTTTATACTTCTTCATCAGTCCTTGAATCATGTCAAAACTCAATCTATAGTCCCCGAGATTCGATCCAAATATCGACACCAACTATATGTTGTGCCGATACTCGTCTCCCGGTACACGGATAATCAAAACATCATAACTTCTCACTCGTTTGGAGCTAGAAGCTCTACTTTATATCAAATCGAAGCTAATCGAATTCTCTACAACCCTATGGTAATAGTTAAGCATTAATAAAATCATAAGATACACAAAATACCCTTTTTGCTACTGATCTAAATTACCTTTCTAAAACATGCATGACATCATGTTTTTAGCTAAAACCAACCATTCTTATGATCATCCCATAACCCTTATACTAACATATTTAATCTATAACACTTGTATCATTATCAAAATCAAAAACCCAAAATCAAAAGCAAAAACCCAAAATCAAAATCAAGTTTTTAACAAAAACTTAGCATGAAAATCCTTTGATCATCATCAAAATCACATGCATGATCATAGTTTTGACCTACCAACCCTAAAAAAGTAAAACATCATGCATGTAGCCAAATTTAGTACCAAAATGATCTCCTTGCATTTCTAAGGATTGGTCTTGTGTTAGTTTAGATTAGATCAAGCTAGAAATTTGATGAAAATTGATTATATGTACAGGGGGGGTGACGGAATATAATAGAGAGAGACAGAGAAGGAGAAAGATTTTGCTTGTTTACTTGTAACTATGAGAAGTTAGGTGAAATATTTAGCTTATATATGGTGATAGAGGGACCATTCTTGTCAATTTGCAATAATTTTGGTCCAAAATGAAAATAGTTAGCTAAAAAGCGGAAAATGACTATTAGTCAGTTTTGAAATTATTCACGGGGCTCGGGATTCATAAAAATACTTCTCAAAAGTTAAAACGTAACTCAAATATAATAATATCGTCTCCCAACTCGACTTATCACGTCATTTAAAAAGAAAACATAAAAAATGACAAACATCGAACAACCGACAATAAAACATAAAATATTAGGCATCCATCTACATCACGCTTGCTAATACTCCTTATACTTATTAAAGATAAAATATAAGTCTCCTAACATCGGTTTAAACTTAAACCTCAAAAAATAAATATCATTCAAACTCATCAAAATTTCAAAAATAGTCGTAAAGTAAGATTAAGCAATGACCTCGGTTTCAGGTTATCACATCCCCTCCTTCTTAAAAAGAGCGACGTTCTCGGCGCTTAACCCTCTCTAAACAAATGAGGATACTTATCCTTAAAGAAGTCCTCACGTTCGCAAGTAAACTTTGGTCCACGTCTAGAATTCCATGTCACTTTCACAATCGGAATCCTACTATGCTTCAACTTCTTAACTTCCCTATCCATAATCTCGACAGGTTCCTCTATAAAGTGAAACTTATCATCAAGTTGAATTTCCTCCAATGGAATCACCAAATCCCTTTCAGCTAAACACTTCTTCAGATTAGACACATGAAAAGTGTTATGAATAGCGCTAAGTTCATCCGGAAATTCTAACTTATAGGCAACCAACCCAACCCTTTGGATAATCTTAAATGGTCCAATATATCTCGGGCTCAACTTTCCTCTCTTTCCAAAACGAATAACTCCCTTCCATGGAGATACTTTCAGCATAACCATGTCTCCTACTTCAAATTTTAACGGCTTCCTCCTATTATCAGCATAACTCTTTTGTCTACTTCTGGCAGATAAGAAACTCTTCTTAATTTGCACAATCTTTTATGTCGTCTCAAATATCATTTGAGGTCCAGTTAGTTGACTCTCTCCTACATCACTCCAACAAACTGGAGACCTACACTTGCGTCCATACAAAGCTTCAAATGGTGCGACTTTAATACTAGCATGATAACTGTTATTATACGAGAATTCAACCAACGGCAAATGTCTATCCCAACTATTTCCAAGTTCAATCACACACGCTTGAAGCATATCCTCTAACGTTTGAATCGTCCTTTCACTTTGTCCATCAGTCTCGGGATGATATGCTGTACTCAAATTTAACTCCGTTCCCATCGCTTTTTGCAAAGATTTCCAAAATTATGAAGTAAATATACTATCACGATCTGAAATTATCGACAAAGGCACACCATGTCGACAAACAATCTCCTTCACATACACTGTCGTCAATCTCTCCATACTATCCGTCTTCTTCACTGGTAAAAAGTGAGCAGACTTAGTCAATCTATCTACAATCACTCATATCATATCACAACCACTAGAAGTATTTGGCAAACCTGTTACAAAATCGATAGTAATCTTCTTCAATTTCCACTCAGGAATTTCAGGTTACACTAATAATCCAGACGGCTTCTTATGTTCAGCCTCCACCTTCGCACAAGTTAAGCACTTATTAACATACTGGGCTATATCTGCCTTCATATTCGGCTACCAACAAACTTTCTGAAGATCTCGATACATCTTGTCCGATCCAGGATGTATTGAATACTTAGACTTCTGAGATTCGTTCATCACGAAACCTCGCACTCCTAAAACACCTTCCTCAAACGGACACAATGGTAACCAAATCCTATTCTCAAAATATCTCAATCCATTTGGCCTTACTACCAACAACGGTTTCAACATTCTACCCAAATTTTCTGCCTCAATGTTTTCTTTCTTCAAACAATTAGCTTGGGCTTTCAATATCACTTCTGTCAAATCAATACCTTCCATCATTGCCAAAGCTCTAACTCTTAAAGACTTATCTCTTTCCTTTCTACTAAGTGTATCAGCTACCACATTCGCTTTACCCGGGTGGTAACGAATCTCGCAGTCATAATCACTCAGCAATTCGACCCATCTCCTTTGTCTCATATTCAATTCCTTTTGATCCAAAATATATTTCAGACTCTTATGATCAGTGAAAACCACACACTTGGTTCCATACAAGTAGTGTCTCCATAGCTTCAAAGCAAAAATCACAGCTCCAGGTTCTAAGTCATGAGCAGTGTAATTTTATTCATGCTTCCTCAATTGTCTCGACGCATAAGCTATCACTTTCTGCGTTTGCATCAACACAGCTCCAAATCCTTTATGAGACGCGTCACAATACACTACAAAATCCTCAGATCCTTCTAGCAAAGACAAAATCGGCACAGAACACAACTTATCCTTCAGCGTATTAAATGCAGTCTCCTCTTCCAGTCCCCATTCAAACACTCTATTCTTTTCAGGAAGCTTGGTCAATGGTTTAGTAATTAGTGAAAACTTCTCGATAAACCTTCTATAATACCCAGCTAGACCAAGAAATTGGAGAACTTCAGTCGGCGTTGTTGGTACCGACCAATCTTTGATTGCCTCGATCTTAGTAGGATCCACACGAACACCTTCACTATCAACCACGTGCCCCAGAAATTGCACTGATTTCAACCAAAACTCACATTTAGAGAACTTTGCATACAACTTCTCGTTCTTCAACAATTACAAAATTATCCTTAAATGCTTCTCAAGTTCTTCTTCACTCTTGGAATAAATGAGATTATCATCAATGAATACGATAACAAACTCATCTAAATACGAGTTGCACACACGATTCATCAGATCCATGAATAGGGCAGGCGCATTCGTAATCCAAACGACATCACTTGGAATTCAAAATGTAACACCCCCAAATTTATACAACTCAATACAGCGGAAGACTCGTTGGTGTTACGGGATAGCACATTACTCACATCATAGACAATGCATAAAAATTGTGTCGTTTAATAATAAATCATTTCCATTCATAAACATCAAAGTTACATCGGTCCCAAGTCATATTATTTCATACAAAGTTTTACAAAGTATTTGAATGGAAATTATAATTTAAGTGCGGGCCATGAATTCTTGTCGTCTTCTCGAGAATTACCTTCAAGTACCTGAGATAAAACATGTTAAAAGAAAAGGTCAGCGATAACGCCGAGTGAATTCATAGAGTTTAATAAAATCCATCAATATAATATCAGTATAAAATTATTACTGAAAATCATTTTGTACAAATCATTTTAATAGGCCATAAAATAGCCAAAGTCATTTTATACAAATCTTCGTCAAAATCATAATATAGGCGTTTGCCTTAAAAATCATTATACGAGCCAATGTCGTAAAAACATCATACAATACGTCTTATGACGTTGTATGAAAACAAAAACCGTTATATGAATATGGTTATGAAAACCAAAACACAAACATAATATCAATAGTATGACCCTATATTGCTAGTCAGGCAATACATCGTAATTCGGAGCGTCTAGTATTATTTTGTTAATTTTGGATTATTATAAGCCGCATGACATTGTTACCTTACTAAACCAACAACGGGTAGCTAACCCGATACTTAATTTTCCCATCTAAAGTAGCGTGTCGTCACAAAGGTCATGCTATGTAAATCTTCTCATACATAAATTCGCTTACCAATCAATGTGGCACGACGGGGATCAACCGTCAAGGCGCGAACTGGGGTGATCGTCCCCAAATAGTACTATTATATGCACAAGCGTCTACCAAATCCCGGTAGTTCACAATTCATGCTAATGGGACTTTTAGTGACATAACCTAACTTTAATAATCCTTTTGATTTCATCTATCGGGTCCTTTAATCATTTATCGGGTCATATAATCGGGTCATTCAATCATTCGGGTCCAAATCAATAAACAAACAATCGGGACAAATGGTGTCCTATTTTATAAAAACTAACATGTTATCCCCCTCGCGGGTTTATAAAACATTTCATAAAAACATTTAAAAGAGTGCGAGGCTATGAACTCACGTTGATATGGGAAGGCGGGTTATCGGCAATTCGGACGTACGGTACGTGCTTCAATCACGGAAACCTAGACAAATAATACTCGTCTTAGACTCATGTCCAATGACTTTATAAATATAACAATTATGTATACATATGATGATTTTATATATATGATGATCCAGTGGGTTTACATGTTCTCTTTTACTCATTTTAGTGTTTACGAATTGGTATCTTCTTACTAGTTTACTAGTTTTACCTATTTACGTGTTTTAAGTCCAATAAACTTATTATAAGTTCTTTAACTTGTATTAATCCTTGTTATACTTATATCATCAGTATCTACACTTTACAAGTTGGGCCTAAATGGGTTAAGTCCAATAAATAAGTTTATAAGTGTTTTAGTCCATTTTGTTGTTTTATTAGTCCGATAACGTTAATTTAGTCCGTTAATGTCCGTATGTTATATAGTTCGGGTTTTATCGGTTTTTACTTGTTATATATGTTTATATATCAGTAAATGAGTTTTATAAAAGTTTACATTAGACGGGTCCAACCGTCTAAGTTTTATTTAACAAAAACGTTAATTTTACGATAATAGCCGAAAAAGTCGTAAAAATCATGTTTATAGTTTTATAACTTATAAAACATAACAAGTTACCATTTTTATAAAATGTCCACTTATTTATCATTGTACATATTTATATAAATAAAATTCATGAGTTATTGGGTTTTAACTTTACATTTTATACAATATAATTTTGAGTGCTTATATAATAGTATTATACTTTAATTTCCAAAATCTGATTTTTATTTTCATCTTCACCAAAACTGCCATATCTAGAGTTCTATATGGAGATAGAAGCTCAAATTTTTATCACAGAAACTACATGATATGTTCTCCATTTAACTCTTCTATAGCTACTGTTGAATCATCTTCCAAGTATTTTCTAAAAATCGTCCAAAACAGTAAACTCAGATTTGTACCCTAAACTTGTTTTGATCATATCTCACTCATTACAATGATTCCATTGCATGGCCAACTCTCACATGTGTACAAGACCCATAGCTTACTTTAAATCCATTAATATATGCCATTTTTATCAGTTCATCATTTGATTCTTTACTGTTTTATACAGCCAACAATTTAAACAAGATTTTACCCTTATTTCTTATGGTTTTTCATCTTTTTAAGCATGTTTATCAACAACAAATCCCCACACGACACTTTTAATCATCATTCATCATCACACACATATACATAAGTAAAATAAATACAAGATTACATAATCAAAAATAACAAGAGGATGAGGAGGACAATCTTTATACCACCAAGTTGATGTAGGTTGTGATTTGGACATGGATTTTGATGGAGAAACTTGTGGATAACCATGACCATCTTCAAGACCACCATGCTTCATGAACTCCTTGTGGAAAATCAGCCCCAAGACACCATGAAAACTCCTCCATGGATGTTATAATCACCACCATTCAATAGAGCTTTAAAAGGGCTTCAACATATGTAGAAATAACATGAGGTTTATGGTTAAATTTGATCAAAAGTGGTGGTTTAAGGGGATAAATGGGACGACATTAATGGAGAGAGGGAGGAGAGTTTGTGGTTTTGCATGAGAAATGAGACTAGTTGTTTTGTGTTGGATGGTTTTTGTTGTAAGCTTGCTTACTTTGTAAGCACAAAGTAACAAGTGTAAACTTGTTTATGAGGTTTTGACACCTCATGGTGTTGGTTAGCTTGGTTAGGCCGGTTTGAGTGGGGGTGGGGCAAGTGTCCCACTTGTCTCATCCCCATTTATTTACGTGTACTCCTCGATTCTAGTTTCCTCGATTTGCGTGCCCTCAGGTCGGTTTACGAAAAACGTTTTTAAAAATTATGAATAAACGGCACAAAACGAATCTAATAAAAATTGTCTCATCAAAAACGGAGTTCGAAAACGTAAATACGTAATCCTAAGGTTTCCGGTTTAGTCGTAAAGGACGTTAAATTAAAATCGTAAGTCCTAATCTCTTCTCGTAAATTTGTGAGTTTATGAACCAACACAAATTTAAAACTCCAAAATAATATTCCCGGATAAATTTATTTTCTGAAATGTCGGACTGTCACCAAAGACGGTGTATGTAAACGTAAGCACGTAACGTTGAATCCTCCGGTTTAGACGTAGTCGATGCTACTTCAAGACGTAATTCCAAATTTCTTCCCAAAAATATGTGAGTTCATATTGTAACATAAAATAATGTTTTCAAATAAATATTGAGAATAAAATACCAACCATAAATTGACGGATTGTCACAGCATTTACCTCTAAACATGATCTTTGTCCTCAAAGATCATCTTACTATTCGCTTCTTATAGAGTTAAAGCCATGTGGGTATTTCCTCCACATTCAGTCTTTTCTCACAAGTGTAATTCATTACAATACGCGAGTTTCATCAAACATAACTACGGGAATAAGATCAGGCTTAATGTTGACTTACTTTCTCTATCCATGATGTTCACGGGTTTTTGATGAATGCAACTTTTCGCCGATCTAAACTCTACTAAGAATAATCAGATTCTCACTTGATAGATATTCCATCAAGTTCGATATACGAAACATAATTCACGCATCTCTTGAAGTCCTTGGGTAGATCCAGCTTATATGCCTTTCAAACCAAATCTTTTATATCATCTCAATGGTCCCATACAACGGGGACTTATATCCCATGATTTGTCAGATCATGAATTCATTTTTTTTCCAAGTTTAAAATTTTTGGCATAACTTCGCTACCCATCTGGCACTTCAAGATCTATATTTTATATTCACATAACCTCTTGCCCACTACCGGCAGTAAATAATCAGATCCTAATTTCAACAATCATTTTAGGTCTCGCGGGTCGGATATTTTGTAAGATTAGGTTCGCCATCATAGGAAACCTTAAACCTAAAAGACATGCAGTGGGTGTATGTCGGGTGTCTTCATCTCAACTCTTGCTTACAGATGCTCTAATATTTTGATCCTAACAAGATTCGATCTCAATCCTAATATGATAGTTATCAATGATAATATCTCCAAAAGAAAACGATTATGCGGTCTATTACCAAAGGTCAATCATTCAAACATAAAACAGCACTTATATTACTTTGTATCGGTACTTTACCTCGTCCCTTCGATTTGGGGTGGTATACAGTACTCTCATCAAGGTTCGTTCTCAATGATTTCTGAGCAAATCTCTAAAAATTCAATGCGAAGCGAGGATCTTGATAAAGATGTTCGATACAGGCACACTATGTTTACATAACTCTTTTGCATTTATCATTAACGGGAATGATATTAGCAGATTTGGTCAGTTTGTCGACGATGACCCAAATCGAATCAAATTCAGATGATGACCTTTGTAATAGCTAGACGTTTACTAATGTATGAGGCGATGTCTGCCTTCATAATTGCCATTAGTACAACTTCTTCAGACAAAGATACTTTTAGTCATAAATGACATAAATAGAATACTTATACTTACAAATTCCAACATAACTATATCTCACAATCCTCCATATTTAGGCAATCACAAGTGGTCCTTAAAACATTTAACGCTATCGGCTTCTCAATTCTAATGGTTCACATTAGACGCGAACCACTTTTTATTATCTATATTATCCTTCTTACAAGCATTGTTTATTTTTGAATTGTTCAGTAATTTATTCTGTACCATCATTATTAAGGAACATGTCCTAATTGGTTCTTTATATTTTCTACATAATGTGTCAGTATCTAAATTCACCTCTCCTGATGATATAAATATCATGTCCGTAAAGTTTCTTTCTTCATATTTTCTATGTTTTAGTTTCGTCTCCACTATCGTTTTTATCAGTTTTTCTCAATCCGGCGTTTAAAGCGTCGATAATTATTACAATTAATTAAATAATAATTATTTAATTTTTATGAAACGTAAACGTAAAAATTTTAAATTTCTTAGTTCGACCAATTATATAAAATGTTCGAAATAAATTTGAATCTAATTAACAAGATTTTTGTTGATTTATCGAAAATATTAATAAGATTCGTAAATATTTGAAAAATCTTTGTTTATATTTTGGTCAAAGTTTTCTTAGTTGAAAAGCGTAAATTATCGTTTCAAATTTCAAGTCATGGTTTTAAATGGGTTTCCTCAATCCTTCTTAGGTTGTCTTGAGGTATACACAAACATTTACCCCTAAACAGAAGTTTAGTTAAATGGTTTGTGTATAAGGGAATAATCCCTTAAAAATCCTTTGTTAAAACATTTGTCAAAATATATTTGCACTTTCTTTTTAGTATAACTCAAGTCTTAAATGACTTCTAAATTTTAAAGAGTCAATTTACATTCGATTATCTATTAATCACACGGTTAAATCATATAAAGGATTAAGTCTTAAGTCTTATGTTAAATATTCAAGGTACAATTTTTAATTGTTCGGCCAATTCAGGGCAATCTATAAATAATTATTAACTCATTCTTATTCTTATAAACAAACAAATGGTCCTTAATGATCACGAGCATGAATTTATCAAATCACAGCCTACACACGTGATTCACCAAATTTATGAATACTACATGTGCATTAGTCAATCCAAACGGCATCACGTGAAACTCATAATGTTTATTACAAGTTCTGGATGTAGTGATTCGAATAGATAATCTTTTCCGCAGATGCGAAGTTGATGATAACCATGCCGTGGATCAAATCTTTAAAACATACACTAGAACCTTGTAAATGATCGAACAAATCTTCCATTTTGAGTTATGGATATCATTTTTGATTGTCAATTTACTCAGCCACAGTAATCTATAAATATAAGAAATGAAAACACCATAGCTCTTCATGATGACAGGCTTGGTATAATAAAATCTTTCTCCGACAACTCTCTCAGTCGTACAGTAATTCCTTAAATTCAGATGCTGCTGACGTACAGTGCACAAGCCACAAGTGCAGCACCGGAAATATAATCAATACCAATTTCAACTTGCCTTAATGGCAAAAATCTAGGTAATTCACCAATAAATACCTCCTAAAGTTTCAGATAACATAAACATCTTTTAATACATACATATTAGGTTCTTTCTAGATTATAATATCTATGACTAATTTATAATCATTCACGGTATACTTTTAAGTCTAAAAGCAGGATACAGCCACCTATCGGGAATTATTTAAATCACTTTTGATAATCAACATCTTATCATTTAGGGGATTTCTATTTGAGTTCCCATCAATTAAGACAATGTCGTCATGTCATAATCAATCAATCCATTCTACCGGCATTATCAACTTTCCAGTTTCATTGCCGTTGATAAGATGTGAACTTCTCAAAAGACTAATAATAATTCATAATCCTTCACAAATTCAAGGATATATGGAGACACAACTACCATTAAAAGAGTAAGGTCAACGCATAATCTACACGAGAGAATTTCAAATCAGATACAGACGAAAACATTTAATGAATATGAATATATCCCATGTTTTCATAATTTGAGTACGCATTCAAAAGCTCCTCGGATCGTTACCCAGGTCATTCAAATGAAATAAAATCATAAGAAATGATAAGAACGTCAATACATCCAGTCGGGTATCAACACTCAGTAATCAGATACTTTTCCTAAGAATCTCACTACGGGAGAATTGGATAAGAAAGAATTGTCAATTGTCAAATAAGACAATTTCCACAGATGAGTAAATTCGACTCAGAAGAATAAATAGTACGGGTACATATGTAGGTGTCCCTAACATTATGTCCCTATTTTTCACTTCTTGTAGATCTCATAAATTTTTAATCTTTCACAATCTTCAAAGAAAATGTAGTGTTTATTCATTAGTTTTATGGTGACTACTAATCAGTCTTGCATGGTCCATTCCAAATTGTATGTAGGCGTGCAACTATATACAATTTCAAGATTAACGATGCAATACTCAGTTCGTCAAAATTTTGTCATCATGTTTATAATAAAAACATTTTCATGCTTAATAAGAATCAAGAATAAATTTACAAAGATTTTCTTTATCATGAAAACAATTAAGTTTTCCAAGGTGTTTTATAAAAAACCTCATTTTGATAACAATCACTTATAAATCTCACTTTAAATAATCCATATAGTGATGAAAATCCAATTTTCCTCAAGGGATACTGTTTTAACTTTATAAAAACAATGAGTGATCTGCAGAAAAGTGATGAAGAGTTGTTCACCAAGAACTTAACTACAATACAATAGGAAATGATCTTAGCCAATTAATCATGAGGTTCATGATCTCGATGGCACTCAAAAGAATAATTCACAACGTAACTCGATTCAAGATGAGTACTTGTTCAATGGTTGCATCACTAATGCGAACATTAGGAACTAGCAAGAAAAGATAGATAACATCGATATATGTAGAATTTAGCAATCAAAGGTAGTCTTTTCATTAAACACAAACAAGTCAAAATTGTACCGTAACACATTACGTGTCACTATGTCATACAATTTCAAGAACTCATCCTACCAACTGATGTCTCAATTAAGTTAGGGATTATTTTTAAAAGATGCCACAATGAATGCTAATCCACAAGAGTCATTAGGTGTTCCACATGTCCCGAAAGATCCATCGGTCCCAATTCAGAAGAAGATTTCTTCAATTTATTTCTTAGACACTGGGCATCCTCATCATTGGACAATGGTCTAGGAACAACCCTTAACACAAACTAACAATCAATTAAACCTTATAATTCAATCACAGGACTTAATGACTTCCTCTTAACAATCTTATATTCCATACGAGTTAAATTTTTACTTTATTCAAGTTTCAACCTTATTTATAAACCTTAATAGGGCAATAAAAGCTCGATATGAATCAACACTTAATTTCCAATCCTATAGCTCTTACAACAACAATTATCAAATGAGTCACTAGTATGAAATGACTTGATCATTCAACTAGATTTCTCGGAAAGGTACTAGTGGCATGAAGCTTTTGGGTAATGGTTCCAATGACAGCCTCAAGTGCAACATTCACCCCTTTCGATTTCAAATTTAAGAATTGGATGACAACGATCCAGATGACATCTTTCCAGGTGATAACGTTTTGTCAAACTCCACTCTATAAGGAAAGATCGTCATGACATCGATATCAGATTTAATCTCGCCAATTCTTCTTTCAATATCACAATCAGCTAATATCTACATTTCTACGAATATCAACCATTTGTTGGGATCATAAATATCCACAACTTGGTTTTAGATCTAGGATAGCTAGAATTCCTACGAGAATAGCTTCGATTAATTTACTAGGGGATTTAGGGTTACATGTGACAATCTACGTCGTATAAATACCTCGTATAAAAATCAAAATAATCATCAAACAATCATGTAATAAAATTACATCATATATATATAATCCAAGTTATATATATATTAAAATAACACTTCTCAGTCTGGCCTTGTCGGTAACTCGGGAATTCTTCGACACCGTTATAATCAAAAGATTTTTAGACATTTTTAGAAAAATGTTTTTAGTTAAAAGATTTTGAAATGTTTTATTCAAAACCTTGGTTTTAAAAATCTTTCGTTCTCTATAACGAGAGCTCTGATACCAAACTGTAACACCCCCAAATTTATACAACTCAATACAGCGGAAGAATCGTTGGTGTTACGGGATAGCACATTACTCACATCATAGACAACGCATAAAAATCACGTCGTTTAATAATAAATCATTTCCATTCATAAACATCAAAGTTACATCGGTCCCAAGTCATATTATTTCATACAAAGTTTTACAAAGTATTTGAATGAAAATTATAATTTAAGTGCGGGCCATGAATTCTTGTCGTCTTCCCGAGAATTACCTTCAAGTACCTGAGAAAAAACATGTTAAAAGAAAAGGTCAGCGATAACGCCGAGTGAATTCATAGAGTTTAATAAAATCCATCATAATAATATCAGTATAAAATTATTACTAAAAATCATTTTGTACAAATCATTTTAATAGGCCATAAAATAGCCAAAGTCATTTTATACAAATCTTCGTCAAAATCATAATATAGGCGTTTGCCTTAAAAATCATTATACGAGCCAATGTCGTAAAAACATCATACAATACGTCTTATGACGTTGTATGAAAACAAAAACCGTTATATGAATATGGTTATGAAAACCAAAACACGAACATAATATCAATAGTATGACCCTGTATTGCTAGTCAGGCAATACATCGTAATTCGGAGCGTCTAGTATTATTTTGTTAATTTTGGATTATTATAAGCCGCATGACATTGTTACCTTACTAAACCAACAACGGGTAGCTAACCCGATACTTAATTTGCCCATCTAAAGTAGCGTGTCGTCACAAA
This sequence comes from Glebionis coronaria, assembly GCA_025667525.1. Classification (NCBI taxonomy): domain Eukaryota; kingdom Viridiplantae; phylum Streptophyta; class Magnoliopsida; order Asterales; family Asteraceae; genus Glebionis; species Glebionis coronaria. The sequence goes on from CM046880.1 coordinate 195,140,178, forward strand.
GGTCACGCTATGGAAATCTTCTCATACATAAATTCGCTTACCAATCAATGTGGCACGACGGGGATCAACCGTCAAGGCGCGAACTGGGGTGATCGTCCCCAAATAGTACTATTATATGCACAAGTGTCTACCAAATCCCGGTAGTTCACAATTCATGCTAATGGGACTTTTAGTGACATAACCTAACTTTAATAATCCTTTTGATTTCATCTATCGGGTCCTTTAATCATTTATCGGTTCATATAATCGGGTCATTCAATCATTAGGGTCCAAATCAATAAACAAACAATCGGGACAAATGGTGTCCTATTTTATAAAAACTAACATGTTATCCCCCTCGCGGGTTTATAAAACATTTCATAAAAACATTTAAAAGAGTGCGAGGCTATGAACTCACGTTCATATGGGAAGGCGGGTTATCGGCAATTCGGACGTACGGTACGTGCTTCAATCACGGAAACCTAGACAAATAATACTCGTCTTAGACTCATGTCCAATGACTTTATAAAAATAACAATTATGTATACATATGATGATTTTATATATATGATGATCTAGTAGGTTTACATGTTCTCTTTTACTCATTTTAGTGTTTACGAATTGGTATCTTCTTACTAGTTTACTAGTTTTACCTATTTACGTGTTTTAAGTCCAATAAACTTATTATAAGTTCTTTAACTTGTATTAATCCTTGTTATACTTATATCATCAGTATCTACACTTTACAAGTTGGGCCTAAATGGGTTAAGTCCAATAAATAAGTTTATAAGTGTTTTAGTCCATTTTGTTGTTTTATTAGTCCGATAACGTTAATTTAGTCCGTTAATGTCCGTATGTTATATAGTTCGGGTTTTATCGGTTTTTACTTGTTATATATGTTTATATATCAGTAAATGAGTTTTATAAAAGTTTACATTAGACGGGTCCAACCGTCTAAGTTTTATTTAACAAAGATGTTAATTTTACGGTAATAGCCGAAAAAGTCGTAAAAATCATGTTTATAGTTTTATAACTTATAAAACATAACAAGTTACCATTTTTATAAAATGTCCACTTATTTATCATTGTACATATTTATATAAATAAAATTAATGAGTTAGTGGGTTTTAACTTTACATTTTATACAATATAATTTTGAGTGCTTATATAATAGTATTATACTTTAATTTCTAAAATCTGATTTTTATTTTCATCTTCACCAAAACTGCCATATCTAGAGTTCTATATGGAGATAGAAGCTCAAATTTTTATCACATAAACTACATGATATTTACTCCATTTAACTTTCCTATATCTACTGTTGAATCATCCTTCAAGTATTTTCTAAAAATCGTCCAAAACAGTAAACTCAGATTTGTACCCTAAACTTGTTTTGATCATATCTCACTCATTACAATGATTCCATTGCATGGCCAACTCTCACATGTGTACAAGACCCATAGCTTACTGTAAATACATTAATCTATGCCATTTTTATCAGTTCATCATTTGATTCTTTACTGTTTTATACAGCCAACAATTTAAACAAGATTTTACCCTTATTTCTTATGGTTTTTCATATTTTTAAGCATGTTTATCAACAACAAATCCCCACACGACACTTTTAATCATCATTCATCATCGTACACATATACATAAGTAAAATAAATACCAGATTACATAATCAAAAATAACAAGAGGATGAGGAGGACAATCTTTATACCACCAAGTTGATGTAGGTTGTGATTTGGACATGTATTTTGATGGAGAAACACTTGGATAACCATGACCATCTTCAAGACCACCATGCTTCATGAACTCCTTGTGGAAAATCAGCCCCAAGAAACCATGAAAACTCCTCCATGGATGTTATAATCACCACCATTCAAGAGAGCTTTAAGAGGGCTTCAACATATGTAGAAATAACATGAGGTTTATGGTTAAATTTGATCAAAAGTGGTGGCTTAAGGGGATAAATGGGACGGCAGTAATGGAGAGAGGGAGGAGAGTTTGTGGTTTTGCATGAGAAATGAGACTAGTTGTTTTGTGTTGGATGGTTTTTGTTGTAAGCTTGCTTACTTTGTAAGCACAAAGTAACAAGTGTAAACTTGTTTATGAGGTTTTGACACCTCATGGTGTTGGTTAGCTTGGTTAGGCCGGTTTGAGTGGGGGTGGGGCAAGTGTCCCACTTGTCTCATCCCCATTTATTTACGGGTACTCCTCTATTCTAGTTTCCTCGATTTGCGTGCCCTCGGGTCATTTTACGAAAAACGTTTTTAATAATTATGAATCAACGGCACAAAACGAATCTAATAAAAATTGTCTCATCAAAAACGGAGTTCGAAAACGTAAATACGTAATCCTAAGGTTTCCGGTTTAGTCGTAAAGGACGTTAAATTAAAATCGTAAGTCCTAATCTCTTCTCGTAAATTTGTGAGTTTATGAACCAACACAAATTTAAAACTCCAAAATAATATTCACGGATAAATTTATTTTCTGAAATGTCGGACTGTCACCAAAGACGGTGTATGTAAACGTAAGCACGTAACGTTGAATCCTCCGGTTTAGACGTAGTCGATGCTACTTCAAGACGTAATTCCAAATTTCTTCCCAAAAATATGTGAGTTCATATTGTAACATAAAATAATGTTTTCAAATAAATATTGAGAATAAAATACCAACCATAAATTGACGGATTGTCACACAAAATGTCCATATCGAGTACAGAAAGCTGTTATAGGAATATCTTCTACCCTAACTCTCAGTTGATGATACCCAGACCTCAAATCGATCTTCGAGTATACACTTGATTCTTGGAACTGATCAAATAAATCATCAATCCTAGGCAATGCATACTGATTCTTGACAGTTAATTTATTAAGCTCTCGATAATCAATACACATTCGAAAAGAACCATCTTTCTTCTTAACGAACAACACAGGAGCACCCCACGCCGACGAACTCGGTCTAATAAATCCCTTATCTATCAATTCCTTCAATTGATCAGATAATTCCTTCATCTCAGACGACGCTAAACGTTACGATGCATGAGCAACTAGCGCAACTCCCGACACTTAGTCAATTCGGAACTCAACTTCACGATGCGGCGGTGATCCTGATAAATCTTCAGGAAAAACTTTAGGATACTCTCTAATCACAGGCACATCCTACAGTTTCCTCTCATTCACACCATCATTACTTATCTGGGCAAGAAATACATCACAACCCTCTTCTATATACATCATCATCTTCAAACAAGAAACAACTCTCAAACGAGAAGTACACTCATCACCCTTCACCGTCAATACCCTATTCCTTAGCGGTATCTGAACTAATCTCTCTCCACAAACAATTACTGCACCATTCGCAACTAACCAGTCCATACCAATAGTCACGTCAAAAGATCCTAATTCTATGGGCATCAAATCAATACTAAACACATAATTACCTAACTTCAAGGAACAACCTTTCAGTATAGAACTAGTTCTAACAACCTTACCATCAGCTAACTCCACATTATAACTAGTTGTAAATCTTACTGGTTTTCTATCCAATAGCTGACTGAATCTAACATCTACAAAACTTCTATCGGATCTAGAATCAAATAACACACTAGCATAACAAGCATCGAGTAAGAACGTACCAGTCACCCCATTCGGCCCTTGAGGTTTGTCTGCGTCTCCCACGACATAGGCTGGAGCAGCAGTCCTAGCAGCAACATCAGCGACATTGCCTTCCTGTCGAGCGCCAACCCTCGAACAGTTTCCTTGCTTATGTCCATAGCCTCCACATCCAAAACAATTAACCACTTTGACAGCATTGGCTCCAGTGGCCACTCCCTTGTTCCTACAGTCTGCCATTTTATGTTCGGGCTTCCCACACTTGTTGCAAGCAGGTGGACAATTCCCAACATGATATAGACTGCATCGACCACACTTCGGGTTCACTTTGTTTCCTTGGGTTACAGTAGCAACACGAACACCATCATTCCTTCTAAATTTGTATTGCTGATTCCTATTCGGTCCCTGGTTATTGTTGTTACAATAACCTTCTCTATTTTGCCCTTGGTTTGAGTGTACAGCTTCCAACTTTCTCTTATTCCCCTCAGTAATACTATCCTTTCGATCATGCAGTTTTAGGTCCATCAAAGCATGAGCCATCTGAACAACTTCATCAAAAGTTTTGGGTTTCGACGAAGTAGTCTCTCCCTTGATATTACTAGATAAACCTCTGATATACTGTTTCATCTTCTTACGGTCATCAGCAAAAGCATCAGGACACAACAAACACAAATCAGAAAACCTCTTCGTATAAGCCATAATATCATTATTCCTCAGCACCAAATGCCTCAACTCATCCTCCAACTGACCTAGCTCTTCCTCAGGACAAAACATTACAGTTAACAGTCCTTTGGTTACAGTCCATGTTCTAGCATTAGCTTCAACCAAACCTACAATAGCTACCTGACTATTCCTCCAGCTTAATGCATCATCGTGAAAAGTAGCTGCAACAAACTTCACCTTACTAGCTTCTAAACATCCACTGATTTCAAAAGTACTTTCAACCTTCTCAATCCACCTTCTTAACTCCAAAGCACCACGAGTACCACGAAATTGGGTAGGTCCACATTTCATGAAACTAGCGTAAGAACATTCCTTCTGAACTTGCTGAGCAACAACATTACCTTCAGCTTGACCAACAACATTTCCTCCAACCGGTTCATCAGCATTACCTTCAACTGGATTAGCAACATTCCCTCCAATTTGATTAGCAGCATTCCTATTCTTAGTCTCTTGGTTCCTCACAGCACGTTCGACTTCCAACGCTCTAGCAATAGCTTGCTCAATCATGGTATTCACAATAGTAGTTGTCAATTTCGGTGGCATGTTTCGGACATTGCAAATGAAAGAAAACAGGCGAGTATTCATATCAAGATAAGAAGAAGGATTTCCTTATCAAGACGTGTCATGGATACTACATGCATAAACAACACAATCCATACTGAATCATCAACCAAATCACAAAATAACTAAAAGACAAATCATAGATCATGAAGGTAATTTGGATTACACATGGAAAATTTCCACAAAATTGTGACAAGTAATGTCACTACAACCCTTCATTACGGCAAAAAGTCATTAAGTTTCATCATAAACTACTGTACCAGTCTACTTAAGTTCTATTACCACAAGGCTAATAAAAACAACATAAAGAAAACAAAACATTTGATCTCCGCAGCTTTTTGTACATCGGTTCTTCATCACTGCTACTATCATCCTCCTCAGAATCTTCTTCCATTTTCTCCTTTCCCTTCCGACTTCCTCCTTCACCTGGCTTGACCAACACTTGAGTTTCAACCTGACTTGGCACATCATGAATCACCACTCCTCGACTAGGAAAAGACCTCATTGGTAAGTCCTACACATTAAACCTTGTATTCCTTTCTTGCTCCTCACGAAACCTTTCAAATTGCGCACTCAACACCATAGCTCGCAGACTAGCAACTTCATCCATTTCCCTCGCTCGCACATACTCTGACCTTCTTACACTAGTAACAAACCTGTCAAACTGCCTTTCATTCTGCTTAAACCTTTTGATGACTCGGGTTTCAACTACATACCTTTCAAATAAATACCTATCAAACTTTTTAAGAAACCAGAAAATATCTTCATATGATCTCGGACCTGGACAGTAAACCTTAGCAATATCATCGTGAATAGATTGGGCACTAGCAGCATTACTGGACTCAGCAGAGAAATCATTCCTAACACGAGCAACCCTAGGTAAACCACTCAAATAACTATCACAAGTAGGTAAAGAGGAACTTACAACAGGCTGCTAACAATCCTGAATAGTCGGTGGCACCAAATTAGCTCTCGGAACATAACTACCTTGAATCACTTTGGGCTCAGTCTGTCCAACTGCAGTAGGAGCAATTCCATCATCCAGGTATTCATAGGGTTCCTCATCGTCACTAGCACCAAAGTTATCTACTTCCTCACCTTCTAATATGCCATTCATCTCAATCCAATCATCTTCACGTGGTATATCAGCCATTTTCTACAATTATAAGGGTTCAAGGATACTTATGGTCATTGTTAAAAATTAATATGCAATACTCATGCATCGCAAATGCTATACGTAACCCATGATATGCAATACAATGCAAATGATGTTTATGCAATGCTCGTAAAAATAAAATATGATTATGACAAGCACTCAGCGCACTTTCAATAACCTCGATACAATATCATAGTATTTACTTAATAAATACTTGGGAAATCATTTCAGTTCTGAGGGATACATCTATAATAGAAAACAAAACTAAAAGCGATCTTACCGGAGCGTTGTAGAGAAGTTGTGTTCTTTTGAAAAATAAATACTTTCGACACCAAAGTTATAGTTTAGGAAAATTTTCAAAATTGACCTAGTTCTCTATAACTTGTGGCTCTGATTACCAATCTTTAACACGCCCAATTTACATTGCGCAGCGGAAATACACAATTCACTGCTAAACACAAGTATCATCGCACAAGGTATATTGAAAGACTCAAAAGAGAGACGTTTACACATAAAATATAAACAAGATTTTCACAACATGTCTAAAACATAATTTCATCCATAATATACTAAAACGACACCAGAGTAAAGCGTTTATTCCCCACGGATCTCGACCAGTAAACCAACAAGTTTCAGTACAATACATAAGCATTTAACAAATTGTTCAACGGTAAAAGGATAGAAATTGTTTTAGACCAACAAACTTCAAAAGCCAACCCACACCATCCACAACAAAGCTCCGCCATCAATCACCTTCGATTACCTGAAACACGTGCTTAAACGAGTCAACAATAATGTTGAGCGAGTCCATAGGTTTAAAAAATCACATTTGAACACAAGAAGAAAATCAATTATAATCATTTATAGAATTGTCGTGCACACAATCTATTTCAAGGCAACACATTGTATTTAGGCTCATGACACCGACCCCTTAACCAATTAGTCACCCACGCTAAATGCCAGCATGACTAGATAAAAACCATTGTCCCTCTAGGGTATCAATTGCTAGATATATACCCAAATCTAATTCTCGTAAATTATCCTTCCCAGAGGTTACTCAACGTAATGCCCTGGTCTCAGATAGGGCGGTTAACCCAATAGTACTATCATTTAAATAAGTGTCTATTCCCAACTCACAACATCAAGTCAGAACATAGTTAACGGTTCATGAATTTAGGGTCTTTAGCAACAAGGTACTCAATACAATGTCAGACAACACAGGCAACATTCAGGTCAAAACAATTAATCATGACATGTGTTCATTTATTTTCATATAGCATGTTTCCCCCTCGCGGGTATTAAAACATTTAGTAGCTACCATGAAAAGCGAAGCTACACTCACCTTAGTATAAGATATCTAGCGAGATGATCGTCGATGATAGAGGATGCCTTTCAAACACGAGAACCGTTACCTATCAAATAAGGTGTATTTATTAATAATGACTCGAGAAATAAACCATACATAATAATATCAAACTCAAACTCATAAAATCATGACAAACTCGAGAGAAAACGATACAAGTAATACTATTACACTCTTCTATACATCTACTTTATCATTCTATACTCTCGACAAAATCCGCCGGCACATACCACATGTACTAGCTCATTTACCCCACTTAGACTCGTCAAACGTTTATGAAACGACTCGAGGAAGTAACTTACTATCTATAGAAAGTCCTCTAACAAGTACATCAAATGACTTTACTTTTAAAGTTCCCTGCCCGACTCATCTTTGAATTACAAAAATCAGATAGTTTTACGTCATCGACTCATATAACCGTTTTAACTTCTATAAACGACTCCATTTACAAAACCGGCACTTAGGTTTGAAAATAGACTCACCCTCTAGGGTTTATACTTCTTCATCAGTCCTTGACTCACTTCAAAACTCAATTTATAGTCCCCGAGATTCGATCCAAATATCGACAACAACTATATGTTGTGTTGATACTCGTCCCCCGGTATACGAATAATCAAAATATCATAACTTCTCGCTCGTTTGGAGCTAGAAGCTCTACTTTATATCAAATCGAAGGTAATCTAATTCTCAACAACCCTATGCATTTAGTTAAGACTTAACAAAATCACAAGGCACCCAAAAATACCCTTTTCCTACTGATCTAAATTACCCTTCTAAAACTTGCATGAAATCATGTTTTTAGCTAAAACCAACCATTCTTATGATCATCCCATAACCATAATACTAACATATATTATCTATAACACTTTTATCATCTTTAAAATCAAAAACCCAAAATCAAAATCAAGTTTTTAACAAAAACTTAGCATGAAAATCCTTTGATCATCATCAAAATCACATGTATGATCATAGTTTTGACCTACCAACCCTAAAAAAATAAAACATCATGCATGTAGCCAAATTTAGTAACAAAATGATCTCCTTGAAATTCTAAGGATGGGTCTTGTGTTAGTTTAGCTTAGGTCAAGCTAGAAATTTGATTAAAATTGATTATATGTGTAAGGGGGTGACGACATATTATAGAGAGAGAGAAGGAGAAAGATTTTGCTTGTTTACTTGTAACTATGAGAAGTTAGATGAAAGATTTAGCTTATATATGGTGGTGGAGGTACCATTCTTATCAATTTTCAATAGTTGTGGTCCAAAATGAAAATAGTTAGCTAAAAAGCGGGAAATGACTATTAGTCAATTTTGAAAATATTTACGAGGCTCGGGTTTCATAAAAATACTTCTCAAAAGTTAAAACTTAACTCAAATATAATAATATCGTCTCCCGACTCGTCTTTTCACGTCATTTAAAAAAAAGACAAACATCAAACAACCGACAATAAAACGTAAAATATTAGGCATCCATCGACATCATGCTTGCTAATACTCCTTATACTTATTAAAGATAAAATATAAGTCTCCTAACATCGGTTTAAACTTAAACCTCCAAAAATAAATATCATTCAAACTCATCAAAATTTTAAAAAAGTCATAAAGTAAGATTAAGCAATGACCTCGGTTTCAGGTTATCATATCACAGCCCAATACAAAAATCTTTGAATGGTCCAATGTACTTTTTCTTTGCTTTTCGAATCGAATAAACCCTTTTAAAGGTAATACGTAATTATATGACGTAATAACTATATATATTAGGGATAACCTTAATTTCTCTCTATGGGCGATTCATCAAACCCTAATTTCTTGCGCCATCTTATTCAAATATGATAATCACCATTCACGGATTAACGTTTGTTTATTGTCCATTACGTGTTGATGTGTTAATTTTTCATCGCTAGTGTAGTGAGAATGAAAGGCTACGTGAATTTATTCGCTCCCTATTTCCGCTGTGAGCAGCTAATCCTGTGGGTTAATACAACATCACTGTTTTGTCTATTAAAACTCTTTAATTTGTTCGACGTGTATTTTTAGTTTTTGGGTTATGCGGTTTTTCTATGGTTTGCTGGTTATTGTTTATAGAGTTAGGGATTTTGTGTGGCGTTTCATTTTTTATTATTATGATATTACTGGTCTCCCTAATGGCGGCAGGGTGAAGTGTTGTGATTTGTTCGCGAATAGGAGCCCTAATTAGGGTTTCTTTGTTTTTAGTGTTTTTAGAGAGATGGAGCAGATGGATAGTTCTAAACCTAATATGGGGAAAGTAATAGGTGGTATGAAGATTAAACTTGCGACCAAAATTCGTAATGTTGATGGTAAGATTATGGGTAAGAATGGTAAGCATAATTTTTAAGTGTACACTAAAATCTAAAATAATCATAACAAAACTGTCTCTAGGAGGGGATTTCCGGCCGCCACCTTTTGGCACTTTCCGACCATGATTCCCAACTAATTCTTCCTACCCATATCTTGAATTAGTGATTACTTGTACAATGATCTTTTCCTTATTCTATGTGAATTAGTTTTGTTTTATTAGGGTTTTCACATATATTATGTGTAAACCTTTTTAGAACCGAATCTGGATTTCATTTGGTGGGAGTTATCAATGTCACGTGTAACTTTCTGATTCATTGGTGTAGGCTGATTAGGAAGGGATCTATTTATTTAAAAGGTAGTGTGCTGCCGTTATTGAATATCTTTATGAAGTCCCCATCCTCGTTTTATGCCTGCGAACCCTTTTAACCCTTGCTAGGGTTTCCTTCTTTGATTATATTAATCATAGGGTTTCGTTAGTTGGTGATGATTGGCTGTTTCGTTATTGTTGATGTATCTGACCCGTTATCATCATTTGTGGGTGGCGGCGGATTAGGTTACTTTTATGTGTAAGCCCTTTTTTTAGGGTTTACTTCTTTTATGCCTAATCTTCTACTGATTATTGGATCTGTTCGAAGTCGAACCTTAAATGTTGTATCTTTTTGGTTCATGGGTTGACAGCAAATCAAAAACCTAATTCTTTGGTTTTCCTTTGTTTCATATCATTACGATTTGCTGGTTAGCTGAAGGTAGTTGTGGTGGTATGCTGTCATGGTTACTTTGGTTGTTTAATATTATTTCGTTAGTAACAAGATCCTTCCCGGTTAGGGATGATGTGAGCTAGGGTTTGTACCCACTCGCGATCGATCGAGGTTGTAATCCTTGTTAGGATTCAACCAACATGACAAAGATGTTTATCACTGGAGTTACAATATGACAAAGTGCGGATTCTATGCTACGCTTTCAGTCCTTGGGGACGTAGATTGTGGGTAACGAGAGTGGTGGCTGTGTGGTCGAAACCCTAAGGTAGTTCATGACGAAGGGGTTTGTATTCGACGTGTGGTTTTAGATGGTGTGGTTCCTGCTCATCGGCTTATGGTTTTTGGTTTCTGCTAAGAGCCTTGCCATGTTTTCTTGCTGTACTGGCGTATTTGTGCATGAAATCAAATATATGAAGAAGGTACAACAAGGTTGTTAGAAGACTCATGCATGTCATAATACATGTGACATCTTCGTGGTTCTTTAGGTTCCAATGGTATTTCATTGGCTTACATTTTGAATTGCATGTTTTTGCTATTCTTGGTGGATGGATTCTACCCATGGTAGAGAGTGTATGAAAGGGCTGAATATTATGTCTTGATATGTGTATCCAATGAGAGGTGTTTTAAGTTAGGAATTTGGAATTGTTATTCTTATTACCTTTTTAATTTTCCTAGCTTAATGAATTGTAGTCTAGAAGAATGGTTTGTCATTCTTTTTAGGGCTTTATTTTTGCATGAAATGTGGATGGTTGTGCCTATGTAACGGGCTGAGATGTAGAACTTCATCTACAACCGTTGTACTTCATTGTTTTTTTGGCGTAATATAAGTTACCGGGTTAAAGCCCTTTACCAAAAAAGAATGGTAACCCTATGCTGAAGGTAGCAAGAAATGTTGGATCCAATGACCCTGTTGGATCCAATGAACAACCAAATCAGAGTGGTTTGAGCACTAAGGTAAAGCCTGCTGCCAATAAGATGCATGATCCAATTAGTGTACATTTAGAAGTCGCATAATCCCAAGGCTGATTTTGTTGAATCAAGTGGGATGAGTCTCACACGTGCCATAAAGGAGACTGCTAATTCTCTCAATGGTACTAATGTGTCCTTTGCTGAGGTAGTTCAGCAAGTGAATGCGATGGGATGATAATTTCTTTTGGTTTCCCTAAAAGTGGTCTTAAAAAGGTGGCGACTGTTCAGGAATTACGTAACCAGGAGAAAGTTTTGGGTGCCACTGTAGCACTACCTGTAACACTCTCAATTTTCGTATCGGTACAGCGGAAGGGTCTTTCAGAGTGTTACGGGATAGCACAATAACTCCAATCATAGACAACACATAAAAAGGTTGTACAAGGTTCAACATACATTCATTCGATAAAAAGTTTTAAAGTGTACAACAGGTCCCAAATTATACAGGTCATTTAGTTTACAAAACATAGATCGAATGAACATTTTTAATATTATGTGGGCCATCAGAGTCGATCTCCATCCGGATTACCTTCAAGCACCTAAGATAAAAACATGCAAAAATCATATCAGCGAATGCCGAGTGAATTCATAGAGTTTAATGAAAACCATTATATAAAACAATCATTTAAAATCAGAACACAAGCGTAATATCGGAAGTAAGTCCTCATATGGCTAGTCAGGCAATATATAAATCAAGCATACATCTTAAACCGTCCATGAGACCGTAGTCTCTATATTACCATGATAGGTAATATATTCATCGTTAATAGCGTCGTTATCGTTTTGTATTTAGGTTTTATATAGGTTGTAGGATTATTATTAGCCGCATGACATTGTTACCTTACTGTGAAAACAGCGGGCCGCGAACCCGACAAACTATTTGCCCATCTAAGTTAGCGTGTCGTCACAAAAATCACGCTATGGAATCTTCTCATACATAAATTCGAATCAATGTGGTACGACGGAGATCAACCGTCAAGGCGCGAACTGGGGTGATCGTCCCCAAATAGTACTATCAAATGCATAAGCATCTACCAAATCCCGGTAGTTCACAATTCATGCTAATGTGACTTTAAGTGACATAACCTTACTACTAATAATCCTTTTAGTCTCGTTTATAGGGTCATAGCATCATTCGGGTCCATATAATTAAGAATACAATCGGGACTACTTGTGTTCTATTTTTATCAAAATCTAGCATGTTATCTCCCTCGCGGGTTTACAAATCATTTTATAAAACATTTAAAAGAGTGCGAGGCTATGAACTCACGTTGTTAATGAAAGGCGGATTATCGGCTACGGGCGTGCTTCGGTCACAGAAACCTATATAAATAATAATCGGTCTTAGACTTTGTCCAATGACTTTTATCAAAATAACAATATACATATGATGATTTTGTACATATGATGATGATCAAGTGGGTTTATACATCCTTGTTTACTCATTTTAGTGTTTACGTTTTGGTAACGTTTTACTAGTTTGCTAGTTTTACCTATTTATCTATTTTAAGTCCAATAAGCCTATTATAAGTACTTTAACTTGTTTTAATTCCGTTGTATACCTATATTATCAGTATATATACTTTCCATGTTGGGCCCAAATGGGTTAAGCCCAATAAGTTCTTTTTACAAGTATTTATCTTATTTAGTCCAATTATTAGTCCAATATGTTTAGTTAGCTCGTTAATGTCCGTATTTCCTATAGTTCGGGTTTTATCGGTTTTTACTTGTATTGGTTACTTATATATCAGTATATGACTTTAATAAACTTTACATTAGACGGGTTTGATCGTCTAATTTTTATTTGGCGAAAAAAACGTTAATTTTACGGTAATAGCCGAAAAAGTCGTAAAAATCAAGTTTATAGTTTTTATTACTTATAAATATTATTCCACTACCATTTATATAATTTATCCATTTAATTAACCTTTTATATATTTATATAAATAAGTTTCATAAGTTAGTGGGTTTTTATTTTACATTTTATACAATAAAATGTGAGTGCTTATATAATAATAATAAACATTAATTCTTAAAATCTGATTTTTATCTTCATGTTCACCATTTTTACCATATCTAGAGTTCTATAATGAATTAGAAGCTCATTTTGGGGTGACATGTTCTTCATATTATGTGCTACATTTAACTTAGTTATAGCTACTGCTCATTTTAAGTTCATCTTGCCTTAACAGTCCCTACAAAACTGCTTATTCAGATTAGAACACCTAACTTGTTTTGATCATATCTCACTCATTATATTGATTCTATTGCATGGCCAACTCTCACATGTGTATAACATCTTGTACTTACTGTAAATGGATCATACCATGAAATTTTATCAGTTCATGTTTTAGTTATATACTGTTTTTATACAGCCAACTAAATAATCAAGATTTTAGCCTCATTTCTTATAGTTATTAACCTTTTTAAGCATATCTATCAACACTTGATCCCCACACAACATTTTTATCATCATATATACATCATATACATATACAAAATGAAAGAAAATACATTTGTTCTTTACAAAATAACAAGAGAAAAATGGAGAGGATGATCTTCTTTACCAACCAAGTGTATTTCTTGTTTTTGGAAGACAAGAACTTGATGAATACCACAAGTAACTCCAAGACCATCAAACACCAAGAACATAAGTTGGGAAATCAGCCCTAGGATACAAGCAAATCACCTCCAATGTTGTTAATATGGCCACCAAATGATCAAGGCTTCAAGATAACTCCATGATAGAGCTAGTAAACATGTATTTCATGGCTAGAAAAGATCAAAAGGGTTGTTTGTAGCTTCAAAGTGGACGGTAAGGGAGGAGTATTTGATAGGATTTGAGAGAGTTTGCATGTAAGGAAATGGTGGTATGAGAGTTAGTTGCTAGTTTTGAGTTAGTGGAAGTGGAAGTAAGCTTAAGGTGTAAGCTATGCTTACACTTGTAAGCATTGAGCTAACATGATGCCACATCTAAGATGTGGTGTCATGTGTGTGCCTTCCAACATAGCTAGTGGGGTGGGACAATGTATTTTGTCCCATCTCACTAGTTTACGGGTATTTATCGATTCTAGTTTTCTCGATTTGCGTACCCTCAGGTCGTTTTACGAAAAACGTTTTTAAAATTATGAATCAACGTCACAAAACGAATCCAATAAAAATTGTCTCATCAAAAACGGAGTTCAAAAACGTAAATACGTAATCCTAAGGTTTTCGGTTTAGTCGTAAAAGACGCTAAATTATGCACGTAAGCCCAAATTTAAATCCTTAAATTGTGAGTTCGTCAACCAACACAAAAATAAGTTTCAAAATATTATACGAGAAAATATTTCACTACCTAAAAATGTTAGATTGTCACAGCTTTTCCTCCTAAAAGAGTTCAACGTCCTCGTGATCCATTTCATTTGGATGTCCGTTTCTTATTGAAATCGAAGAGGTGCGGATATTTCTTCCACATTTCATCCTCTCGTTCCCAAGTATACTCTGGTCCATGCTTTGAATTCCATCGGATTTTGACAATAGGTATCCGACTTTGTTTCAGTTGCTTTACCTCACGATCCATAACCTACGGGCTCTTCGATAAAATGCAACTTCCCATCTATTCGAACCTTACCTAACGGAATTTTCTCATCACTCACTGCTAGACATTTATTCAGATTAGATACATGGAATGTGTTGTGAACACCATGAAGTTCTGGGGGTAACTCTAGTTTGTAAGCCACCGGACCTACTCAAGATAAAAACTTAAAGGGTCCAATATAACGGGGATTCAATTTCCCTAGCTTTCCAAATCTTATAACGCCTTTCCATAGCGATACCTTCAACATTACTCGGTCACCCACTTAAAACTCCATTGGCTTCCGCCGCACATCCGCGTAACTTTTCTGTCTACTACGGGCAGTCAACAACCTATTCTTAATTTGAACTATCATCTCCGTAGTCTCCCGGATCAATTCCGGTCCCGTGATCTTTGGTGAGATTTCCAAAAATTCGATGCGAATCTAGGATCTCGATCTGAAATGATCGATACAGGCACTCCATGTTTGCATACAACATTATCGAGGTATATTCGAGTCAGCTTCTCCAGTGAGAATTGCTCTTTAACCGGAATGAAGTGTGCAGATTTGGTCAGTCTATCGACAATAACCCAAATCGAGTTGTTTCCAGATGATGTTCTAGGAAGCTTGGTGATAAAGTCCATCGTAATTCGTTCCCACTTCCATTCAGGAATCTTTGGCTGTTGAAGTAGTCCTGATGGCTTTTGATGTTCAGCTTTGACTCTAGCACAAGTCAAGCATTGAAGAACATACATAGCTATGTCAGCTTTCATATTTGGCCACCAGTACAACTTCTTCAAATCATGGTACATCTTATCAGATCCCGGATGAATGGAATACTTAGATTATGGGATTCTAACATAATCAAGTCTCTTAAGCCTCCAAACTTAGGTATCCACATACGACCTCTTAAGCATTTCACTCCATCAGCTCTAACCTCTAAAGGAACTCCTTCTCCTCGGAACCCTTCATTAACAAAATTCTCCTTCTTACAAGCTTCTATTTGCGCATTTCTAATTTGCTCAGGCAAATTATTGTGCACGGTCAAGACTAGAGAACGCACCCTGATTGGCTCTCTATCTTTCCTACTTAACGCATCGACAACAACATTAGCTTTTCCTGGGTGATATTTTATATCACAATCATAATCACTTAACAACTCTATCCATCTTCGTTGCCTCATTTTTGATATGAGCTAAAACTCATATCAATTTATCAACAAATAACCCTAAAACATGAAGCAAAATACTAATTTATCTTGTAAAAACAGTATTATGTGGTATGTTTGTGTTTGTGTACATTTGTGTAGGTAAAAGGATACATTTTTAAGCAAACAAGGAATAATCAAGCTTAATTTGATGAAAAAGACAAAGAAGGATCAAAAGTGACAAGACTTTGAAAGTGCAAGGACCTATCTTGACAATCTGCTAAAGATTAAGGACTAAAGTGTAAATATTGTAAAAGTAAAGATCATAGTCAAATTTGGTCAACTCTCAAGTCAACTCAGTCAAAGGACCAATTTTGTTCAAGAATGAAGTTTGAAGGACCAAATATGCCAAAGAAATGAAGTTACAAGCTCAAATATACAATCTGACAAAGTCTAGGGACTAATTCTGCCAATTTTCGAAGTTATTACAAGAGTGATCCATGTGCTATATTTTGGGCCAATAAGAAGCTAGGAAAAGGGGATAATGGATTGCCACATCATTGCATTAAATACCCACTAGCGCCGCCCTCATTAATGAGCGTATCAAAACAGTTCAATCCGTGTGCATCCATTTCAGCCAGTTATAACTTGACACGTGTCATCTTCAAACTATCAAAGATTTCCAGGATCGATTTGGAGCTAGAGGCAATTTCATGGAATGTTATAAACATCAAAATTGCTCAAAATCACAAGACGAATCCATTGGTCATAACCAATCAACATGAAATCAACTCAGCAAAGAATCCCCAATTTGAGTTCATACCTGCAAAATCAATTGAGCAGAATTATGACACGTGGAGACTTGGGATTGGTCCCAACTGATCTTCTTCCCAAGTCTATAAATAGCATGTCTAGGCTTCATTTCTTGTTGTCTAGTTGTAAGTGTGAAAACACACACATTTAGTTTTCCTTTCATCATTTCTCCTTTTTAGCTAAACTACTCAAGAGTTTGACACACTCTTGAGTTAGTTAGTAGGTTTGTAACAACTTAATAGCCTTGTAACCAATTCTCCATTAATAAAATTCAAATTCTACTTTTCCCGCCAAATCTTCTTTACCTTCTACACTGTTCATTTCTTGCATCTTGGATACTTTTGTTGCTGAAATGAGTTTGTTATTATCATTCCTTGATCATAACTGACTTTGAGTGAAGATAGTAGCTGTTTGATTGATTTCAGTCCAAGTTCATAGCATATGTGATGAATTCAGGCCATTTTGATGATTCTTGATGATGTGTAGCTGTTTTGTTGATTGTAGATGGTTGAATCTAGTGCTAAGGTGGTGGTTAGCACTAGACTATAGAGTTCAGCACTCCTCTACTGCTCAAAGGATACTTCACAAGGTGCAAAAGCTTCTTGTTTTGGTTCCACTTAATGGTTAATATGCATGCTTCATTCCTAGCTTAAATCTTTTTTTAATGCATGATAAAACCTGTTTAGTCTGATCTTAACTTGATTCTAGTCAGTTTGTAGCTTAAGTGTAGCCTTTTTGCTTATTGATCTGATTCTTGTTCTAGTTTATAGCTTATTTCAGTCATTTTTAGCCTTGCTTCCTTATTTGAGTTCTAGTTGCTTTCAATACTTGCCTTTAGCTCTCATATATCTCATTTTGGTTACTAAATTTGGTCTGATAAAGCTTTACACTCAGCTTAGACTGGTACTTAAAAAGTCTTCACAAAATTCCAACAAGATCAGTTTAAGTAGTGTTTGGTATTACTTGGTGTTTGATAATCAAGTGAATGAAATTGCTTAATCTTGTTCCATTTTCAGTCAAATAGTCATTACTAAAGGTTTTGAGTCATTTTAAAGTCAAGACTAAGGTCATAGAGGCAAATGGCATTATAAAAGTTTGGGTCTATTTCAGTCAGTTTTGTTCATAAAAAGTTATCAATTTCATTTACTTAGCATTTGATTGTCTCTTGATGAAATTCTACAAAACCAGTTCTCATTTCTAGTTCATAATATGAAGTTTTTTTTTCCATAAGCATTTGATACAGTTTTTAGTGAGCAAGTAGAAATAAGCAAAAATCTGAACACATAAGCAAATGGAAGTTTCTGTAAATTGAAAACTGCTTTTTCATATCTCTTAATTCTCTTCATAAACTTGGCAATTTTCTTTCACAAAATCACTTAGTTAGTCCTTGTGGTTGATTTTTGAGATTTTGAGCTGTTTGAAATAAAAAAGCTTGGTCAACGCTGGTCAACATAAGCCAATTTCAGCTTAATTCAAATTCCAAGCTTATTAATGGATGATTTTTTATAAGACTTGATTTCCCATTCATGTTTTGAGTTCATTAATCAGTTTTAGTACAAAAAACCAGTTGTGCATGTCTAGATTCTTGTAGAGCTTATTTTGTGCTTATTGAAAAGTGCTTATTAGCTTATTAGTCATTTTTAGCAAATTTCCTCTTACAGGTCTAGCTTATTTGTGATTTTAAGCATTTTTCAATTGGTTTGATTGATATTGGTTGAGAAATAAGCTCAAACGAGCTTATTTGTTATTGAAACCCGTTTTTGCTTATGAACTTTTCAAAATTGCAAATTAGTCCTTCTTGAATTAAACTGGGTTAAATTTTGGCTAAACTTGATAGTTTTTAGGGTTTTCACTAATCAGGTCCTTTAAGTTTGAATTTTGTTCAAAAATCAGTTAGTAAGTTTGGAAATTGTTGGGAATTTGTTAGTAGTTTGCATAGTTTTCACTTTTAATCCTCATAGTTAACTGTTTTACCATTTCAGTCCTTGTACTTGTTAGATTTACATTTTGAGCATTTATTTTTCATAGAAATTTACAATTTCAGTCCTTTTAGTTGTAAAATTTACATTTTGAATTTTACTTGAATAAAAACTTGGTATTTGTACGATGTTTTACATATAAGTAGATAATATTTTTTAGTTTTGTAAGGCATTGTTTGAATTAGCAAATAGAATATCCAAAAAAATATTATCAACCAAAAACAGTTAAAAACCCGATATTGTTAGGACTTTCAATTAGCAAGAACTAAGAAAAACGAACTGCATTATACACAATTTCAAATGGCGCCGCTGCCGGTTCTTTGACTTTACGAGAGACTATCGATTGACGGTTTTCATTGGCTTTTGGGATCCGTTCACCTTATGAACGTTATTTTTACGTATCATAAATAAAAAACAAATAAAAAATCAAAAATATAAAAATATATGAAAACTAAAAAATTAACAAAACAATTCTTTTCCTAAAGAATTGACCAAACAAATTAAAAAAAATCCAAAAAGCAATCTTTTTCCTAAGAGTTTGCACCCAAAAATATATATTATTGGATTCTCTTGGTTTTTATGTACATATAGTATTTTCTCTTAAAAACTCATAAATACAAAAATATTTTCCATATATTATTATAAGTAAATACGTATACGTATAAGAACAACCAATCTACATATTTTCCATAAGTATTGCCAAGGCAATACACCGTGTTGTGGGGCGTTCCGGTCCTTGACACGTGTATCGATCAAACAAAATAAAGCAAGAATAGATAAATACTCTCAATAAGCAACAATTCGAAGAATACGAACATTTAAGTGAATAGAAAGGCGATGTGCTATAAAATGCCATCTAAGGGTCAATAGGTACTTAAGTGCTTCGAGCCACCTAACCCCCCGTTCACTTGTGAGTATTCTAAGAAGGAAGGCTTCATTGGGGGTCTTGCACCCAAGTAGTACATACATATATATTATTTTCTTGTGGATATTTCGTATTAAAACTCGAAGAGGATAATCCTTTTCTCTTCAAAGTCA
This sequence comes from Glebionis coronaria, assembly GCA_025667525.1. Taxonomy (NCBI): domain Eukaryota; kingdom Viridiplantae; phylum Streptophyta; class Magnoliopsida; order Asterales; family Asteraceae; genus Glebionis; species Glebionis coronaria. The sequence continues at coordinate 195,160,157 of CM046880.1, forward strand.
CACGAGAGCTTCTCTCTCATTCCTCGTATTGAGTTGCATGCTCACTCGCGGGCGTGCACAAATACCGATTGGTGTACAACCTCTTCCTCCGAAAAAGAAGAAAACGAGAAAGAGTAAGACCACCACCGTCCATCAAGCCGATCACGAGAATCGTGCTTTGACTCCTCCACCACAAGAAGCCATGGTTGTTGATAATCGTTCTTTGATGGAACGTATGCAAACCAATGTTCATGGATATGCTAGTGCTATTAGGATTCCCGACATTCCCGCAAATACATTTGAGCTAAAAACGTCTATGATTACTATAGTTTCACAATCACCTTTCTATGGTAACAAGAATGATGATCCTCATGATCACCTTAAGAGATTCCTTTCTCTTTGCAATACTATTAAGCACAATGGAGTTCCACATGATGCTATTAAGTTGATGTTAGTGCCATTTTCACTTGAGGGACAAGCTAAGCATTGGTTAGAACCCAACCACCCGATAGTATCACCACATGGGATGGTTTCACCACTAAGTTTTTGAACAAGTTCTTTCCTCCATCTAAGACCATGGCCTTGAGGACCTTAATTATAGGCTTTCAACAAAAACCTAGTCAATCCTTTAGTGATGCTTGGGAAGAGTATAGAGAGTTATTGAGGCGATGCCCTAACCATGGATTGGATGACGTTCACCAAATCAATACCTTCTATGATGGCCTTAAACCTCATAACCAAGATTCACTCAATGCTTCCGCGGGAGGGAATATTCTTATTAAATCTATGCAAGAGGCCTTGGACAACATTGAGACTAAAGCAATGGTTCAAACAAACAATCAATTTGAAGAAAGGGTTCATGTTATCCAAAACACTTCTCAAACACCTTGTGATAACCAATTCCTTAAATATCACCAAGAGATCCTTCAACAAGTCAAAAAAGGACAACAAGAAGTGACTCAAGAGATAGTTCAAGCCCTTAAGACCGTTTCATTGAACAATTCTTCAAATAATGTGAATGCCATTACTCTTTCTTGTGTAACTTGTGGAGGTCCCCATTCTTATGAACAATGTGATAAGGTGCAAGTTTATCAAGGGGAATGCTATGCTTACCAAGAGGAACATCGTGAACACCTCAAGCCAAATATCAATCCAAATAACCTTTCTTACAAGTCCCAAAACTACCTTACTCCACCGGGATTTCCACCCCAACCACCCACCCAAATTCAACAAAATCCTCCTCAAATTTTACCAAGGCATCAAGGGCAAAGACCACCTTACCAAGGTAATAACTATAAGGCACCCAACAATGTTCAATATCAAGGAAATACCTTTTATCCACCAAATCAAGGATTTAATGCTCAACCTCCACCTTTCCAACCTCAAGGTTTTCAAGGAAATGTGTCACAAGATTATAACACAATGGATTTCTTGCACGAAATGAACCAATAGAATGAAAGGAGGTTCCAAGCTATTGAGAAGAAAATGAATGACCAAATGAAACCTATAGCGGATGAACAAACCAATAGGCTTTTAATGGCATTAAATCAAAGACCACAAGGGGCTTTACCTTCCAACACACAAACTAATCCAAGGGCAAATGTCAATGCTATTACAACAAGGAGTGGAAAAACAACAAAGGATCCTTCACATCCTAAACCTCCTATTGTTCAACCCACTTGTGCTCCTACTTGTGACAAGCCTTCTACCTCTACTTCACCACCTCAAAATGCTCCCATTCTCTCAAACACACCTTCTCAACCCATTCATACTTCTCCTCTACCTTCCACACTTCCTAATGAAGAAGCTAACAAAGACAAATCTTCCACTACAACACCTATTCCACCTACACCAAAACCTACTCTTCCATATCCTTCAAGGTTGAAAAAGGACAAGTTAAAGAACAAGGATGACATTCAAGTCTCCAATTTCTTAAGGATGTTCAAGCAACTCAACATCAATATATCCTTTGCGGAAGCTCTTGCTTATATGCCAAAGTTTGCTAAGATGTTCAAGGATTTACTCTCAAACAAAGAAAAATTGGTTGATTTGCCCAACACATCCCTTAATGAAAATTGTTCCGCCGTGCTACTTAAAACCTTACCTACAAAACTTGGAGATCCGGGGCGCTTCTTGATACCTTGTAATTTTCCCGGTGTTGAAAATTGCATGGCTTTGGCGGATCTAGGGGCAAGCATTAACCACATGCCTTTATCGGTTTGGAAAAAACCTTCTCTTCCCGAGCTCACTCCCACTAGGATGACTCTTGAATTAGCCAACCGAACCATAGCTTACCCCGTAGGTATAGCGGAGGATGTGTTTGTAGGTGTGGATAAGTTTACGTTTCCGGCCGACTTTGTAGTGGTTGATTATGACATGGATCCTAGAGTGCCTTTGAATGTTGGTAGACCGTTTTTGAGAACGGGTCGTACTTTGATAGATGTGGCGGAAGGAGAACTAATTATGAGAGTAGAAGATAAGAGAGTGGTGTTTAAGTTAGGGAAAGTTTGTGATAGGAAAGAGGCTAAGGAGTCTAGACCGTGTGAGACTATTAACATTGTTGATGTGCTAGATGAGGTGTGTGATGAACACTTTCATGATGCTTGTAAGACTACTAGTGATGAGATGCCCCATGTTGAAACCGTGGCCTCAATTGCTCCCTCTTTAACACCTTTTGGAGAGAGTGATTTCTTGGAGGAATTTGAGTCAAACTTTCTTGGTGATGATGATTCTCCCATTAATTGGGAAGAAGATATTCTTACGATCCAAAAGTTGCTCAATGAGGACCCTATTCCTTCTCCTATTCCACAAGAAGTTACCATTGAGGAACCTTCCATAGTAAAACCTTCCATAGAGAGTCCACCTCTAATTGAACTTAAGGACCTTCCATCTCACCTAGAGTATGCTTTCTTAGAGGGCAAAGACCAATTACCTGTGATCATTGCTAAAGAGTTGAAAGAAGATGAGAAGGAGCAACTTATTGAAGTCCTTAAGAAACACAAAAAAGCCTTAGCATGGAAAATATCCGACATAAGGGGAATTGATCCACATTTTTGTACACATAAAATCCTTATGGAGGATGACTATAAACCAGCCATTCAAAATCAAAGGAGAGTAAACCCAAAAATCCATGAGGTTATTAAGAAGGAAGTGATTAAACTCTTAGATGCGGGTATGATTTACCCCATTTCCGACTCTTCATGGGTTAGCCCGGTTCATTGTGTTCCAAAGAAGGGTGGAATCACCGTGGTACCTAATGAGAACAATGAGCTTATTCCCACGAGACTTGTGACCGGTTGGAGAGTTTGTATTGATTATAAAAAACTCAATGAGGCGACTAGGAAAGACCATTTCCCACTACCTTTTATGGATCAAATGCTTGAACGCTTAGCGGAAATGAGTACTATTGGTTTCTTGATGGCTTTTCGGGTTATTTCCAAATACCAATTGACCCTAAGGATCAAGAAAAGACCACATTCACTTGTCCCTACGGTACATTTGCTTACAAGAGGATGCCTTTTGGCTTATGTAATGCACCAGGGACGTTTCAAAGGTGCATGATGGCGATTTTCCATGACATAATAGAGTAAACCATGGAGGTTTTTATGGATGATTTTTCTGTCTTTGGAAATTCATTTACCTCATGTCTTACCAATCTTGAGAGAATGCTTAAGCGTTGTGAAGAAACACGTTTAGTGCTTAATTGGGAGAAATGTCACTTTATGGTGAAAGAGGGAATTGTTTTAGGACACAAAATATCCAACAAGGGATTAGAAGTGGATCGAGCTAAAATTGATGTGATTGCTAAGCTTCCCCCACCCACCTCGGTTAAAGATGTGAGGAGTTTCTTAGGTCATGCGGGATTTTATAGGCGCTTTATACAAGATTTTTCTAAGATAGCTAGACCCATGACTCATCTCTTGGAGAAAGAAACACCTTTCATTTTTAACCAAGATTGTTTGGACTCTTTTGAGACTCTTAAGGATAAATTGACTAAGGCTCCCGTTTTGGTTTCTCCAAATTGGGAATTACCTTTTGAGCTTATGTGTCATGCTAGTGATTATGCGGTGGGGGCCGTCTTAGGACAAAGAGTTAATAAGCATTTTCAACCTATACACTATGCGAGTAAAACCATGACCGGTGCACAACTTCATTACACGACCACGGAAAAAGAGTTGCTTGCTATAGTATATGCTTTTGAGAAGTTTAGACCATACCTTGTGCTCTCCAAAACCATAGTGTATACGGATCATTCCGCTCTCAAGTATCTTATGACAAAACAAGATGCTAAGCCTAGGCTTTTGAGATGGGTTTTGTTGCTTCAAGAGTTTAAGATAGAAATTCGTGATAAGAAAGGGGCCGAGAATTTAGCGGCGGATCACTTGAGTAGACTTGAGCATCCTTTTCAAGGAGATTTGCCACATCAAGAAATCAATGAATCTTTTCCATTAGAGGAGCTCATGTCTATCTCTTCCCAAGAGGATGCCACTCCTTGGTTTGCGGATATCGCAAACTATCTTGTGGGTAATGTGCTTATTGAGGGTCTTAGTTATCAACAAAAGAAGAAGTTTCTTAAGGAAGTTAAATACTACTTTTGGTATGATCCTTATCTTTTTAGGCAATGTGCGGACCAAATCATTAGACGGTGTGTAGATGGGCCCGAGGCATTTAAGATCTTAGAAGCGTGTCATAAAGGACCTACGGGTGGACATTTTGGGCCCACCTATACCGCCAAGAAAGTCTTTGATTTGGGTTACTATTGGCCTTCCATTTACAAAGATGCCTATGAAATGGTGAAATTTTGTGATGTGTGTCAAAGACAAGGAAAAATTACGCAACGTGATGAGATGCCACAAAATTTTATTCAAGAGTGTGAGATATTTGATGTGTGGGGCATTGATTTCATGGGACCTTTTCCATCCTATAAGGGAAACAAGTATATACTTGTGGCGGTGGATTATGTGTCAAAATGGGTGGAGGCTAAAGCCTTACCTACCAATGATTCTAGAGTTGTTGTGAAGTTTTTGAAACAATTGTTTGCTAGATTTGGTGTACCTCGGGCCATCATAAGTGATCGTGGTACGCATTTTTGTAATGATCAATTTACGAGAGTTATGAAGAAATATGGAGTTAATCATAGACTTTCTACCGCGTATCACCCTCAAATAAATAGTCAAACCAAGGTCACAAATTGTGGTTTAAAGAAATTTTAGAAAGAACGGTGGAAGAGCATCGAGCTTCTTGGTCGGATAAGCTTGATGATGCTTTGTGGGCGTTTAGGACGGCTTTTAAAACACCAATTGGTTGTACTCCTTATAGGCTTGTCTATGGAAAAGCGTGCCACCTCCCATTCGAGTTAGAACACAAGGCATCTTGGGCTCTCAAGTGGGCTAACTTTGATTTAAACCAAGCCGGTTCCCATAGGAAAGATCAACTCAATGAGATGGATGAATTGAGAGCCAATGCCTATGAAAATTCTTTGCTTTACAAGGAAAAGACTAAGAAATTGCATGATTCTAAGATCAAGAATCGTGAGTTCGAAGTTGGAGAGCCGGTTCTCCTCTTTAACTCGAGGTTGAAACTTTTTGCGGGCAAGCTTAAGTCGAGATGGTCCAGTCCATTCACTATTGCTCAAGTGTTTCCATATGGAACTATTGAGTTGTCACAACCCGATGGTCCAAATTTTAAAGTGAATGGTCACCGTGTTAAGCATTACTTTGGGGAGGACATTTCCGTTTAAATGGTCGAAGTGATCCCCATTTTCCCCATGAATTGATTCATTGAGGGACGAGTCGAGCTAGAGACTCATTAACTCAAGCATCGTATAACTAGGTTTAGAGTGTTGTAGGTTAGAAATAAAGGTATAGACTTGGAGATAAGTGTAGGGGAGACCTTCTTTTGTCTTCATGATTGTTTGTAGGGTTGCTCACTCATTTCATGCTTTGGAGCTTATGGAGGAGGCCCTTGTATCCGGTTCACTTCGTTACTATAGTGATTTTTCATTTGACACTTTGTGCTTAAACATGATTTCACTAATAGTTGTCCTTTCCTTAACTTGGGTTAAGCAAAGTTTATTCATTGTCATAAGTGTAGGGGAAGTTTTTATACTTCCATGCTCTTAAACATTGAGGACAATGTTTAGCTTAAGTGTAGGGGGGTCTTCTATCGAAGTGACCTTACCTAGAACTTGTCATTGTCTTTCATGATAACATGGAAAATTGGATTTTCAAACATTTTTCAAATTTTTGATCTACTTTGGCTATTAAAAATATGCATTCATAATTTTTGCATCAATCATTATGCATATCACATTTGCATTGTATATATTTCTTCTTTTATCTTTCATAAAAAATATATAAAAAGGAAAAAAAATATAATAAAACATGGTTTAACAAATTTAGACTTCTTTGACATATTAGGCCGCCATGGATATTTTGACTCAACCCGAGTTTGCTTATCTAAGCATTCTCTAGCTAGTATCCTTAACCATGTAGTCCTTCATTGGTCTATTAGGCTAAGCATCCACCAATCTCATTATTTGAGATTTTAAATTTGTGGAGAATGGGAAATGATAGAGTTGAAGCAAGTGTAAAAGGGCTAGATAAACTTCATGATAATTACTTGTGGCTAAACCCTTCTCTTCTTTACCTCTATTTTCTTCGCATGTATATAATTGTTAATAAATAATCAAGAACGGTTTTATTCGGTTTGTAATCTCTTATGCATTTTTGTCTAATCATTCATGGTTGATATAAGTACGTCTTAAGGTTCTAAGTTAGAACGTTTTATGTGTACTAGACTTATGTCATGCTCAATATTTAGCGGGTGTTTTTCCTTTTATTCTTTTCTACTTTCTTTGTGAGGAATAAAGAAAAATAAGAGCGGCTTACAAAAAATGAGTGGCTAGAAAAAGAAAAAGAAAAAAAAAGAAAAAGAAAAAAAATATATATACAAGACTACCAAGAGGGGCAGTGTGGTGTTAATTATAGTGACTATTGAGTTCCAATATTACCTTAACGGGTTATGGGGATTCAATAGATTGCTCCAATCCAATATTACCTTGACGGGTTGCGGGGTTGAAGATCCAAAGTCTCAAAAAGATGGCGGATGTAAATTATTGCGTGAGTTTTATTTTTCTTTCCTTAGCGAGTGTGTAGCTACTTATGAAAGCATGACATGAGGATTTTACACATAAGGCGAATGACTTATTATCCTTGAAACGTACTTGTATTAATTGTGAGCGGTTTTTCAAGTAATAGATGAGAGGATTACTTAGGATTAAAACCGTGCTTCCTTATTTTTGGATTTTGCACTTCTTATACTTCACACTTGAATAAATGACAAATTTGCCCACAAGCAATTTGCTCAAATAATAACCGGTTCCACATTTAATTATCATGAATAAGTTGATGCACTTTTTACTTGTGAATGCAATGATCCTATTTTTAAGCTTGGTATGGGGAAAGTGAAACTTGAGGGTGATAAATATCCATGGTACCCAAGCCCTAATCAAAGTCATTGAATTCTTTATGAGTTATTTCCATCAAAACCATTTCAAGAAAAACCAAAAAGATATAGATAGAATTGTATTTTGTTCATTGCATTGTTAAAAGTCAAAATCATGCATCATGTAGTTTAGAGTAGTGTAGATGCATTCCATATGGCCAAGGTGGATTAATTATGAGGAGAATATAAATTTGTGCTTTAAAATATATAGAATTGCATGAGGACATGACAATGTTCAAGTGTAGGGGATTTGATATGAGCTAAAACTCATATCAATTTATCAACAAATAACCCTAAAACATGAAGCAAAATACCAATTTATCTTGTAAAAACAGTATTATGTGGTATGTTTGTGTTTGTGTACACTTGTGTAGGTAAAAGGATACATTTTCAAGCAAACAAGGAATAATCAAGCTTAATTTGATGAAAAAGACAAAGAAGGATCAAAAGTGACAAGACTTTGAAAGTGCAAGGACCTATCTTAACAATCTGCCAAAGATGAAGGACCAAAGTGTAAATATTGTAAAAGTCAAGATCATAGTCAAATTTGGTCAACTCTCAAGTCAACTCAGTCAAAGGACCAATTTTGTTCAAGAATGAAGTTTGAAGGACTAAATATGCCAAAGAAATGAAGTTACAAGCTCAAATATACAATCTGCCAAAGTCTAGGGACTAATTCTGCCAATTTTGGAAGTTATTACAAGAGTGATCCATGTGCTATATTTTGGGCCAATAAGAAGCCAGGAAAAGGGGATAATGGATTGCCACATCATTGCATTAAATACCCACTAGCGCCGCCCTCATTAATGAGCGTATCAAAACAGTTCAATCCGTGTGCATCCATTTCAGACAGTTATAACTTGACACGTGTCATCTTCAAACTATCAAAGATTTCCAGGATCGATTTGGAGCTAGAGGCAATTTCATGGAATGTTATAAACATCAAAATTGCTCAAAATCACAAGACGAATCCATTGGTCATAACCAATCAACATGAAATCAACTCAGCAAAGAATCCCCAATTTGAGTTCATACCTGCAAAATCAATTGAGCAGAATTATGGCACGTGGAGACTTGGGATTGGTCCCAACACGTCACCAACCCCAACTGATCTTCTTCTCAAGTCTATAAATAGCATGTCTAGGCTTCATTTCTTGTTGTGTAGTTGTAAGTGTGAAAACACACACATTTACTTTTCCTTTCATCATTTCTCCTTTTTAGCTAAACTACTCAAGAGTTTGACACACTCTTGAGTTAGTTAGTAGGTTTGTAACAACTTAACAGCCTTGTAACCAATTCTCCATTAATAAAATTCAAATTCTACTTTTCCCGCCAAATCTTCTTTACCTTCTACACTGTTCATTTCTTGCATCTTGGATACTTTTGTTGCTGAATTGAGTTTGTTATGATCATTCCTTGATCATAACTGACTTTGAGTGAAGATAATAGCTGTTTGATTGATTTCAGTCCAAGTTCATAGCATATGTGATGAATTCAGGCCATTTTGATGATTCTTGATGATGTGTAGCTGTTTTGTTGATTGTAGATGGTTGAATCTAGTGCTAAGGTGGTGGTTAGCACTAGACTAGAGAGTTCAGCACTCCTCTACTGCTCAAAGGATACTTCACAAGGTGCAAAAGCTTCTTGTTTTGGTTCCACTTAATGGTTAATATGCATGCTTCATTCCTAGCTTAAATCTTTGTTGAATGCATGATAAAACCTGTTTAGTATGATCTTAACTTGATTCTAGTCATTTTGTAGCTTAAGTGTAGCCTTTTTGCTTATTGATCTGATTCTTGTTCTAGTTTATAGCTTATTTCAGTCATTTTTAGCCTTGCTTCCTTATTTGAGTTCTAGTTGCTTTCAATACTTGCCTTTAGCTCTCATACATCTCATTTTGGTTACTAAATTTGGTCTGATAAAGCTTTACACTCAGCTTAGACTGGTACTTAAAAAGTCTTCACAAAATTCCAACAAGATCAGTTTAAGTAGTGTTTGGTATTACATGGTGTTTGATAATCAAGTGAATGAAATTGCTTAATCTTGTTCCATTGTCAGTCAAATAGTCATTACTAAAGGTTTTGAGTCATTTTAAAGTCAAGACTAAGGTCATAGAGGCAAATGGCATTATAAAAGTTTGGGTCTATTTCAGTCAGTTTTGTTCATAAAAAGTTATCAATTTCATTTACTTAGCATTTGATTGTCTCTTGATGAAATTGTACCAAACCAGTTCTCATTTCTAGTTCATAATATGAAGTTTTATTGTCCATAAGCATTTGATACAGTTTTCAGTGAGCAAGTATAAATAAGCAAAAATCTGAACACATAAGCAAATGGAAGTTTCTGTAAATTGAAAACTGCTTTTTCATATCTCTTAATTCTCTTCATAAACTTGGCAATTTTCTTTGACAAAATCACTTAGTTAGTTCTTGTGGTTGATTTTTGAGATTTTGAGCTGTTTGAAAAAAAAAAGCTTGGTCAACGCTGGTCAACATAAGCCAATTTCAGCTTAATTCAAATTCCAAGCTTATTAATGGATGATTTTTGATAAGACTTGATTTCCCGTTCATGTTTTGAGTTCATTAATCAGTTTTAGTACAAAAATCCAGTTGTGCATGTCTAGATTCTTGTAGAGCTTATTTTGTGCTTATTGAAAAGTGCTTATTAGCTTATTAGTCATTTTTAGCAAATTTCCTCTTACAGGTCTAGCTTATTTGTGATTTTAAGCATTTTGCAATTGGTTTGATTGATTTTGGTTGAGAAATAAGCTCAAACGAGCTTATTTGTTATTGAAACCCGTTTTTGCTTATGAACTTTTCAAAATTTCAAATTAGTCCTTCTTGAATTAAACTGGGTTAAATTTTGGCTAAACTTGATAGTTTTTAGGGTTTTCACTAATCAGGTCTTTTAAGTTTGAATTTTGTTCAAAAATCAGTTAGTAAGTTTGGAAATTGTTGGGAATTTGTTAGTAGTTTGCATAGTTTTCACTTTTAATCCTCATAGTTAACTGTTTTACCATTTCAGTCCTTGTACTTGTTAGATTTACATTTTGAGCATTTATTTTTCATAGAATTTACAATTTCAGTCCTTTTAGTTGTAAAATTTACATTTTGAATTTTACTTGAATAAAAACTTGGTATTTGCACGATGTTTTACATATAAGTAGATAATATTTTTCAGTTTTGTAAGTTATTGTTTGAATTAGCAAATAGAATATCCAAAAAAATATTATCAACCAAAAACAGTTAAAAACCCGATATTGTTAGGACTTTCAATTAGCAAGAACTGAGAAAAACGAACTGCATTATACACAATTTCAATGTTCAATTCCTTCTGGTCGAGAATATACTGTAGGCTTTTGTGATCGGTGAATACCGTACACTTGGTGCCATACAGATAATGTCTCCACAACCTAAGAGCAAAGACTACAGCTCCTAACTCAAGATCATGAGTAGTATAATTCTCCTCACTCTTCCTTAATTGCCTAGAAGCATAAGCTATCACTTTCTCTCGCTGCATCAAAACAGCTCTATAGCCTCTAAGAGATGCATCACAATATACTACAAAATCTTCACTCCCGTCGGGTAATGATAAGATTGGCGCACTACATAATTTTTGCTTCAATGTCTGAAATGATCCATCTTCATCACTTCCCCAAACGAAAGGTTTATTCTTCTGGGTAAGCTTAGTCAAGGGTTTAGCTATCAAAGAAAATTCTTTAATGAATCGCCTATAATAGCCAGCCAATCCTAAGAACTGTCGCACTTCCGTTGGCGTTGTCGGTGCAGACCAATTCTTAATAGCTTCAACCTTTGCAGGATCAACATGAATTCCATCTTTGTTAATCACATGACCAAGAAATTGCACAGAATCTAACCAGAAATCACATTTCGAAAACTTAGCATACAACCTTTCATCCTTCAACAATTTCAAAACAATCCTCAAATGTTCTCTATGTTCATCTTCATTCTTAGAATAGATTAGAATATCGTCAATAAACACAATCACAAATTTATCCAAGTAGGGCTTGCACACTCGATTCATTAAATCCATGAAAACCGCAGGTGCGTTAGTTAACCCCAAATGGCATTACTTGAAATTCATAGTGTCCATAACGAGTTCTAAATGCAGTTATAGGAATCTCTTCTTCACGGACGCGAAGTTGGTGATATCCTGACCGCAAATCTATCTTAGAATACACACTAGATCCTTGTAGTTGATCAAACAAATCATCAATCCTAGGTAAAGGATATCGATTTTTAATTGTCAACTTGTTCAGTTCCCTATAATCAATGCACATACGAAAAGATCCATCCTTATTCTTAACGAACAAGACTGGAGCTCCCCAAGGCGACGAGCTCGGTCGAATAAAACCTTTATTAGACAACTCCTTAAGTTGCTCAGATAACTCCTTTAATTCAGAAGGGGCTAATCGGTAAGGCGCACGTGCCACCGGTGCAGCACCAGGAATTAAATCGATTTGAAACTCTACTTGTCTTATCGGTGGAAGTCCGGGTAAATCTTTAGGAAATACCTCAGGAAATTCACAAATAATAGGTACATCTTCCAATCGTTTCTCCCTAGACTCATTCCCGGTCACTTGAGCTAAGAATAACTCACAACCGTTCCTGATGTACTTTTGGACTTTAATACATGAAACGATTTTCAAATGGGATTCACCTCGATTACCATCAATTACTAACGTCCTATTCCTAAGAGGAATCTTAACCTTCTTCTCTCCACATAAAATAGTAGCATTATTCAACGACAACCAATCTATACCAATAATAATATCAAAACTACCTAATTCTATCAACATCAAATCAATCGGAAAGGAATGGTTTAAGAGATTTAGAGAGCATCCTTCTAATAGTTTATTAGTTTTCACTAATTTACCATCAGCCAATTCCACCTTGTAACTGGTACTTATCTCAACAGGTTCAATGTCAATAAGGGCACTAAATTTAGTGGATACAAAGCTCCTATCAACACCCGAATCAAATAAAGCAACAGCATAATGATTGTTGAGTAAAAACGTACCGGTAACGACATTCGGATCCTCTTTCTTCACCTCAATTGTTCCAAGTTGATAGATAAGCTCGGCTATGACCTTCTTCATTACAGTTGAAGCAAATGGTTCCCCTTTTACACCTTTCAACCTTGTATCCAAGCTTTCCGCAATTTCGGCACTTCCAACAGTCGCCAGCATGCCTCTTGTTGCCACACTTAGGACATATATCATCGTTGCGCGGTGTGTTGTTGGTAAGAGCATTTGCATTCCCCTTTCTCTGGTTCTGACGGCGATTGAAATTCTTCCTATTATCACCTCTATCTACACGATCACCGTCTCCCTTTCTTTTCTCACCTACACGGGCTTCATCTTCCCTATCCTGAATTATTTGCCCAATGAGTTGGTAAGCCATTCGAACAGCATCATCAATGGTAAGTGGTTTCGATGATGTCACGTCCCCTCGGATATTCCTGGTCAACCCTTTAACATATTGCTCAATTCGGATCTCTTCGGGTTCAACCAATCGAGGACATAGCAAGGCCAACTCATGGAATCGATTCGTGTAACTATCAATGTCCACACCTTTCATTCGCAAATGAATCAACTCTTGTTCTAATCTAATGATCACACTACGAGGACAAAACTCCAAAGTTATCCACTTCTTAATTTCAGCCCAAGGAGTAGCATTAGCAGCATCAAGACCCATGAAAGCAATTCTCCCGTTCCACCAAGTCAACACACGACCTTTAAGAGTAGCCATAGCAAAATTCACCTTATCTTCCTCCTTACACTTACTAATCCGAAACACCGACTCAATCTTCTCGATCCACTGGCTTAATCCTACAGCACCTTCAGTTCCATTAAAAGGTAGAGGTTCACACTTCATGAACGTCACATAAGTACATCCACCAACTTCAGGTGCATTAGTTCCAAGTCCTCCTATATTTCCTCCAGCATTAGCATTCACATTATTAGCATTCACATTCACATTAGTACCGCCAATTCCACTACCGCCAGCTCCACTACCGCCAGCTCCACTACCGCCAGCTCCACTACCGCCAACTTCATTTCTAGCATTTGCCATAAATTCAGTCATAGATGCGGTAACTTGCTCCGTAATAATCCTACGTACATCATCCTCAGTCACAGCCTTCTTGGGCGGCATAGTTCTATAATTTCACAATTTCAAAGTATTAAGCATTCACCCAACAAAGGATTCATATAATATGGATTGAATTCATAATCAAGATACAAATAAGGCACAATATGGAATTCAAGACAAGATACATATTTCATTCGATTTGAAACAAAAGTATTGTCTTAGTTACATCCCATATAAAAGTTCTAGCACTATATACACTCAAAATTCGTGCCAAGTTTACTACTAACAAGTCGGTTCAGTCAAAGCTACAAAAGCACAAAAGATACAAAGGTCACTACTAAACACAGACTGGTCTACTGAGAACCGCTAGATGGTCCATCATCCATCGTCTTCTGAATCTTCGTCGGACGATCACTAGACACATCTTCAGCTGGGCGCTTACGGATTACTCCTCTTTCAACCATGTCAGCATAAAATCTACTATTCCATCCCACAGATATATTCAACTCCTTCTCATCTTTCTCACGCATCGCACGAGCCACACTCAACTGAATCTCCATAGAATTCACCTTTCTCGTCATTTCAGCAAACTCACCACTTTCCAACACCGATAACATCCTAAAAGCCTCATTCAAACCACGCTCAACATCAGTCAAATCCAAACTAAGCAATTCTCGCTCTTTCTCGCCAACCGTAGCCTTCGACTCCAAATAAGCAACCTGAGTCTGAACAACACCTAATCCAACCTCTGTCATACAACTCTTAACACGGGAAGCATCTAGATCACGTCTCAAGGCCCATGGTGCAAGACCATCAATATGAGTAGCCTCTCGAGCACTAGACGACTCTCCTATCTCACATCTACGAGTAGCAATACCATCAGTACCGTCAGGTGGGCATCATCATCCTCATCCTCCTCTGATTCAGAATCAGATTCAAACGATTCAGACATTTCATCCCTAGGTAACTCAACCTCAGAATCAGACAAATAAACTGGTGGGGGAAAAGGCTCGCCCTCTGGAACATCATAAGGATAAATAAGCTCGGCTTCCTCATCATCATCGACCTCAACGTCTATACCTACATCCTCCTCGACATCCTCGTCGTCAATCTCATCATTTAAATTATCTAACCCAATCTCATCATCATTCTCAATATCAACATTCTCAATCTCATTCTCTACCATATCAACCTGAGGGGCAATCTGATCTCCTAGTCCTAACTCGGGCTCGGGATCCTCAAATGGTTCCTCCTCATCATCCATATCATTATCTACTAAGTCTAAGTAAGGATCATCATCTACATTAGGTTCGGGAATAGCATGGTTTTCTACAGGAATATTAGGGTCAGCCATGACAATCTGCATTTATATATATATATCTCGTATTAGGATAACATACTAGTTAAACAATTACATAATGAAATCACGATATATACATATATATGAATTAAATTATATATATCAAAATATATATCTTCTCAATAGGGCTTGTTGGTAACGTCGGAGATCTCTGGCCCCGTTATAGTCAAAAGATTTTTCAAATATTTTCTTAAATGTTCATTGTCAAAAGATTTTGAAAAGTTTTGTTCAAAACCTTGGTTTTTAAAATCTTTTGTTCTCTATAACGAGAGCTCTGGTACCAAACTATAACACTCTCAATTTTCGTATCGGTACAGCGGAAGAGTCTTTCAGAGTGTTACGGGATAGCACAATAACTCCAATCATAGACAACACATAAAAATGGTTGTACAAGGTTCAACATACATTCATTCGATAAAAAGTTTTAAAGTGTACAACAGGTCCCAAATTATACAGGTCATTTAGTTTAAAAAACATAGATCGAATGAACATTTTTAATATTATGTGGGCCATCAGAGTCGATCTCCATCCGGATTACCTTCAAGAACCTGAGATAAAAACATGCAAAAATCATATCAGCGAATGCCGAGTGAATTCATAGAGTTTAATGAAAACCGTTATATAAAACAATCATTTAATATCAGAACACAAGCGTAATATCGGAAGTAAGTCCTCATATTGCTAGTCAGGCAATATATAAATCAAGCATACATCTTAAACCGTCCATGAGACCGTAGTCTCTATATTACCATGATAGGTAATATATTCATCGTTAATAGCGTCGTTATCGTTATGTATTTAGGTTTTATATAGGTTGTAGGATTATTATTAGCCGCATGACATTGTTACCTTACTGTGAAAACAACGGGCCGCGAACCCGACAAACAATTTGCCCATCTAAGTTAGCGTGTCGTCACAAAAATCACGCTATGGAATCTTCTCATACATAAATTCGCTTACCAATCAATGTGGTACGACGGGGATCAACCGTCAAGGCGCGAACTGGGGTGATCGTCCCCAAATAGTACTATCAAATGCATAAGCGTCTACCAAATCCCGATAGTTCACAATTCATGCTAATGGGACTTTAAGTGACATAACCTAACTACTAATAATCCTTTTAGTCTCGTTTATAGGGTCATAGCATCATTCGGGTCCATATCATTAAGCATACAATCGGGACTACTTGTGTTCTATTTTTATCAAAATCTAGCATGTTATCTCCCTCGCGGGTTTACAAATCATTTTATAAAACATTTAAAAGAGTGCGAGGCTATGAACTCACGTTGTTAATGAAAGGCGGATTATCGGCTACGGGCGTGCTTCGGTCACGGAAACCTATATAAATAATAATCGGTCTTAGACTTTGTCCAATGATTTTTATCAAAATAAAAATATACATATGATGATTTTGTACATATGATGATGATCAAGTGGGTTTATACATCCTTGTTTACTCATTTTAGTGTTTACGTTTTGGTAACGTTTTACTAGTTTGCTAGTTTTACCTATTTATCTATTTTAAGTCCAATAAGCCTATTATAAGTACTTTAACTTGTTTTAATTCCATTGTATACCTATATTATCAGTATATATACTTTCCATGTTGGGCCCAAATGGGTTAAGCCCAATAAGTTCTTTTTACAAGTATTTATCTTATTTAGTCCAATTATTAGTCCAATATGTTTAGTTAGCTCGTTAATGTCCGTATTTCCAATAGTTCGGGTTTTATCGGTTTTTACTTGTATTGGCTACTTATATATCAGTATATGAATTTTATAAACTTTACATTAGACGGGTTTGATCATCTAAGTTTTATTTGGCGAAAAAACGTTAATTTTACGGTAATAGCCGAAAAAGTCGTAAAAATCAAGTTTATAGTTTTTATTACTTATAAATATTATTCCACTACCATTTATATAATTTATCCATTTAATTAACCTTTTATATATTTATATAAATAAGTTTTATAAGTTAGTGGGTTTTTATTTTACATTTTATACAATAAAATGTGAGTGCTTATATAATAATAATAAACATTAATTCTTAAAATCTGATTTTTATCTTCATGTTCACCATTTTTACCATATCTAGAGTTATATAATGAATTAGAAGCTCATTTTGGGGTGACATGTTCTTCATATTATGTGCTACATTTAACTTAGTTATAGCTACTGCTCATTTTAAGTTCATCTTGCCTTAACAGTCCCTACAAAACTGCTTATTCAGATTAGAACACCTAACTTGTTTTGATCATATCTCACTCATTATATTGATTCCATTGCATGGCCAACTCTCACATGTGTATAACATCTTGTACTTACTGTAAATGGATCATACCATGAAATTTTATCAGTTCATGTTTTAGTTATATACTGTTTTTATACAGCCAACTAAATAATCAAGATTTTAGCCTCATTTCTTATAGTTATTAACCTTTTTAAGCATATCTATCAACACTTGATCCCCACACAACATTTTTATCATCATATATACATCATATACATATACAAAATGAAAGAAAATACATTTGTTCTTTACAAAATAACAAGAGAAAAATGGAGAGGATGATCTTCTTTACCAACCAAGTGTATTTCTTGTTTTTGGAAGACAAGAACTTGATGAATACCACAAGTAACTCCAAGACCATCAAACACCAAGAACATAAGTTGGGAAATCAGCCCCAGGACACAAGCAAATCACCTCCAATGTTGTTAATATGGCCACCAAATGATCAAGGCTTCAAGATAACTCCATGATAGAGCTAGTAAACATGTATTTCATGGCTAGAAAAGATCAAAAGGGTTGTTTGTAGCTTCAAAGTGGACGGCAAGGGAGGAGTATTAAAGAGGATTTGAGAGAGTTTGCATGTAAGGAAATGGTGGTATGAGAGTTAGTTGCTAGTTTTGAGTTAGTGGAAGTAAGCTTAAGGTGTAAGCTATGCTTACACTTGTAAGCATTGAGCTAACATGATGCCACATCTAAGATGTGGTGTCATGTGTGTGCCGTCCAACATAGCTAGTGGGGTGGGACCATGTATTTTGTCCCATCTCACTAGTTTACGGGTATTTCTCGATTCTAGTTTTCTCGATTTGCGTGCCCTCGGGTCGTTTTACGAAAAACGTTTTTATAAATTATGAATCAACGTCACAAAACGAATCCAATAAAAATTGTCTCATCAAAAACGGAGTTCAAAAACGTAAATACGTAATCCTAAGGTTTCCGGTTTAGTCGTAAAAGACGCTAAATTATGCACGTAAGCCCAAATTTAAATCCGTAAATTGTGAGTTCGTCAACCAACACAAAAATAAGTTTCAGAATATTATACGAGAAAATATTTCACTACCTGAAAATGTTAGATTGTCACACTACCATTTGAAGCAATGGAGGAGATTAATTCTATATTTTCTAACACGCTTTTTGGGTATTTTATTGGCAAACGGCTTGCCTATCCGCTTGTTGAGAATTATATCAAGAATGTGTGGGCCAAGTTTGGGATTAAACGTATTCAGCTACATGACGAGTTCTTTTTGTTTCAAATTGATTTAAAAGAAGGGATGGATAAAGTTCTTGAGAGTGGCCCGTGGTTGATTCGAAATGTGCCTTTGATGCTCAATATATGGACTCCGTATACTCTTTTGAAGAAGGACGAGATTAAGAAGGCAGTGGTATGGGTGAAATTACGTCATGTCCAGATTGCTGCTTACTCTGAGGTAGGGCTAAGCCTTATTACTACACAGATTGGTAAACCATTAATGATAGACTCATATACTAGCAATATGTGTCTAACGTCATAGGGGAGGAACACATACGCTAAGGCTCTTATAGAAGTGGATTCAAATGAGGAACTTCAGGATACTATTGTTCTTGCTATACCTAGGGGTAAGGACAATGGCCATACACTTGCAACAATTGATATTTAATATTAATGGAGGCCCTCTCGTTGTGAAACATGTTTGATTTTTGATCATGAGAGTAATAAATACCCTAAACTTCCTAAAGCGGCTGAGGTGGAGAAAGTGGCAGATGGTTTTACTAAGGTTCGCAGAAGGAGAAATAGGGGAAATCAGGGTCATAAGAATGTGCATATTCAAGGGATCAAGCTCAACAAGCCGTCCCTTAATTTTCAGTTTCAAAGAATTGAGAAGGGTGATTCATCAAAATCAGCAGTTAATGTTAAGAGCACTGTCAGTAAGCCCACTGCGAGTATTCATAGTCATTAACAGGAGAAGCTGAAAAGTGTTCAAGTGGTGACGTCCAATTCTTTTGGTTTACTTGATGAGGATTTGGAGGATGCTACATTTAAGCCGGGACATGATCTGCGATCAGACGTTGTTAATGCAATAATGACTAAAAATGTTACTTGCATTTTTCGGTCTCGCTTAGTTTTGATTACGATAATATGTAAAAACAAGCATTTACGAAAACAACGAAAAACGAATTCTTAAGTTCAAGTATTTTTCATTTTACCCATTTTCACTTAAGGTATGGATAAACAAGTACTAAGCTTAATCAAGTGATCAAGTGATTTAATCTTTTCTTAAAACTCACTTTTATTAAACGTGACAAGTTTTAATTAAACTTAATTTTTAAGAAAATGTTTTATTAAATTAATTATTTGAAATTTGAAAATGGCATATTCTTATTCTGTTAAGAATATCCTTTCAGGATATTTTTTATACCCAGATAAGACCTCCACCACTAAAGGATAAAAAGGAGCGGAGTCTAGTCCGGCGGTACCTTAGCGCCTAGGCGGTACCTTATCGATAAGGTACCGCGGGCTGTGATAGGGTACCGTGGGCAGATATAGCCGTTGGGTCCTTTATCCTTTAAATAGTGGACCATTCTCAGCTTTTCACCTCACCTCTATTGCACATTTATTTCCAGATTCAAACCCCTTCTTTAATCACTCAAATCTTTGATCATTTGTTTGATTATTACTTGTTTAACAAGTGAATCTTGTTCTTCCACCCCTTCCTCTCCAAGTGCAAAGAGAAGAACACTATCCTAGTGAAGTGTTGAGTCCACCACCAAAGATCCATTGAAGATCAAATTTTATATAATTGTAGTTGTGTCATAGTTGTGAAGATCCAAGTAGTTGTGTCTATTTGGAAGTTGTGTATGTACTAAGTATAGTTGTGTAGATTGGTCCTAGCTACGATTAGGGCTCAACTTTTAGCTTAGAGTCGGAAATTGGTTAAGCGGCGTGTACGGTTTTCTCCACCATAAGGAGCTTGTTGTGTAGTGAACTCTCGAGTAAGGAGTACTCGAGGAGTGGAGTAGGAACGAGGAGTGAGCTTCGTTGCCGAACCACTATAAATCCTTGGTGTTCGGTTTGATCTTTCTTTACCCTTAACTCTTTACATTCTTTATTCTTTTTGCATATACATGTGTTAGTATTAGATTAGCTACACTATCATTCTTTATTCTTTGTGGATATATTTCTGTTAGTATTAGTTTAGCTACACTATCATTGTTCATATTATGCATAAGAAGATTTCACATATTTCCTCAAGCCTAAGTTTTTTGAAAAATGATTTTTTTTGGAAACCATATTTTAACAAGTAATTATAAGAAACTATTCAACCCCCCCTTCTAGTTTCTACAATTGGTATCAGAGCGGGTTGCTCAAGAATTTTTAAAGTATATTGTATTTTAAAACTTGAATCGATCTATGGATTCCAACAAGTACCTAGAAGGGCAATCTATGCAAATACCACCACTTTTTGAAACCGGTAGTTTTATTTATTGGAAAAATAGATTTGAAACTTATGTGAAATCAAAAGATTTAGATCTTTGGCATGTTATTACCAATGGTGATTTTTTACCCTTTTAATTTAATGAAGTTTCTAAAACAAAAGAATTAGTCACTTTTGACAAAGCTAATGATGATACTAAAAAGAAACTTTCAAAAAATAATGAGGCTAAAATGGTAATTTATAATGCTTTGCCTAAGAAAGAGTATGAAAGAATTTTTATGTGTGAAACCGCTAAAGATATTTGGAACACTCTTTTAGTAACCCACCAAGGTAATAGCCAAGTCAAAGAAAGTAAAATCGATCTTCTTGTCCAACATTATGAACAATTTGTCATCTTAGAAGATGAAACTATTGATAGTGCATTTGCTAGGTTTAACATCATTATTACTAGTCTAAAAGCACTTGATGAAGGTTTTTCTAGCAAGAACAATGTTAGGAAGTTTCTAAGGGCCTTACATCCAAAGTGGAGAGAAAAAGTCACGGCTATTGAAGAGTCGAAAGATCTCTCAACTTTATCACTCGATGAACTCATAGGAAACTTGAAGGTTCATGAGATGATAATTTTGAAGGACTCGGAATTAGTAGAAACCAAGAGTGAAAGGAAATCTCTTGCACTTAAAGCCAAGAAGGCACAAAGTGACCGTGATAGTTCCTCGGAAAGTGATGACGTGGAGTATGCATTGGAGGTGAGAGATTTCAAGAAGTTCTTCAAGAGACGAGGTCAACACGTTAGGCAACCAAACTATGACAAGAAACCATTGTCAAAGAATCGTTTTGTCAAGAACGAAAAAGGTGATAGGAATTGCTTTAGATGTGGTGATCCAAATCACTTCATTGGTGATTGTCCAAAGCCCGCTCGTGATAAGAACCACACGACATTCGTTAGTGGCGTTTGGA
This sequence comes from Glebionis coronaria, assembly GCA_025667525.1. NCBI lineage: Eukaryota > Viridiplantae > Streptophyta > Magnoliopsida > Asterales > Asteraceae > Glebionis > Glebionis coronaria. Next base: position 195,181,771 of record CM046880.1, read on the forward strand.
GCGATAGCGGTGAAGATGATGATGACAACCCCAAAGAGGAGAAATGTCTTATGGCTCACACTTCTAAAGAGATATGCTTGGGAATTGATTTGGAGCCCGATGAGTGCATTAAGGATAGTGGATGTTCTAAACACATGACGGGTAATCGAAGTTTGTTCTCGCATTACAAAGCATATGATGGAGGTAACGTCAAATTCGCTAGTAGTCTACGTGGTAATATCATTGGCAAAGGTACGGTTTCTCTTGACTCCATGACCATTGAAAATGTTGAGCACGTAGATAACTTAGGTTTTAACCTTTTAAGTATAGGTCAAATTTGTGATAATAAGTGTAAGGTCATCTTTTCGGAACATGACAGTGAAATCGTAAAAGATGGAAAAGTCATTGGAAAAGGTGTTAGAAAGCATGGGCTTTATGTCATGAAGGTTAATAAGAAGTCAAAAGACAACATATGTCTTGCGACTATAGATGATAGTTCTACTCTTTGGCATAGGAGATTAGGTCACGCTAATATGCGTTTAATTCAATCTTTAGTCTCTAAGGAGTTGGTAAGACACCTCCCCAAGATTAAGTTTGATAGTCACTTTTGTGATGCTTGCAAAGATGGAAAGCAAGTTCACTCAAGTCACAAAGCCAAGAATTTGGTTTCGACCTCTCGGTGCTTAGAGATCCTACATATGGATTGTAACACCCCCAAATTTATACAACTCAGTACAGCGGAAGACTAGTTGGTGTTACGGGATAGCACATTACTCACATCATAGACAACGCATAAAAATCGCGTCGTTTATTAATAAAGCATTTCCATTCATAAATATCAAATTTACATCGGTCCCAAGTCATATTATTTCATACAAAGTTTTACAAAATATTTGAATGGAAAATATTGTTTAAGTGCGGGCCATGAATTCTTGTCGTCTTCCCGAGAATTACCTTCAAGTACCTGAGATAAAACATGTTAAAAGAAAAGGTCAGCGATAACGCCGAGTGAATTCATAGAGTTTAATAAAATCCATCAATATAATATCAGTATAAAATTATTACTGAAAATCATTTTGTACAAATCATTTTAATAGGCCATAAAATAGCCAAAGTCATTTTATACAAATCTTTATCGAAAATCATAATATAGGCATTTGCCTTAAAAATCATTATACGAATCATTGTCGTTAAAAACACCATACAATACGTTTTGCAACGTTGTATAGATTAAATAAAACCGTTATATGAATATGGTTATAAAAAGCCTTAAAAATCATTATACGAGCCAATGTCGTAAAAACGTCATACAATACGTCTTATGACGTTGTATGAAAATAAAAACCTTTATATGAATATGGTTATAAAAACCAAAACACAAACATAATATCAATAGTATGACCCTGTATTGCTAGTCAGGCAATACGTCGTAATTCTGAGCGTCTAGTAGTATTTCGTTAGTTTTTGGATTATTATAAGCCGCATGACATTGTTACCTTACTAAACCAACAACGGGTAGCTAACCCGATACCAATTTTGCCCATCTAAAGTAGCGTGTTGTCACAAAGGTCACGCTATGGAAATCTTCTCATACATAAATTCGCTTACCAATCAATGTGGCACGACAGGGATCAACCGTCAAGGCGCGAACTGGGGTGATCGTCCCCAAATAGTACTATTAAATGCATAAGCGTCTACCAAATCCCGGTAGTTCACAATTCATGCTAATGGGACTTTTAGTGACATAACCTAACTTTAATAATCCATTTAATTTCATCTATCGGGTCCTTTAATCATTTATCGGCTCATACAATCGGGTCATTCATTCATTCGGGTCAAAATCAATAAACAAACAATCGGGACAAATGGTGTCCTATTTTTATAAAAACTAACATGTTATCTCCCTCGCGGGTTTATAAAACATTTCATAAAACATTTAAAAGAGTGCGAGGCTATGAACTCACGTTGATGTGGGAAAGCGGGTTATCGGCAACTCGGACGTACGGTACATGCTTCAATCATGGAAACCTATATAAATAATAATCGGTCTTAGACTCATGTCCAATGACTTTATAAAAATAACAATTATGTATACATATGATGATTATTTATATATGATGATCAAGTGGGTTTACATATTCTCGTTTACTCATTTTTAGTGTTATATGTCGATAACTTTTATACTAGTTTACTAGTTTTACCTATTTACGTGTTTTAAGTCCAATAAGCTTATTATAAGTTCTTTAACTTGTTTTAATCCATTTTATACTTTATATTATCAGTATCTATACTTTCCATGTTGGGCCCAAATGGGTTAAGCCCAATAAGTACTATTTATAAGTGTTTAACTTATTTAGTCCAATTATTAATCCAATATGTTTACTTAGCTCGTTAATGTCCGTATGTCCTATAGTTCGGGTTTTATCGGTTTTTACTTGTTATACATGTTTATATATCAGTATATAAGTTTTATAAAGTTTACATTAGACGGGTCCAACCATCTAAGTTTTATTTAACAAAAACGTTAATTTTACGGTATTAGCCGAAAAAGTCGTAAAAATCATGTTTATAGTTTTATAACTTATAAAACTTAACAAGTTACCATTTATATAAAATGTCCACTTTTTTACCATTGTACATATTTATATAAATGTATTATATAAGTTAGTGGGTTTTAATTTATATTTTATACTATTAAATTTTGAGTGCTTATATAATAGTATTATACTTTAATTTCCAAAATCTGATTTTTATCTTCACTTTTACCAAAACTGCCATATCTAGAGTTCTATATGGAGATAGAAGCTCAAATTTTTATCACATAAACTACATGATATGTGCTCCATTTAACTCCCCTATAGCTACTGTTGAATCATCCTCTAAGTATTTTCTAAAAATCGTCCAAAACAGTGAACTCAGATTTGTACCTTAAACTTGTTTTGATCATATCTCACTCATTACAATGATTCCATTGCATGTCCAACTCTCACATGTGCACAAGACTCATAGCTTACTGTATATCAATTCTACTTCATCATTTTATCAGTTCATGACATGTTTCTTTACTGTTTTTATACAGCCTATTATTTAAACAAGATTTACCCATTTTACATGTAGTTTGTCCATCTTTTTAAGCATGTTTATCAACACCAAATCCCCACACAATATTTTTAATCATCATTCATCATCATATACATATACATAAGTAAAAGAAATACAAGTTTACATAATCAAAAATAATAAGAGGATGAGGAGGACAATCTTTATACCACCAAAGTGATGAAATGATGAGCTTTTGGATGAAGAAGACATGGTTTTGGGTAACCAATCTTATGAGATATCAACACCACTTCTAGGATCACCAAGTATTTGTAGATTCCTCCAAAATCAGCCCTTTTTCTTCATGAAACTCCTTGAGAAATCAGCCCCAAACTCCCTTGAAAACTCCTTTTTACATGTTATAATCACCACCAATCCATAGAGCTTCAAAAGGGCTTCAACATATGTGTGAATAACACATGATTTTGTGGTTTAAATTGATCAAATGAGGGTGTTTAGGGTGGAAGTGGACGAATTTCTAGAGAGAGAGGGAGGAAAGTTGTGTGGTTTGCATGTTGGAAAATGAGAACAATGGTTTGTGTGAGTGGTTTTGTCAAGTGCTAGTTTTTGGTGTAGTAAAAGCTTACTTTGTAAGCTTAACTTACATGTGTAAGTTTTAAGCTATATGTTTGCCACATCTTGTGATGTGGTGTCTAGTGTAGCCATGGGTTTGTGGGGGTGGGGAAAGTGTCCCACTTGTCTCATCCCCATTTAATTACGGGTACTCCTCGATTCTAGTTTCCTCGATTTGCGTGCCCTCAGGTCGTTTTACGAAAAACGTTTTTATAATTTATGAATCAACGGCAAAAAACGAATCTAATAAAAATTGTTTCATCAAAAACGGAGTTCGAAAACGTAAACACGTAATCCTAAGGTTTCTGGTTTAGTCGTAAAGGACGTCAAATTAAAATCGTAGGTCCTAATCTCTTCTCGTAAATTTGTGAGTTTATGAACCAACACAAATTTAAAACTCCAAAATAATATTCACGGATAAATTTATTTTCTGAAATGTCGGACTGTCACCAAAAATGGTGTATGTAAACGTAAGCACGTAACGTTGAATCCTCCGGTTTAGACGTAGTCGACGCTACTTCAAGACGTAAATCCAAATTACTTCCCAAAAATAAGTGAGTTCATATTGTAACATTAAAATAATGTTTTCAAATAAATATTTGAGAATAAAATATCAACCATAAATTGACGGATTGTCACAGCATTTACCCCTAAACAGGATCTTTGTCCTCAAAGATCATCTTACCTTACTACTCGCTTCTTATAGAGTTAAAGCCATGTGTGTATTTCCTCCACATTCGGTCTTTTCTCACAAGTGCAATTCATTACAATACGCGAGTTTCATCAAACATAACTACGGGAATAAGATAAGGCTTAATGTTGACTTACTTTCTCTATCCATGATGTTCACGGGTTTTTGATGAATGCAACTTTTCGCCGATCTAAGCTTTATTAAGAAGAATTCAGATTTTCACTTGATAGACATTTCATCAAGTTCGATATACGAAACATATTTCACGCAGCTCTTGAAGTCCTAGGGTAGATCCAGCTTATATGCCTTTCAAACCAATCTTTTACATCATCTCAATGGTCCCATACAACGGGGACTTATATCCCATGATTTGTCAGATCATTAATTCATTTCTCCAAGGTTAAAATTTTTGGCATAACTTCGCTACCCATCTGGCACTTCAAGTTCTACATTTCATATTCACATAACCTCCTGCCCACTACCGGCAGTCAATAATCAGATCCTAATTTCGACAATCATTTCAGGTCTCGCGGGTCGAGTATTTCGTAAGGTTAGGTTCGCCATCATAGGAAACCTTAAACCTAAAAGACATGTCCAACTCACAATGGGTGTATGTCGGGTGTCTTCGTCTCAACTCTTGCTTACAAATGCTCTATTATTTAGATCCTAACAAGATTCGATCTCAATCCTAATACGATAATTATCAATGATAATCTCTCTAAAGGAAAACGATTATACGGTTTATTGCCAAAGGTCAATCATTCAAGCATAAAACAACACTTATAGTATTTTGTATCGTTACTTTACCTCGTCCCTTCGATTTGGGGTGGTAAACAGTATTCTCTTCAAGGTTCGTTCCCAACGACTTCTGAGCAAATCTCTAGAAATTCGATGCGAAGCGAGGATCTTGTTAGAGATGATCGATACAGGCACGCTATGTTTACACAACTCCTTTAAATACAAAAGAGTCAATTTCTTTATCAAGAATCTATCATTAACAAGAATGATATTAGCAGATTTGGTCAGTCTGTCGACGATGACCCAAATCGAATCAAATTCAGATGATGGCCTTTGCAATAGCTAGACGTTTACTAATGTAAGAGGCGATGTCTGCCTTCATAATTTGCCATCAGTACAACTTCTTCTAATAATGATACATTAAATCAGAAATGAAATAAATAAAATACTTATACTTACAAGATTCCAACATAACTATATCTCACAATCCTCCATATTTAGGAAACCACAAGTGGCCTTTAAAACATTTAACGTTGTCGGCTTCTCAATTTTAATGGTTCACATTAGCCGCGAACCGCTTTTTATTATCTATATTATCCTTTTTACAAACATCGTTCACATTTAAATTGTTCGGCAATTTATTTTGCATCTTCATTATTAAGAAATACATCCTAATTGGTTCTTTATCTTTTATACATTATGTGTCAGTATCTACATTCACTTTCCTAGATGGAATAGTTATCATGTCCGTATTTATTCAAAATTATTTATTCACATTTCTCTGTTTTAGTTTTGCTCAATTTTACGTTTAAAACGTCGATAATTATTACAATTAGTTAAATAATAATCAGTTAATTTTTATGAAACGTAAATGTAAAGATTTTAAATTTCTTAGTTCGACCAATTATATAAAATGTTCAAAAATAAATTTGAATTTAATTAATAAGATTTTTGTTGATTTATCCAAAATAAATATTAAGATTCGTAAATGCTCGAAAAATCTTTGGTTACACTTTGGTCAAAATTTTCTCATTTGAAAAGCAAAAATTGTCGTTTCAAATTTCAAGTTATGGTTTTAATGGGTTTCCTCAATCCCTGTTAGGTTGTCTTGAGGTATACACAAACATTTACCCCTAAACAGAAGTTTAGTTAAATGGTTTGTGTATAAGGGAATAATCCCTTAAAATCCGTTGTTAAGACATTTGTCAAAATATATTTGCACTTTCTTTTTAGTATAACTCAAAGTCTTAAATGACTTCTAAATTTTGAAAAGTCAATTTATATTCCATTATCTATTAATCACATAGTCAAATAATGTAAAGGTTTAAGTCTTTAATCACATATCAATTATTCAAGGTACAGGTTTTCATTGTTCGGCCAATTCAGGGCAGTCTATAAATAATTATTAACTCATTCTTATTCTTATAAACAAACAAATGATCCTTAATGATCACAAGTATGAATTTATCAATTTACAGCCTACACACGTGATTCACCAAATTTATGAATGCTACATGTGCATAGGTCAATCCAAACGACATCACGTGGAACTCATAGTGTTCATTACAAGCACCGGATGTAGTGATTGGAATAGATAATCTCTTTCGCAGATGCGAAGTTGATGATAACCATGTCGTGGATCAAATCTTTAAAACATACACTAGAACCTTGTAAATGATCGAACAAATCTTCCATTTCGAGTTATGGATATCGTTTTCGATTGTCAATTTACTCAGTTCACAGTAATCTATAAATATAAGGAATGATAACACCATAGCTCTTCATGATGACAGGCTTGGTATAATAAAATCTTTCTCCGACAACTCTCTCAATTGTACGGTAATTCCTTTAATTTAGATGGTGTTGACGTATAGTGCACAAGCCACAGGTGCAGCACCGGAAATATAATCAATACCAATTTCAACTTGCCTTAATGACGAAAGTCTAGGTAATTTATTAACAAATACCTCCTAAAGTTTAGATAACATAAACATCTTTTAATAAATTCATATTAAGTTCTTTCTAGATTATAATATCTATAACTAGTTCACAACCATTCACGGTATAATTTTAAGTCTAAATGCAGGATATGGTCATCCATCAAGAATTATTTAGATCACTTTTGATAATCAACATCTTATCATTTAGGGGAATTCTACTCGAGTTCCCATCAATTAAGACAATGTCGTCGTGTCATCATCAATCAATCCATTCTACTGGAATTATCAACTTTCCAGTTTCATTACCGTTGATAAGATGTGAACTTCTCAAAAGACTAATAATAACTCATAATCCTTTCACAAATTCAAGGATATATGGAGACACAACTACTATTAAAAGAGTAATGTCAACGCATAATCTACGCGAGAGAATTTCAAATCAGATAGAGACGAAAACATTTAACGAATAAATATATCCCATGTTTTCATAATTTGAGTACGCATTCGAAAGCTCATCGGATCGTTACCCAGGTCATTCAAATGAAATCAAATCAAAAGAAATGATAGGAACGTCGATACATCCAGTCGGGTATCAACACTCGGTAATCAGATACTTTTCCTAAGAATCTCACTACGGGAAAATCAGACAAGAAGGGAATATCAATTGTCAAATAAGACAAATTCCACAGATGAGTAAATTCGACTCAGAAGAATAGATGCTACAGGCACATATGTAGGTGTCCCTAACACTATGTCCCTATTTTTCACTTTTTGCAGATCTCATAAATTTTAATCTTCCACAATCTTCAAAGAAAATTTAGGGTTTATTAATTAGTTTTATGGTGACTACTAATCAGCCTTGCATGGTCCATTCCAAATTGTATGTAGGCGCGCAACTATATACAATTTCAAGATTAACGATGCAATACTCAGTTCGTCAAAAATTTGTCATCCTGTTTATAATAAAAACATTTTCATGCTTAATTCTTAAATAAGAATCAAAAATAAATTTACAAATATTTTCTTTGTTATGAAAACAATTAAGTTTTCCAAAGCGTTTCATAAACAACTTCATTTCGATAACAATCACTTATAAATATCACTTTGAATAATCCTTATAGTAATGAAAATTCAATTTTTCTCAAAGGATACTGTTTTATCTTATAAAAATGATGAGTGATCTGCAAAGGAGTGATGAAAAGTTGTTCACCAAGAACTAACTACAATATGATAGGAAATGAGGTTAGCCAAATAATCATGAGGTTCATGATCTCGATGGCGCTCAAAAAGAATAATCCACAAACGTAACTCAATTCAAGATGAGTACTTGTTTAATGGTTGCATCACTAATGCGAACATTAGGATGAAGCAATAAAAGATAGATAACATCGATACATGTAGGATTTAGCAATCAAAGGTAGTCTTTTCATTAATCACAAACAAGTCAAATTGTACCGTAACACATTACGTGTCACTATGTCATACAATTTACAAAACTCATCCTACCAACTGATATCTCAGTTAAGTTAGGGATTTTTAAGAGATACCACAGTGAATACTAATCTACAAGAGTCATTAGGTGTTCCACATGTCCCAGAAGATCCATCGGTCTCAATTCAGAAGAAGATTTCTTCAATTTATTTCTTGGACACTGGGCATCCTCGTCAGTGGACAATGGCCTAGGAACAGCCCTTAACACGAACCTACAATCATTTAAAACCTTATAATTCAATCACATGACTTAATAATTTTCTCTTAACAATCTCATATTCCATACGGGTTAAGTTTTACTTTATTCAAGTTTCAATCAATTTATACTCAATTTGATATCCTACCTCATTCTCTAATACATACAACCTTATTCTTCGGCCTTGTAAAGGCAATGAAAGCTCAATATGATCAACACTTAATTTCAATCCTATAGCTCTTACAACAACAATTATCAAATGAGTCACTAGTATGAAATGACTCGATCATTCAACTTGACTTCTCAGAAAGGTACTAGTGCCATGAGGCTTTTGGGTAATGGTTCCAATGACAGCCTCAAGTGCAACATTCACCCTTTCGATTTCAATTTAAGAATTGGATGACAACGAATCAGATGATATCTTTCCAGGTGATAACGTTTTGTCAAACTCCACTCTATAAGGAAAGATCGTCATGACATCGATATCAGATTTAATCTCGCCAATTCTTCTTTCAATATCACAATCAACTAATATCTACATTTCTACGAATATCAACCATTTGTTGGGATCATAAATATCCACAACTTGGTTTTAGATCTAGGATAGCTAGAATTCCTACGAGAATAGCTTCGATTAATTTACTAGGGGATTTAGGGTTACTTGTGACAATCTACGTCGTATAAATACCTCGTATAAATATCAACATAATCATCAAACAATCATGTAATCAAATTACATCATATATATATAATCTAAGTTATATATATATATATATATATTAAAATAACACTTCTCAGTCTGGCCTTGTCGGTAACTCGGGAATTCTTCGGCACCGTTATAGTCAAAAGATTTTTAGACATTTTTAGAAAAATGTTTATAGTTAAAAGATTTTGAAATATTTTATTCAAAACCTTAGTTTTAAAAATCTTTCGTTCTCTATAACGAGAGCTCTGGTACCAAACTGTAACACCCCCAAATTTATACAACTCAGTACAGCGGAAGACTAGTTGGTGTTACGGGATAGCACATTACTCACATCATAGACAACGCATAAAAATCGCGTCGTTTATTAATAAAGCATTTCCATTCATAAATATCAAATTTACATCGGTCCCAAGTCATATTATTTCATACAAAGTTTCACAAAATATTTGAATGGAAAATATTGTTTAAGTGCGGGCCATGAATTCTTGTCGTCTTCCCGAGAATTACCTTCAAGTACCTGAGATAAAACATGTTAAAAGAAAAGGTCAGCGATAACGCCGAGTGAATTCATAGAGTTTAATAAAATCCATCAATATAATATCAGTATAAAATTATTACTGAAAATCATTTTGTACAAATCATTTTAATAGGCCATAAAATAGCCAAAGTCATTTTATACAAATCTTTATCGAAAATCATAATATAGGCATTTGCCTTAAAAATCATTATACGAATCATTGTCGTTAAAAACACCATACAATACGTTTTGCAACGTTGTATAGATTAAATAAAACCGTTATATGAATATGGTTATAAAAAGCCTTAAAAATCATTATACGAGCCAATGTCGTAAAAACGTCATAAAATACGTCTTCTGACGTTGTATGAAAATAAAAACCTTTATATGAATATGGTTATGAAAACCAAAACACAAACATAATATCAATAGTATGACCCTGTATTGCTAGTCAGGCAATACGTCGTAATTCTGAGCGTGTAGTAGTATTTCGTTAGTTTTTGGATTATTATAAGCCGCGTGACATTGTTACCTTACTAAACCAACAACGGGTAGCTAACCCGATACCAATTTTGCCCATCTAAAGTAGCGTGTTGTCACAAAGGTCACGCTATGGAAATCTTCTCATACATAAATTCGCTTACCAATCAATGTGGCACGACGGGGATCAACCGTCAAGGCGCGAACTGGGGTGATCGTCCCCAAATAGTACTATTAAATGCATAAGCGTCTACCAAATCCCGGTAGTTCACAATTCATGCTAATGGGACTTTTAGTGACATAACTTAACTTTAATAATCCATTTAATTTCATCTATCGGGTCCTTTAATCATTTATCGGGTCATACAATCGGGTCATTCATTCATTCGGGTCCAAATCAATAAACAAACAATCGGGACAAATGGTGTCCTATTTTTATAAAAACTAACATGTTATCTCCCTCGCGGGTTTATAAAACATTTCATAAAACATTTAAAAGAGTGCGAGGCTATGAACTCACGTTGATGTGGGAAAGCGGGTTATTGGCAACTCGGACGTACGGTACGTGCTTCAATCACGGAAACCTATATAAATAATAATCGGTCTTAGACTCATGTCCAATGACTTTATAAAAATAACAATTATGTATACATATGATGATTATTTATATATGATGATCAAGTGGGTTTACATATTCTCGTTTACTCATTTTTAGTGTTATATGTCGATAACTTTTATACTAGTTTACTAGTTTTACCTATTTACGTGTTTTAAGTCCAATAAGCTTATTATAAGTTCTTTAACTTGTTTTAATCCATTTTATACTTTATATTATCAGTATCTATACTTTCCATGTTGGGCCCAAATGGGTTAAGCCCAATAAGTACTTTTTATAGGTGTTTAACTTATTTAGTCCAATTATTAATCCAATATGTTTACTTAGCTCGTTAATGTCCGTATGTCCTATAGTTCGGGTTTTATCGTTTTTTACTTGTTATACATGTTTATATATCAATATATAAGTTTTATAAAGTTTACATTAGACGGGTCCAACCATCTAAGTTTTATTTAACAAAAACGTTAATTTTACGGTATTAGCCGAAAAAGTCGTAAAAATCATGTTTATAGTTTTATAACTTATAAAACTTAACAAGTTACCATTTATATAAAATGTCCACTTTTTTACCATTGTACATATTTATATAAATGTATTATATAAGTTAGTGGGTTTTAATTTATATTTTATACTATTAAATTTTGAGTGCTTATATAATAGTATTATACTTTAATTTCCAAAATCTGATTTTTATCTTCACTTTCACCAAAACTGCCATATCTAGAGTTCTATATGGAGATAGAAGCTCAGATTTTTATCACATAAACTAAATGATATGTGCTACATTTAACTCTTCTATAGATACTGTTGAATCATCCTCTAAGTATTTTCTAAAAATCGTCCAAAACAGTGAACTCAGATTTGTACCTTAAACTTGTTTTGATCATATCTCACTCATTACAATGATTCCATTGCATGGCCAACTCTCACATGTGCACAAGACTCATAGCTTACTGTATATCAATTCTACTTCATCATTTTATCAGTTCATGACATGTTTCTTTACTGTTTTTATACAGCCTATTATTTAAACAAGATTTACCCATTTTACATGTAGTTTGTCCATCTTTTTAAGCATGTTTATCAACACCAAATCCCCACACAATATTTTTAATCATCATTCATCATCATATACATATACATAAGTAAAAGAAATACAAGTTTACATAATCAAAAATAACAAGAGGATGAGGAGGACAATCTTTATACCACCAAAGTGATGAAATGATGAGCTTTTGGATGAAGAAGACATGGTTTTGGGTAACCAATCTTATGAGATATCAACACCACTTCTAGGATCACCAAGTATTTGTAGATTCCTCCAAAAATCAGCCCTTGTTCTTCATGAAAACTCCTTGAGAAATCAGCCCCAAACTCCCTTGAAAACTCCTTTTTACATGTTATAATCACCACCAATCCATAGAGCTTCAAAAGGGCTTCAACATATGTGTGAATAACACATGATTTTGTGGTTTAAATTGATCAAATGAGGGTGTTTAGGGTGGAAGTGGACGAATTTCTAGAGAGAGAGGGAGGAAAGTTGTGTGGTTTGCATGTTGGAAAATGAGAACAATGGTTTGTGTGAGTGGTTTTGTCAAGTGCTAGTTTTTGGTGTAGTAAAAGCTTACTTTGTAAGCTTAACTTACATGTGTAAGTTTTAAGCTATATGTTTGCCACATCTTGTGATGTGGTGTCTAGTGTAGCCATGGGTTTGTGGGGGTGGGGCAAGTGTCCCACTTGTCTCATCCCTATTTAATTACGGGTACTCCTCGATTCTAGTTTCCTCGATTTGCGTGCCCTCAGGTCGTTTTACGAAAAACGTTTTTATAATTTATGAATCAACGGCACAAAACGAATCTAATAAAAATTGTTTCATCAAAAACGGAGTTCGAAAACGTAAACACGTAATCCTAAGGTTTCTGGTTTAGTCGTAAAGGACGTCAAATTAAAATCGTAGGTCCTAATCTCTTCTCGTAAATTTGTGAGTTTATGAACCAACACAAATTTAAAACTCCAAAATAATATTCACGGATAAATTTATTTTCTGAAATGTCGGACTGTCACCAAAAACGGTGTATGTAAACGTAAGCACGTAACGTTGAATCCTCCGGTTTAGACGTAGTCGACGCTACTTCAAGACGTAAATCCAAATTACTTCCCAAAAATAAGTGAGTTCATATTGTAACATTAAAATAATGTTTTCAAATAAATATTTGAGAATAAAATATCAACCATAAATTGACGGATTGTCACATGGATCTCTTTGGACCTTCCGCCATACGGAGTTATGGACGTAACCTTTATACCCTAGTTATAGTTGATGACTATTCTAGATTCACTTGTACTAGATTTTTGGCATCTAAGAATGAAGCTTTCAATCACTTCGAAATCTTTAGTTGAAGAATTCAAAATCAACTAGGATATTCAATTGTTTCTATTAGGACGGATCATGGTAGGGAATTTGATAATGAAGTGCAATTTGGTGCCTTTTGTGAAGCTCATGGTATTACCCATAACTTCTCGGCTCCTCGCACTCCACAATCAAATGGGGTAGTTGAAAGGAAGAATAGTACTCTCCAAGAGATGAGTAGGACGGCGTTAAACGAGCAATCTTTGCCTCAAAAGTTTTGGTGCAATTCCGTGGATACATCGACTTATATTCTCAACCAACTTCTTATTCGACCTTTCCTAGGAAAGATCCCCTATGAGATTCTTAAAGGTAAGAAACCCTCATTAGAATACTTTAGGGTGTTTGGAAGCAAGTGCTTTATCCTCAACACCAAAGACTACCTTATCAAGTTTGACCCAAAATCTTACGAAGGTATCCTTTTAGGTTATTCCCAAACTAGTAAGGCCTACATAGTCCTAAATAGAACCTCAGGGGTTATTGAAGAATCACTCAACCTAACCTTTGATGAAACCCCTCCTTCACCCAAGACACCACCATTGGTTGATGATGACTTGGATGAATTAGAAGTAGTTAAAGCCAAAGAGGTTAGAAAAATAGGAGTTGAAGACCTTAGTGTTGAAAAGGAAGTAAACATTAAGGAGTCTAGGGATCATACTCTCAATAATGTCATTGGTGACTTAAATCAAAGGACCCTAAGATCTCAAGTCCAAAACCAAGCAACTTCTTTTGTTTTGTCTCCTTGATTGAACCAAAGAATGTTAAAGAAGCTTTGACGGGTGAGAGTTGGGTCATTGCGATGCAAGAAGAATTGAATCAATTCGTTGCCAATGATGTTTGGGAACTTGTTCCTCCACCTAGAAGTTCTACCATTATAGGAACCAAATGGGTATTTAGGAATAAGCTAGATGAGAATGGTGTTGTGTCTCGTAACAAGGCTAGACTTTTAGCTCATGGCTATAATCAATAAGAAGGGATTGATTATGACGAGACATATGCACCGGTAGCTAGATTAGAATCAATTAGAATCCTTTTAGCCTATGCTTGTGCCTTAGATATTAAGCTTCAACAAATGGATGTAAAGAGTGCATTTCTTAACGGTTTGATCAATGAGGAGGTATATGTGGCTCAACCTCCCGGCTTCATTGATTTTGAGAAACCGGACCATGTTTACAAGCTTAAGAAAGCACTTTATGGACTCAAACAAGCACCCAAAGCTTGGTATGATAGACTTAAAGCGTTTCTTGTTAAACATGAGTATACCATGGGAATCGTAGACAATACACTCTTTACAAAGAAGAAAGGTCCTCACCTCATAATCGTACAAATATATGTTGATGACATTATATTTGGCTCAACTTGTCCATAATTGTGTGATGACTTTGCCAAAATAATGCATGATGAGTTTGAAATGAGTATGATGGGAGAACTTAACTTATTTTTAGGACTCCAAATTAAACAAATGGACGATGGTATTTTCTTTAGTCAATCTAAGTACGCTAAAGAAATGCTAAAGAAATTTGGATTAGAAGAATCTAGACCAATGAAGACCCCTATGGCCTCGGATACTAAACTCACCCTAGATGATGATTGTGAGTCGGTAGACAACACCAAATATAGAGGTATGATTGGTAGTTTGTTGTACCTAACGGCAAGTCGACCGGATATCATGTTTAGTGTTTGCCTTTGTGCTCGCTTCCAAGAGGCTCCCAAAACCTCTCACCTTGAAGCGGTTAAGCGTATCTTCCGATACATTAAAGGCACTATACATTTAGGATTATGGTATCCTAAAGGGACCGGCGTAGAAACCATTGTCTACGCGGACTCGGATCATGCGGGAGACTATGTGGACAGGAAAAGCACTAGTGGAGTTTGTACCTTCATGGGTTGTTTTTTAACTTCTTGGTTCTCCAAGAAACAAACCGCTCTTGCGATATCCACCACGGAAGCCGAGTATGTGAGTGCTGGAAAAGCATGCCAACAAGCTCTATGGATGAAGTAAGCGCTTGTTGATTACGGGATTTCTCTTGATGATGTTCCCATCATGTGCGATAATAAAGGCACTATAGACCTAAGCAAGAATCACGTGCAACATTCGCGAACCAAACACATAGAAATTAGACACCATTTCCTTAGGGATAATGTTCAAAAGGGGAACATTACTATTGAAAAGGTGCCCTCCGAGGACAACTTAGCCGATATCTTCACTAAGCCACTTAAGAGGGAACCTTTTAATTACTTGCGACTAGGTCTAGGATTAATGGAACATCTTCCTTAAATTCTTTTCTTCTTGTGTGTTTTCTATTACCACTTTGAGTCCTTGAGTCTTTTAAAATCCTTTTGAAAAATCTTCTCCTCTCCTTTTCAAAACTCTCAAAGTCTCTTTCAAAAATGGTTGAGAAATTCGTTTGACATTGTTAATTCAATCTAAAAACGATTTTTCATAGATTCTCGCTTTTAATGTAGAGCTTACATAATTCATATGTATGATTCTCTCAAACATAGCAAGAACAAGATTGAATCATGGAGGATCATTGTGTCATGACTTAAGGTCTTGTCTTACACACCTCCTACATTGATTTTTTAATCCATGTATTTTGGTCAAATCTCTATTTGGTAAGTTTGCATATGTTTTCTTTGTCTATCTTTGCTTTTAAGCACATCCCTATGATAAGTTAGACTAGAAAAATAAGATTTGCTGAAAAATCTTTCTCCAAACACCAAATCCTGCTTCTGCAGGCGGTTCCATATGTGAACTGCGGTACCTTATTGATAAGGTACCGCCACCATAGATAAGGAACCGCCTACAGTGGCCTTCCTTTTTTGGGTTTTTGTCTGAAACTCCAGATTTGCTCCAACTTTTTTGAGAATCTTTGTTTCAAACCCTTTGACCACCCCAAAAATACCCTAAGCCTTCCCTATTTAAACCATAAGCATTTTGCATTACTTCACATCCAAAATGTCTTATTCTCCCAATGAAAGCCTTGAATCTCCTCCATTTTCTCCAATTGCTTTCAATCCAAACCCACCCAAGAACACTCTTAATCACATTTCTCCTACCAAGAATGTCGATTGTGGAACTTCCTTTCTTCCACCACCACCGTTTAGTGTTCTTCCTCCTTCTCATGATAATGTCATGCACCATGGAACATATTGTCATTGTTGTCAATATCAACATCTTGCTATGGCACACATCTATGAGGAGTTGAGCTACATCAAGAGTCTCTTAATCAAGCCTCCTCTTCTCTTTGATTATGAGATCTCCAACAAGCTACCACCACCACCCTCCGCTATTACCTTGTCTTTCATATAAGCATTTATTGCTTATCCTCAAGGCACCAAATTTAAGCAAATCTTAGAATTCTAGAATAACTAGGATTAGATTTATGCTTTTGGCTTGTTTTTTCCATACTTATTTGTATGATGTTCCTTTAGTAACCTATCTTGGATCTTTGTCTTTGTGTTTTCTTCTCTTTTAATTTTCTTTATGTGACCTATTGCTATATATTGTTGGTTGTTTCTTTTGTTCAACTAACCCTTCTATGTAGCTTGTCACCATATCTCGATTCCCCGGTGCCCCAAGCTAGGGGGAGTAAGCACCAAGGGGAGTCTTTGCAAAGTCCGTTTCTTCAACACCGGCTTACGCAACCTTTTTGCTTCGACAAAGGGGGAGAAATGAATAAACTCGTCTTCGAAAATCTTGTTTTTGTGTGATTGAGTTTATGTATTGTTGGAATCAAAAAGGGGGAGATTGTTAATGCAATAATGACTAAAAACGTTACTTGCATTTTTCGGTCTCGCTTAGTTTTGATTATGACAATATGTAAAAACAAGCATTTATGAAAACAACGAAAAACGAATTCTTGAGTTCAAGTATTTTTCATTTTACCCATTTTCACTTAAGGTATGGATAAACAAGTACTAACCTTAATCAAGTGATCAAGTGATTTAATCTTTTCTTAAAACTCACTTTTATTAAATGTGACAAGTTTTTATTAAACTTTATTTATAAGAAAATGTTTTATTAAATTAATTATTTGAAATTTGAAAATGGCATATTCTTATTCTGTTAAGAATATCCTTTCAGGATATTTTTTATACCCAGATAAGACCTCCACCACTAAAGGACAAAAAGGAGCGGAGTCTAGTCCGACGGTACCTTAGCGCCTAGGCGGTACCTTATCGATAAGGTACCGCGGGCTGTGATAAGGTACCGCGGGCAGATATAGCCGTTGGCTCCTTTATCCTTTAAATAGTGGACCATTCTCAGCTTTTCACCTCACCTCTTTTGCACATTTATTTCCAGATTCAAACCCCTTCTTTAATCACTCAAATCTTTGATCATTTGTTTGATTATTACTTGTTTAAAAAGTGAATCTTGTTCTTCCATCCCTTCCTCTCCAAGTGCAAAGAGAAGAACACTATCCTAGTGAAGTGTTGAGTCCACCACAAAAGATCCATTTAAGATCAAATTTTATATACTTGTAGTTGTGTCATAGTTGTGAAGATCCAAGTAGTTGTGTCTATTTGGAAGTTGTGTATGTACTAAGTATAGTTGTGTAGATTGGTCCTAGCTACGATTAGGGCTCGACTTTTAGCTTAGAGTCGGAAATTGGTTAAGCGACGTGTACGGTTTTCTCCACCATAAGGAGCTTGTTGTGTAGTGAACTCTCGAGTAAGGAGTACTCGAGGAGTGGAGTAGGAACGAGGAGTGAGCTTCGTTGCCGAACCACTATAAATCCTTGGTGTTCGGTTTGATCTTTCTTTACCCTTAACTCTTTACATTCTTTATTCTTTTTGCATATACATGTGTTAGTATTAGATTAGCTACACTATCATTCTTTATTCTTTGTGGATATATTTTTGTTAGTATTAGTTTAGCTACACTATCATTGTTCATATTGTGCATAAGAAGATTTCACATATTTCCTCAAGCCTAAGTTTTTTGAAAAAAGGATCTTTTTTGGAAACCATATTTTAACAAGTAATTATAAGAAACTATTCAACCCCCCCTTCTAGTTTCTACAGACGTGTTTAATGTTTGTGATTCTGAAGCAGATGAGGAGATTATAATAGAAGAGCGTATCAGTCCTAAACCTAGTGATGGTTCAGAGGGGGCAAGCACTCTCGGTGGTCTAAGTTCCAATGATTAATGTTGGTACATGGAACATACGGGGTTTATACTTTTCGCCAAAAAAAATGAAGTACGACAGGTGATCTCAGAAAATAATTTAACGATTTGTGCTATTTTGGAATCTCACGTGGCTGATTCCAATCTTCATCGGTTATGCTCGTTGGTTTTTAGTCATTGGGAGTGGACATCTAATGGAGCTTGGTGGAATAAGGGAACGCGGATTATTTTAGGATGGAATCATATGAGATTGATGTTAGTATTATTACTTAAGATGATCAAGTTGTTCATACGCGTGTATGGGTCAAGGCTGATAAGATGGAGCTATTTGTTCCTTTGTCTATGCCCATAATAGGTTTATTCCTCGGAGGCTACTATGGCATAGTCTTGGTCAACATAAGGTGTATGTTCGGGATAGGCCATGGTATATCTTGGGAGATTTTAATGCATCATAATTTTTGGCAGACTCTACGGCTAGTGGATCGGCTATTGATATCTCTATGAGAGAATTTAAGGATTGTGTCGCTGATATTGAGGTCATGGATGTGCAAAGAATGGGGTTGCAGTACACGTGGAGTTAGAAACCAAAGGGTACCCATGGTATCCTTAAGAAACTTGATCGTGTCTTGGCTAATTTGGAGTTTACTGTCCAATTTGCAAGTTCTCATGCGGTGTTTAAGCTGATATGTGTGAAAACACACATCTTTTCTACTACTTAATTACAATAATAACCAGACCAAAACGTGTATTTTATGTCTTTTATGTCGGAATTATGCGTGGTTTGTGTTTTTGTTGTGATTTAGGACGAAAAGGTGAAAAGTGGAGAAAACACGGGAATTCACGGGCATTTACGGACTTTTATTGAAGAAAAAGATGAAAGACGAAGTCAAGAAGTCAAGAGTGCAAAAAGAACGGAAGTCCAAGACCAATTCTGAAGATTTATCGAAGAAAAAGTCAAAAGACGGAAGTTTACTTAAAACCGAGGAACTCAAGTCTTATTTATCGAAGAATTAAAAGACGAGTCCAAAGAAATCCCGAGCCAAAAGTCATCAATTCCAAGATTAACAAAAAAGATTAAGAAGGAAGGATTTAAGGGCGCAATTAAGAAGAAAGGAAGGAGGGGAGGAAGCTTCCTCTAACCACTCCCCTAATCTCCTATAAATACTTCTCATTTTCATTCATTTACTCTTGTTGGATAGCTTGACAAACTATCTCTTCCACTTTTATTTACTTGCACCTTTAATTACTTGCACATTTAAATACATGTTTTGCACCTTAATTACCTTTTAATTTCAAGTAAGTGTTTCTTTAATTTCTCGCACCTTTACTTTATCTTGTTGATCTCATTCTTCCTTTCTTTAATGTTTGATTTATATGCTTTTTGACTTGTTAATTTGTTTAAAGATTTAATTTTTATGCTTTTGATTGTTTTAAATCATTAATTTTCATAGCTTATTTGGTTTATTTTCAAGTTTATAAAGTTTTTATAAAAGTTATTTTTATATAAAAAGTTGTTTTTAGTAAAGCTTATTCATTTCTTGTTTCAAAAGTCTTAAAACTTCAGTTTCGTAGCTTATTTTACACTACTTACCTTAGGAAGTTAGTCTTGTGCTTATTAGGATCATAGCTTATTAGATTAGCTTATTTTGTGTACTTCTCTCTGTATTCCGATCGTGACAATCGGAAAGGGGTTATATATTCCGACCAGCGTTACTTGCTTGGTCGGAAAAGGGTTTTAACATTCCGATATGGGAGATTTTGGTATTCCGATCAGAAGGGACTTGGGTATTCTGATCGTGTGTAAGTGACATATTCCGATTGGTGCTCTTCGCCATATTCCGATCGAGGTGTTGGTGGTATTCCGATCAGTTGGTTCCGACCAACATTCCGACCAGATCTTTTCCATATTCCGATAAGTGTAGGTTATATACATTCTGATCTGGGACTTAAGTTTGGTTATTCCGATCAGGTTAAGTGACATATTCCGATTGGGGTTTTCCAATCTTCATTTCGACAGGTAAAGGGTGTATATTCCGACGAGGTTGATCGGAATATATTCCGATTGGGAGTTAATTTCCATGTTTGTCTTGTTTAATTTTTAGTTTATGTTTTTAATACTTGTCTAATTTTAATTCTCGTCACGCTTTAATTTTTAGCCGTTTAATTAATTTACTTTCCCTCACGTCTTTAAATATCGCACACTTTCTTTTAATTAGATTTAGATTTAATTTTAACGCTCTTTTATTATAACGCACTTTTACTTTAATTGTTTTGCACATTTTAATACATTACAACGACAACACTTTTTGTTCCACCAAAATAAAACTGAGTCACATAGAGAACCTAGATCAATTCGATTAGACCACATCAACGAACTTAATTTTTATACTAGGCAAAAGCCGTGTATTAAATGGCGCCGCTGCCGGCTCTTTTCGTAAAGATTAACGGTTTTCTGTGAGAGACGTGTTGCTTTTTGGGATCCGTTCACTTGTGAGCGTTATTTTCTTGCATAAAAAAAAATTCAAAAAATCATAAAAATTAAAAATTGCTAAAAATCCATAAAAATTAAAAATTTCAAAAATCCAAAAAGATTTTATTTTTATTGTGTATATATATTATCTTTGTGTTTGGTTTCTTTTTCTTTTGCATTTTCAGGTGTATGCGTACTAGATCTTCGAATTATCAAGAGCCCGAGACTCAAGAAGATTTAAGTATGTCAGGTGTTAACAACAACAATAATCCACCGCACCCTAATAATAACAACAATGTTCTTCCACAACCCGATCTTCGGACCATGGAGGAACTTTGTCAACCTACAATGTTTGGACGAGGAGGACCGATTGCGCCGATGCAAATCAACGCTCCTGAGTTTTCGTTGAAGCACCACATGATTCAGCAAGTACAAACAAACCCATTCCGTGGATTGCCTGATGATGATGCCAACAAACACCTCGACAAGTTCATTACAATCACCCAAAGCATGAAGTTGGTTGGTGCCACAATGGATGAACTTCGCCTACAACTCTTTCCACATACTTTATTACATCATGCCGAGAAATGGTTTGATCGTCTCCCGAAGAATTCTATTCACACTTGGGATGACATGACTCAACGCTTTTTGTCGCGCTACTTTCCACCATCCATGGTCACGAGCCTTCGCAATCAAATCAGCGGTTTCATGCAAGACCCTGATGAATCTCTTTTTGATGCTTGGGAGAGATATAATGTCTTGATCGATAGATGTCCAAACCACAACATGCTTCCTGTGACCTTAATTGACACTTTCTACAACGGTTTGACTTTTCGAGATCGTGATACGATTAATGCAGCCGCCGGTGGCACATTCATGAAAAGGAGACCCGAGGAGTGTAGAGAGCTTATTGAGAACATGACTACTCACCACAAAAACTGGGATTCCTCTGCTTCTTCAAGGAACAATCCGAGAGTCAATGTTTCCTCCACTTCAGCAAACCCTGATATGACCGAACTCACCCGTGTGCTGACTGAAATGAGCAGAAGTATGCAACTCTTGGCTTCAAACCAACAACAACAACAAGTTAAAGCTGTTGCTACTCCTTGTGAAACATGCGGCGGTCCTCACCCATACACCGATTGTCCTTCGACACAAGGAAATCCAGAAAATGTGTATACATCTTATGGTAATTATTCACCGGAAAATTACCAAGCTCGACCACAAGGGGATAGAAATTTGCTGAGTTACCGGTCCAACAACTACCTTTCACCCGGTTTTTCTCCTCAAAACCAAAACCCCGCCAACAACTACAATAGAAGAAACCAAATCCCACCAAGAGCTTCAAATCCTTATCACCCACCCGCCCAACAAACCCCACCCAGTAATCCGGATGTTGAGGCCATCATGAGAACCCAAGGTGAGCAAATCAAGAATTTGCAGAGCCAAATTATCAATCTTAAAGGAGATATTACCAAGCAAGGAAATGAGATTAGATCCGAGCTTAGAGATAATATTCAATCCTCCTTCAGCACTCAAACGAATGAATTAAAGAATATGTTGGCTAGTTTCTTGCCCTCCACTCAACCTTCTACTTCAAGTTCTCTACCTTCAAACACCGTCACTAATCCGCGAGCCAATGTGAGTGCTATTACTACCCGTAGTGGAGTTACCATCGTAGGACCACCTATCCCGCCCCCATCATCTACACCTCCTCCACCACCATGTGTCCCTACTCCTCCTACACCTAGTATTAGTGCACCATTAGCGTCTCCGCCTCGACGTGATGAAGTTCCCACGAATGACCCTTCAACATCTCAACCTTTACCTACACCTGCACCTTCACCACCCAAACCCAATATCCCTATCCCTCTCGTTTAGGCAAGTCCAAAATGCTAACCAAGGAGGACTCCGAAGTGTCACGCTATGTGAAGATGATTTCTCAAATGAACTTCAACATTAGCTTTCTTGAAGCACTTGTCCACATGCCCAAATTTGTTAAAGCATTTAGGGAATTGCTTAACAAGAAGGAGAAGCTGATTGAACTCGCCAACACTCGATTAAACGAAAACTGCTCTGCAGTTATTCTTAAAGAACTTCCAGAAAAGCTTGGAGATCCTGGTCGTTTTGTGTTGCCTTGCGTGTTCAACAAAACTGAAGAATTTACTGCCCTTGTTGATCTCGGGGCCAGTATTAATTTGATGCCTTTGAGTGTTTGGAAAACACTATCATTGCCCGACCTTACTCCAACAAAGATGACTCTTGAACTTGCAAATCGCACTCTCGCTTACCCCGTTGGTATAGCCGAAGACGTGTTCATTAAAGTTGGCACATTTACTTTCCCGGTCGATTTTCTCGTTGTTGATTATGAAATGGACCCTCGTATTCCTTTAATACTTGGTCGGCCATTCTTGAGAACCGGACGAGTTTTAGTGGATGTGGTCGAAGGTGAGTTAATCTTAAGAGTCGGGGATGATGCACAAGTTTTCAAAATGGGTAAGCTTACCAGTACAACCTTTGGAGGACGAGAATCAGTGAATATGATTAATGTGCTTGATGACTTTACCGTCTACGACAATCCTCTATTCGACTCTTGCATCGATAATCCACTTTTTGACGATGATGTGGATGATTCTCTCCCTACTTTGGAAGCTTCTCCCATTTATGATTCTCCACCGGTCTTTGATGCTTATGATGATGATGATTCTAGCTCAGATTCGGATGATTATGATGACCTTACTTCTGAGTATCCCGAGCTGCCCACGTATGATGATTTCGATGAGGCTGATACTCTTTCGAGCGATTCTTCACATGATGAAGATCCTCCGCCATCACTCGATCCTACGTTGGACGATTACTCATTCGAGGAAGACTTCTCTATGTTTCTCAACACATACTTCCCTCATGAGAGTGATGCTCCTCCTTATGATTTTGAAGATTATCGTCTTGATCCTACTTTGGATTTGAAGCACATTCTGTCAAAGGAGAAGAAACCGGTTGACACCAATATCCGTTGCACATATGATTTGACACCTCTTTGTCGCCCTTCTGAGGACGAGGTTGTGCTTCTTTGCGGATCTTCTTCACACTCTGCTGAGGCTGAGTGCTATTTTCCCCTAAAAGAAAAGGTGTTCGATCCCGGTATTGACATTCTGCAGCCATCTCAGTATCCATCTGATGAAATAAAAGGAAAAATCTTTGGAACTTATGGAAATCTGCTTGCACCACTTCACCCTTGCTTCCACTGTGCTCCATCGTTGCTTAAGGGAACCTTGCCTACTCTTCTATGGCTTGCCTTGTTCGCCTTAAGCTTGTGCTTATTGATGGACGAAAACTATGTCTTTGATCCTGGTGGATATGTTTCATGCTTCTTCCGTTGATGATCAAGGTCGAGTCAGGCTCACGACTCGGTTAACAAAAATCAAGCGCTTCTTGGGAGGCAACCCATGCATCTATCTTTTCGCTTTCTTTACCGTAAGTGTAGGGGGAACCCGTTGGTTTGCTATTTCCTCTCCTCACTTCTTAATCAGGGATTCGAGCGCTCAATGATCCACTCTTGACGATTCTTGACGACCCGTGATTCCGTGTTCTACATTTTCCCGGTTCTATCCTAAACTCTTTTCGATTCACTATTTTATATTTTCTCAATATTAAAATAGGAATCTCTTTAGTTGTCTTTTCCTTAGCGAGATTTAAACAAAGTGCACAATGTCCTAAGTGTAGGGGAGTTTACTCCCACATGCTTAAACATTGAGGACAATGTTTATCTTAAGTGTAGGGGGGACTTCTATCGAAGTTAAGTGGCCTTTTCCTTGTATTTGTCCTCATTTTAACCGGAAAATCAATTTTTTGACATTTTTCAAAATTTTTGATCTATTTTGGCCTATTAGTTTTACCCTTTGCATAGTTATTTTCTTCCTTTGCTAGAATAGATGCTTAAATAAGTGGTTTTAATTTTCAAACGTTGTGAATCTTTTGACTCAATCCGAGTTTACTTATCTAAGTTTACTCTAGCTAGTATCCTTAACGTGTTTAAGTCGAGTTTTGCTAGGCTTTTATACAGGGAGCTATAAAATGCGAAAGTCTTAACTCTCACGGGTTAAGAACAAGAACTTTTCGCAAGTTCCTATAATTGATCCTAGAGAGTCGTTTATCAAGGGAACTTTAAAATGCGATTTCTAAACTTGAAAAAGTCTAAGAATTTGCAAGATCCTATAGGCGACTCGAAAACGCAAAACTTTGACTTAATAGGCTAAGTATCCACGAGTCTCATTACTTGAGATTTTAAACTGTGGAGAACGAGATATGATAGAGCCAATTATAAGTTCGGTATTCCTTCGTGAATTTATGTGAGTTAATTATGAGCCTATTCTCCCATCGCTTGCTAATAATTTATCTGCTAATAAATAAGGTTGTACGATTTGAAAAGTTACTTAGCTTCTAGCCCAAGATCGTTTAAAAGTTGCTCGATATGGATTAGAGTTCATAGCCAAGGCATAACTTATTGAAGCGGGATGCGAAGATTGGCGAGTCCGAAAAGGCCCTAACGAGGCATGAGGGCTATATTTTGTCGATAAAGATCCAAAGTGATGTGAAGAATCATTTATCGAAAATCAATATGAAGGATCGAGACACACGACGAAAAGCAAATACTCCCCAAAAGTCATGGAGAAGTGTATCCGAAAAGACCCTAACAAGGTATGAGGATAAATAGATCCAAGTCATAAAAGGAGGCGGATAGTTGTATATCAAAGTCCAAAATAAAGATTGGAGAAAAATGAAGAAGTCGTGGTCCAAGTATGAATCTCTCAAAACTTCAAGTGAAGAAATTCCTATTATAAAGAGAAGACCATTATTTCAAGAACATCTCTCAAAGATTCGAAGTATGAAGTCGCTGCCAAATATCGGTCCGAGAAAGGTCTCAAATCGTGAAGCGAGTTATGCCAAGATATGAACTTTATGAGGTCCCGAGAAGCAGTTTTAAAAGATTTTGTCCTTTAGCTAACTATTGATTAAATCGTTCACTTTATTTTCGGACTAAATAACTATCGAAATAAGTCAAAAATGCATCCTCGTGATCATTCAAGACAAATAATAAAATATAAGAGATACACCTAGGAATAAGGGAGTCTAAGTGAGTAATTGGCCCACATGAGTTCGTGATAGTTTACTAACTTATAATAACAATGATCTCGTTTTTAAGCTTGGTTTGGAGAGAGTGAAAACTTGAGGATGATGATTATTCATGACATTTCCAAAACCCAAGGTATGCTTTTTGATTTCTTTACTTTTAATGTTTATAATTTTCTATCTCTTTAATAAAGGCCAACGTGGATTGATTATGATGAAAAAATGTAAACGTGCTTTGTAACTAATGCATTGCATGAGGACATTGCAATGGTCAAGTGTAGGGGATTTGATATGTGTGGAAACACATATCTTTTCTACCACTTAATTACAATAATAACCAGACCAAAACGTGTATTTTATGTCTTTTATGTCGGAATTATGCGTGGTTTGTGTTTTTGTTGTGATTTAGGATGAAAAGGTGAAAAGTGGAGAAAACACGGGAATTCACGGGCATTTACGGACTTTTATTGAAGAAAAAGATGAAAGACGAAGTCAAGAAGTCAAGATTGCAAAAAGAACGGAAGTCCAAGACCAATTCTGAAGATTTATCGAAGAAAAAGTCAAAAGACGGAAGTTTACTTAAAACCGAGGAACTCAAGTCTTATTTATCGAAGAATTAAAAGACGAGTCCAAAGAAATCCTGAGCCAAAAGTCATCAAATTCCAAGATTAACAAAAAAATTAAGAAGGAAGGACTTAAGGGCGTAATTAAGAAGAAAGGAAGGAGGGGAGGAAGCTTCCTCTAACCACTCCCCTAATCTCCTATAAATACTTCTCATTTTCATTCATTTACTCTTGTTGGATAACTTGACAAACTATCTCTTCCACTTTTATTTACTTGCACCTTTAATTACTTGCACATTTAAATGCATGTTTTGCACCTTAATTACCTTTTAATTTCAAGTAAGTGTTTCTTTAATTTCTCGCACCTTTACTTTATCTTGTTGATCTCATTCTTCCTTTCTTTAATGTTTGATTTATATGCTTTTTGACTTGTTAATTTGTTTAAAGATTTCATTTTTATGCTTTTGATTGTTTTAAATCATTAATTTTCATAGCTTATTTGGTTTATTTTCAAGTGTATAAAGTTTTTATAAAAGTTATTTTTATATAAAAAGTTGTTTTTAGTAAAGCTTATTCATTTCTTGTTTCAAAAGTCTTAAAATTTCAGTTTCGTAGCTTATTTTTACACTACTTACCTTAGGAAGTTAGTCTTGTGCTTATTAGGATCATAGCTTATTAGATTAGCTTATTTTGTGTACTTCTCTCTGTATTCCGATCGTGACAATCGAAAAGGGGTTATATATTCCGACCAGCGTTACTTGCTTGGTCGGAAAAGGGTTTTAACATTCCGATTTAGGAGATTTTGGTATTCCGATCAGAAGGGACTTGGGTATTCCGATCGTGTGTAAGTGACATATTCCGATTGGTGCTCTTCGCCATATTCCGATCGAGGTGTTGGTGGTATTCTGATCAGTTGGTTCCGACCAACATTCCGACCAGATCTTTTCCATATTCCGATAAGTGTAGGTTATATACATTCTGATCTGGGACTTAAGTTTGGTTATTCCGATCAGGTTAAGTGACATATTCCGATTGGGGTTTTCCAATCTTCATTCCGACAGGTAAAGGGTGTATATTCCGACGAGGTTGATCGGAATATATTCTGATTGGGAGTTAATTTCCATGTTTGTCTTGTTTAATTTTTAGTTTATGTTTTTAATACTTGTCTAATTTTAATTCTCGTCACGCTTTAATTTTTAGCCGTTTAATTAATTTACTTTCCGTCACGTCTTTAAATATCGCACACTTTCTTTTAATTAGATTTAGATTTAATTTTAACGCTCTTTTATTATAACGCACTTTTACTTTAATTGTTTTGCACATTTTAATACACTACAACGACAACACTTTTTGTTCCACCCAAATAAAACTGAGTCACATAGAGAACCTAGATCAATTCGATTAGACCACATCAACGAACTTAATTTTTATACTAGGCAAAAGCCGTGTATTATAAGCCATATAGAGTTTCAGACCACACACCATCTATTTTATGTAGTCCGACATTAGAAATGGTTAAACCTAAGCCTTTTAAGTTTTTCATTGTGCTTACTAAACATGAAATTTTTTTGGAGGTTGTGAAAGATAGATGGAATAGGCAAGTCAGTGGGTTTCATATGTTTGGTGTTGTAAAGCATCTTCGTCATTTGAATAAGCCTCTTCAAAAGCTTATGTATGAGAAAGGGAATTTGCATGCTAACGTTTCTCGATTGAGGGCTGAGTTGGATCAGCTCCAAACTAAGCTGGATTTGGATCCGATCAATACTACGCTTAGGGTTGAGGAAGCAGATTGTGTTCGAGATTTTAACTCGGCAATCATTGAGGAAGAGTGGTTTCCTAAGCAGAAGTCCAAGATCCACTGGCTTAAAGAGGGTGACGCCAATTCTACCTATTTTCACAAGGCTGTCAAAGCACGTGTTAGCAGGAGCAAGATTGATGGTGTCATGAATGCTGATGGGGAGATATTTGAAAATTATATGGTTCCTAGAGCGTTTGATTCCCATTATGAACTGTTTTTAGTTCTATAGGGTGAGGTTGATGAGCTGGATGTTGAAGACCTCTTCAAAACCGTCTCTCTTATTAGGTGGCTACATCTATGATTAGTGAGGTGTCGGCTGCGAGAAGGAGGCGATGTTCTCTATGGGTGATGACAAGTCACCGGGCCCGGATGGCTATACTTTCGCGTTTTTTAAGTGATCGTGGGATGTTATGGGAAATGATTTCACTATTGCTATTGGTGATATTTTAGGAATGGGAAATTATTAGAGGAACTAAATCATACCATCATCGCTCTTATTCCTAAGATTTAGTCTCCTATGTGTATTAATTATTATCGTCCTATCTCATGTTGCAATGTGTTGTTTAAATGTATTAGCAAGATCATTGATAATCGCATTAAGCATTGCTTGAAGGATTTAGTGAGCCCTAATCAGTCAGCGTTTATTCCGGGTAGAAGCATAGCCGATGAAATATTCCGTTGACTCAAGAATTAATGCATAATTGTCATTTGGATCGTGGTACTCCTAGATGTGCATTCAAGGTGGAAATTCAGAAAGCTTATGATACTATTGATTGGAGTTTTTTGGAGAAAATTCTTAAGGGTTATGGTTTTCATCAGCGTATGATTACTTGGATTCTTAAATGTGTGACAACTACTTCTTATTCGATATGCATCAATGGATCATTACATGGTTACTTTAAGGGTCGTAGAGGTCTCCGACAAGGGGACCCTTTATCCCCTTATCCGTTCACGCTAGTGATGGAAATTCTTACGCTAATGCTTCAAAGGAGGGTTCAAGAATTAGGTTTATTTACATACCATCGATATTGTGCCAAACTGGAGCTTATAAACCTATGTTTTGTAGATGATTTATTCTAATTTTCTTATTGTGATGTTCAATCTTCCATTTTCATCAAGGAGTCATTGGATGAATTCAAGAGTGTGTCAGGGCTATCCCCTAGTTTTCCCAAAAGTACGACATATTTCTGTAATGTGATAAACCAAACTAAGCTTTATATTCTTCATGCTCTCCCTTTTGAGGAAGGAAGATTATCGGTGAAGTATCTTGGTGTTCCTTTAGTGTCTTCGAGGCTGATGATTAGGGATTGTACTGAACTTATTGTACTAGTTAAATCTTGAATTAGTGACTGGAAGAATGAAGATCTTTCCATTGTTGGGAGGCTGCAATTGATTAAGTCGGTTCTTGGGACGATGCATATCTATTGGGCCTTGGTGTTTATTCTCCCCAACCGGATTCTCCTTAATATTGAGCAGCTCATGCGATCATTTCTATGGTCTCATGGGAGTTCAAAGAAAGGTAAAGCAAAGGTTGCTTGGGAGGTTGTGTGTCTTCCGAAATCTGAAGGGGGATTAGGTATTCGAAGACTTGGTACGCTTAACTCAGCGTTGATGGTGTCTCATATTTGGAAGTTGTTGAGCCTTAAGGATTCGCTTTGGGTGAAATGGATAAATGCTTACAAGTTGAAGGGTCGAAATTTCTGGGATATTCCTTTGCGCGGTAACATATCTTGGGGCTAGAGAAAGGTGATGCAGCTTAGGGCTACTATTCGAGAGTTCATTTGGTCCAGGATTGGTGATGGTAATGATTCGTCTATATGGTTTGATAGGTGGTGTCATGACAGTCCGCTGGTTCTTCGGATTACTCCTAGAGATATTTCTAGTGATGGCTTAAACCTTAAATCGAAGGTTAGTGATTTGTGTATTAATGGGAGTGTGGAATGGTCGGCTACCCTTTTGGCTAAATATACATTTCTTGATGCATGCCGTGTTCAGGTTTTTCATGGTTCTAAGGATGTTTGGAATGGCGAGATAGGCAGGGGGTAACTCATCCATTTAGTGTGAAACAGGTTTGGTCTGATATTCGGCTTGTTGATGCCAAAGTTGTATGGTTTAATATGGTTTGGTTTCCAGCATGTATTCCTCGTCACTCTTTTAGTTTATGGTTGATTATCAAGAGGAAATTGAAGACCCAAGACTTAATCTTTGTCAAGGATCATTTGGTGTCTCTCGGATCTTTGTGTTCGTTATGTGGTGTTCAGCCGGACAGCCATGACCATCTGTTTTTCGAATGCACTTATTCAGGTACTGTGTCGAATCGTGTGAGATGTTTGGCGGGGCTAGATAATGTTCCTCCATCTATGGCTCAGATTATCCAGCGTGTTTTACCAATAGCAGGTAAAGATCCTCATCTAGTATTATAGCTAAGTTGGTGGTGTCTGCTTTAGCGTATTTCATTTGGCAAGAATGAAACAGGAGGCTATTTAAGGGTACCAAACACTCGTCTAATCAGATTAGTTAATGTATTACTTCTACTGTTCGTCTCAAGTTGATGTCAAGTGAGTTAAAGAAGTCTAATGCTGTCATAAGTATGGCCATAATGTGGGATCTACTAGAGAATGTTTTTGTCTTATGATTAGTTGTTGTGCTAGTTGTTTATGTACCCGTAGGTGGTTTTTCCCTATAGGGGTTATTGGTTATGTAATAGAGATTTAGATATCAAATGGCCTGTCCTTTGATCTTGGTGGTTCAAGCATTGCTTGAGGTTAATGTGACACTTCAGCCACATTCCAGTTGTACTTCATGGTTTTTTGGTGTAATATATTTTACCGAGGATCCTTTGTCCCTTTTACCCAAAAAAATAACTATATGTATTGTAGATTGTCGTAACTTTCATCTTGCAGCGTGTAATCTTTTTCGGGTTTGAATTATCTTTCTAATAGTTTCATTAACTATTTTGGGTCCCGTAAGTTGAAAATATCCAACTCAAGCCCAACAGATACGTAAATGGCACTTCTTTCTATAGAGTGCTTCAAATAGTATTGATTTGATTCTAGCATGATAACTATTGTTATACGGGAAATTTTACCAATGGTAAGTGTCCTTCAAAAATTTATAACACATACATGGAGTATGTCGTTTAGTATTTGGATAGTTCTTTCACTTAATTCATTAGTATACTTATTTAAAATAGTGGACTAAGTATAACATATCAATTTTGAGTATATTGTATATACTTTTAGGATTAGGAGTGAAAATTTTTTCATGATCTTAGATGATAGATATTGATACTCTATGTCGATAGATTATCTCTCATATAACCTTTTCAGAGTTTCTATATTATCTATTTCTAAAATAGGAATTGTTGGGACAATGAAAGTTCTAACTATAGCCCGGTCTAGATTTGTTTAAATTAGACTAAATTTTATGAGTCACTGTAAAGACCAACGACAGAGACTAGACCAGCTGAAGGCAAAGCCTTAGCTTGCACACCATAAACATTCAAGTAAAAGACGACGTTAGAGAAGTCGAAGATTATATGAAGTCATACTCACCAGCGGTTATGGACAAGCTGGGATGTAGAAGGAATGTACTGGTGTTCAAGGATCTCTAAGATGACAATACTCAGAGATCTCTTACAACCCTTTTGAAGACTAAGCAAACAGAGACTTACCTTGCCTTTTATAGTTTAGGCGGGAGAATCTCTAAAGTACTTTGGGCGGGACAAAGTGGAGATTCAAGATAAATCCTAGTACGACCTAGTAGGATAAAGTGAACAATTGGCAGGACTGTTCACCTAAAGTTGGTTAAAGGTATGTCTTCTTTTATACATACATTTAATGTAGTGTACCCTTCCATTCAGAAGTGGACACGTATCAACTACTCCCACTAAGGAAGCATCCTTGTACCATTATAAATAGGAGGGAGAAAGAAGACAAACACAACCCTTGTGCTTAGAATTATTATCCAAGTCTTTTCTCCCATTTGAACCTCTGAGTCCCTTAGCTGTTAACATCGACTCTAAGGTTCACTTGTAAACTTGAGTCTCGAATCAAGTTTACTTGTTTAAAGGGTTGTTTCTTTATTGTCATTCAACGGGTGTATCCATAACACTTTGTAATACTTTGTTTATAAGATTAATAACGCATTACGCGTTTGAAAAGAAAATCATCTTGTGTTATCTTTGTATACGAGGTATAGTATCAACAATTGTCATATTTTGGTACTTTTAATTGGTATCAGGGCGGTTTGATTTATGAAACTTTTATAAACTGTTCTTGTTTTTAAAATCAAGATCCTCATATGCTTGATAATATGCCTCATATGCCACCACCCTTTGGCCAAACGAGTCAAGCAAATACTACGACCACCACTCCGGCCACAACATCCACTACTACCACACCCATACCTGCTGTGAGTGTGAGGACTAATGATGATAACCTTGCTCAACTTGTTGATAGTAGAGGAGGGTCACATGTGTCCAATTTCCCTGCTTTTGACGAAGAGGATTTTTTCAGCTGGAAAAGTGTATTCCTCATATATCTAGATGGCCTAGAACCTTTTCTCATAGAGATTCTAGAAGATAGACCCTATATACCTATGGTTGTTTCCTCTACCCATGAGAGACCCATTAAGAATCCTGTCAAACAATGGTCTCCAGCGGATAGACGTCTGGCTAACCGGGACAAGAGACTTAAAAGTACCATTGTCTCTTGCCTACCCAAAAACATAATGAAGTCCATCATTAAATGAAACTCTACTAAAGAGATGTAGACTGAATTAGTTCTTAGGTATGAATGTCCAGAGGAAACAAAGGAAACCAAAATCCAACCCTTAGACTTAAGTTTAATGCCTCTAAAGCTCTAGAAACAAAAACCGTTGCTCAAAGCTATACAAGGCTTAAGATTTTGCTCAATGATCTAGGAAATAATGGTATTGTCTTACCAAAGGTTGAGGTTAAGGCTAGTTTTGTCAATAACTTACCTAGGAAATGGCTTAGTTTAAACCAGAGCCTAAGAGACAATAATGATATTAAGAATGACACTCTAGCCCAAGTGTTTGGTAGATACAACTATGAAGAAGGATTGATTGAATCTATCTACAAATCTGAGACTGATGGGTTTACTACTCAAATCACTAGATCAAAAGCTCTTGTTACTAATCATTCTTTTCAGGACATTGACTCTGACATAGAAGAAGACGCTAGGAGCAGTCAAGAATTCCTTGATGAGCTGAATGCTGAGTTTTGTGACAGAGCTCTTCTTGCTGATAAAAAAGATACTACAAGAGATCTGGGAGAGTTGGAGCAGCCAAAGCTGAAAAATCCAAAGTAACATGCTATACTTGTGGAAAAGCTGGACACTTTCAGAAAGATTATTGGTCCAACAAAACCTCTTCCCCAAGCTTAACCTTTCCCAGCCATCGTCAAAGAAAGAAAAAGTTCACTCCCTCGTCTTTCAAACGAGCCTCTCACTCTGACTCAGAAGGCAAGAAAGACTACATATCATAATGAAAAAGGTACAGAGATTGCTTACTATGCCTGAAGGTCAGGACATAGACCATGTCCTTGACTACACTCTGGTTAACCTCCACTTTGTAGAAGAACAAAGAGAAAATCTGGTAAATAAATTTCATAATGCTAAAAACGATTTAAACCTTTACCAATCTTAAATATCCAATCTAAAACCTTTTGCCGATCTTGCAAATCAACTTCAAAGTGAAGTAAGTAGACTCTCTTCTAACAATGAGTCTCTGAATGATGATAATGTTGAACTCAAAAGAACAATTGCAAAGTAGAACAAAGGTCAATACACAGTGGAAGAAATTGTCTCTGAAAGCATTCCGGGGAATGTAGTTTAGGCAATTGGGGGAAAGGGAAGGTATAAGAATCATATACTAGTGGCCAAAGTAAAGTTTATCCCTTTAGATAATTTGTCTACAAAAACCACCTATGTGGTTGAGAATGACTCTAAAGAGGAGTAAGAGGATCTCAGCCTCCCTTCCAGCCTTACCTAAACTTGTCGGGGCTGATCCTTTTGATTTATACTTGGTCCCATGCCTGCCACCAAAGCCTCTGGTACACCCAACCATGTAAAACCTACAACCAGAGTTGCTGAAAAAACCTATAAAATGGTTTTTATGGTTAAGGAACCCAAAGAGACAATACCAAATCCTTCTCCTAAAGAGCTATCACCCACCAAGAAACTTCTTTTTACCCTAAGGGAAGAAGTTAAAGGTTTGAAAGAACAAATCAAACCTCTATCTGACAGTCCATTTGTTAGCTCTCATGGTGAAGGGTCCAATCGTAGCTCAAAGGAAGAATTATGTTCAGACCTTGCAAACATTATGCGTTTAAAAATAACATTTCTAAAAATTGTTTAAAGAAACCCAAAAGTATCACATGTGAGTCTAATGAACATACCTCTAGAGAACACGATGAGATGATAGCAGTCCAAAAGGCCAAACTTAAAATAAGATCAAAAACTTATCATAAGTCCTATAAGAGACCTGAACCTAGACCCAAAGCCTCTCCTCATAGACTTAGACCCTCACCTCCTTGCAAGTAATGTGGTTTTTATGATCATCACTCTAATGAGTGTGAACACTATCCTGGATGTGACATATGTGGTAGTATGCATCATGAAACCAGAGTCTGCCACCAAAGAGGGGGAGCAAGGAACCAAAGACGACCCATTGTCGCTTTTCAGTGTAAGAATGGACCCACTGGTAAGTGGGTTCATCATCGAAACTAATTTGGTTTCATTATATCTATGTAGGAACACTTGAACAAATTTGTTTGGTATTTGGATAGTGGGTGCTCCAAACACATGACAAGGGTTAAACAATATATGCATAGCTACAAACGGGAGTCTGATCCCAAGGTAATCTTTGGAGATGACTGCTCAGGCGCTACTGAAGGATATGGCTCAGTGGATTGTAATGGAATCACCTTCACAAGGGTCGCATATGTCAATGGACTGAAGCACAACTTAATCAACATCAGTCAACTATGTGATGCTGGTTTCAAAGTTCTGTTCACCAAGATGTAAGGAACAATCTTCAATCAAAATGATGATGTTGTTCTTACTGCACCAAGAAGAAGGGATGTGTATGTTATTAATATGACATTATGTCCAGAAGGAAGCAACACCTGTCTCTTTGCTAAAGCCTCTAAAAGTGAAAACTTGCTCTGTCATAAGAGACTCTCTCACCTTAACTTCAAAAACATCAACAAACTTGTCAAGAATGATTTAGTCGCTGGACTTTCCTCTCTAACCTTCTCCAAAGATAAGCCATGCTCAGCATGTGAAAAAAGGGAAGCACCACATAGCCTCTTTCAAAACCAAACAATCATTCTCGATCAATAAGTGCCTACATCTTCTTCATATGGACTTATTTGGACTAGTAAAACCTCAATCCCTCAATCACAACAAATACACATTATTCATTGTTGATGAATTCTCTAGATTCACTTGGGTATTCTTTCTCCAAAGAAAAAGTGAAGCAGTTGATCGGTTCATGTCCTTCATAAGAGAAATAGAGAACTTCAATGACTGCAGAGTTAAGGATATTAGAAGTGATAATGGCACAAATTTAAGAATCATGCCATTGAAGCCTTTTGTGATGAGAAGGGAATTTCAGAAAACTTTTCAAACCCAAGCACCCCATAACAAAATGGTCTCGCTAAAAGAAGGAATATAACCTTAATAGATGCTGCCAGGATAATGCTCGGTGAATCAAGACTTCCAAAGCAATTTTTGGGTAAAGTTGTATACACAACATGCTACACAAAAAACAAATCCATCATTTTGAAGAGACATGGCAAAACCGCTTATAAAATTTATAGGAAGAGAGCCCCTGATGTAAGCTAGTTCCACGTCTTTGGTTACCCTGTTTTAATTCACAACTACAAGGATCATCTGGGTAAATTCGATGCAAAGTCAGATGATGGCTTCTTTCTTGGAGACTCTCCTACCTCCAAAGCATTTAGAGTGTTCAATATCTGCAGGAAAGAGCTATAAGAATCCATCCATGTCACCTTTAATGAAGCAAATGTTGTCATTTCACACACCAAATCAAATACTTGTGACATTGACTTCAATGAAGTCAAATCATACCCAGAGTATGATTTATCAATCCCTAAGGAATCATCTCAAATAGGTCACAAGGACTTCCCTTATGTTCATGCATTTTATCCCCGCTCCATCTCTGATCTTTCCCTAGAGATTGTAGTAGCTGAATCACACACTCCACCTCTAGTTGTGGAAAATGCTATTCCTGATTCTCTCAACACTCAAATGGATGAAGAGATTGTAACACCCCAAAAAACACACAATTCAATACAGCGGAAGACTCGTTGGTGTTACGGGATAGCACATTACTCACATCATAGACAACGCATAAAAATCGCATCGTTTAATAATAAAGCATTTCCATTCATAAATATCAAGTTTACATAGGTCCCAAGTCATTGTATTTAATACAAGTTTTACAAGGCATTTGAATGGAAATAAGTATTTAGGTGCGGGCCATGAATTCTTGTCGTCTTCCCGAGAATTACCTTCAAGTACCTGAGATAAAACATGTTAAAAGAAAAGGTCAGCGATAACGCCGAGTGAATTCATAGAGTTTAATAAATTCCATCAATATAACTTTGGTATAAAATTATTACCAAAAATCATTTCGTACAAATCATTGTAATAGGCCATAAAATAGCCAAAGTCATTTTTATACAAATCCTTATCGAAAATCATAAAATAGTCATTTGCCTTAAAAATCATTATACGAGCCAATGTCGTAAAAACATCATGCAATACGTTTTATAACGTTGTATAGATTAAATAAAAACCGTTATATGAATATGGTTATATAAAACCAAAACACGAACATAATATCAATAGTATGACCCCGTATTGCTAGTCAGGCAATACATCGTAATTCGGTGCGTATAGCAGTATTTCGTTAACTGGATTATTATAAGCCGCATGACATTGTTACCTTACTAAACCAAACAACGGGTAGCTAGCCCGAAACTCAATTTGACCATCTAAATTAGCGTGTCGTCACAAATGTCACGCTATGGAAATCTTCTCATACATAAATTCGTTTACCAATCAATGTGGCACGACGGGAATCAACCGTCAAGGCGCGAACTGGGGTGATCGTCCCCAAATAGTACTATTATATGCATAAGCGTCTACGAAATCCTGGTAGTTCAAAATTCATGCTAATGGGACTTTTAGTGACATAACCTAACTTTAATAATCCATTTTATTTCATCTATCGGGTCCTTCAATCATTCATAGGGTCATACAATCATTCGGGTCCAAATCAATAAACAGACAATCGGGACAACTAGTGTCCTATTTCGTAAAAACTAACATGTTATCTCCCTCGCGGGTTTATCAAACATTTCATAAAAACATTTAAAAGAGTGCGAGGCTATGAACTCACGTTGATGTGGGAAGGCGGGTTATCGGCAACTCGGACGTACGGTACGTGCTTCAATCACGGAAACCTAGACAAATAATACTCGTCTTAGACGCATGTCCAATGACTTTATAAAAATAACAATTATGCATACATATGATGATTATATATATATATATATGATGATCAAGTGGGTCTACATATTCTCATTTAGTCATTTTAGTGTTATGTGTCGATAACTTTTATACTAGTTCACTAGTTTTACCTATTTACATATTTTATGTCCAATAAACTTATTATAAGTTCTTTAAATTGTATTAATCAATTTTATACTTATATTATCAGTATTTATACTTTACAAGTTGGGCCCAAATAGGTTAAGCCCAATAAATAAGTTTATAAGTGTTTTAGTCCATTTTGTTGTATTATTAGTCCAATAACGTTAACTTAGCCCGTTAATGTCCGTATGTTTTATAGATCGGGTTTTATCGGTTTTTACTTGTTATATATGTTTATATATCATTATATGAGTTTTAAAACTTTACATTAGACGGGTTTGATCGTCTAAGTTTTAATTGGCGAAAAACGTTAATTTTACGGTAATAGCCGAAAAAGTCGTAAAAATCATGTTTATAGTTTTATAACTTATAAAACTTATCAAGCTACCATTTTTATAAAATGTCCATTTATTTATCCTTATACATATTTATATAAATGTATTATATAAGTTAGTGGGTTTTAATTCACATTTTATACTATTTTTATTTGAGTGCTTATATAATACTATTATACTTTAATTTCCCAAAATCTGATTTTTATTTTCATGTTCACCAAAACTGCCATATCTAGAGTTCTATATGGAGATAGAAGCTCAAATATTTATTACATAAACTACATGGTATGTGCTCCATTTAACTCTTCTATAGCTACTGTTGAATCAGCCTCTAAGTATTTTCTAAAAATCGTCCAAAACAGTGAACTCAGATTTCTACTCTAAACTTGTTTTGATCATATCTCACTCATTATAATGATTCCATTGCATGGTCAACTCTCACATGTGTACAAGACATATTAATTACTGTATATCCATTAATCTATGCTATTTTATCAGTTCATGACATGGTTCTTTACTGTTTTATACAGCCATCATTTTTAAGCATGATTTTAACCTTTTTACATATAGTTTTTCATCTTTTTACCCATGATTATCAACACCAAATCCCCACACAATATTTTTATCATCATATATCATCATACATATATACATTTAAGAATAAAATACATGATTACATAATCAAAATTAACAAGAGGATGGGGAGAACAATCTTTATACCACCATGATGATGTAGGTTATGATCAAAACATGGATTTTGATGGAGAAACTTGTGATAAACCAAGACCATCTTCAAGACCACCATTCTTCAAGAAATCCTTGTGGAAAATCAGCCCTAGGACTCCATAGAAATTCCTCCTTGGATGTTATAATAACCACCAATCAATATGGCTTCAAAAGGGCTTCAACTTATGTATGAATAACATGAGATTTTGTGGTTAAGTTTGATCAAATGGGTGTTTAAGGTGGTGGTAGTATGGACGGCATATATGGAGTAGAGAGAGATGAGAGTTGTTTTTGCATGTTGTAAATGAGAATAGTGGTTTGAGGTGGTGGTTTTGTATAAGGTTTGCTTACATTGTAAGCTTTAGGACATGTGTTGTTAGTTTGTTTACAAGTTGACACCTCAAAGGGTGTTGTGTAGCTAGTTTTGGCCGTGGGTTTGTGAGGGTGGGGAAAGTGTCCCACTTGTCTCATCCCCATATAATTACGGGTACTCCTCGATTCTAGTTTCCTCGATTTGCGTGCCCTCGGGTCGTTTTACGAAAAATGTTTTTATAAATTATGAATCAACGACACAAAACGAATCTAATAAAAATTGTCTCATCAAAAACGGAGTTCGAAAACGTAAATACGTAATCCTAAGGTTTCCGGTTTACTCGTAAAGGACGTTAAATAAAAATCGTAAGTCCTAATCTCTTCTCGTAAATTTGTGAGTTTATGAACCAACACAAATTTAAAACTCCAAAATAATATTCGCGGATAAATTTATTTTCTAAAATGTCGGACTGTCACCAAAACTGTGTATGTAAACGTAAGCACGTAACGTTGAATCCTCCGGTTTAGACGTAGTCGACGCTACTTCAAGACGTAAATCCAAATTACTTCCCAAAAATAAGTGAGTTCATATTATAACATTAAAATAATGTTTTTAAATAATATTTAAGAATAAAATATCAACCATAAATTGACGGACTGTCACAGCATTTACCCCTAAACAGGATCTTTGTCCTCAAAGATCATCTTACTACTCGCTTCTTATAGAGTTAAAGCCACGTGGGTATTTCCTCCACATTCGGTATTTTCTCACAAGTGTAATTCATAACAATACGCGAGTTTCATCAAACATAACTACGGGAATGAGATCAGGCTTAATGTTGACTTACTTTCTCTATCCATGATGTTCACGGGTTTTTGATGAATGCAACTTTTCGCCGATCTAAACATTACTAAGAAACAATCAGATCTCACTTGATAGACATTTCATCAAGTTCGATATACGAAACATAATTCACGCAGCTCTTGAAGTCCTAGTGTAGATCCAGCTTATATGCCTTTCAAACCAACTTTTACATCATCTCAATGGTCCCATACAACGAGGACTTATATCAAATGATCTTTCAGATCATTAATTCATTTTTCCAAGGTTAAAAATTTTGGCATAACTTCGCTACCCATCTGGCACTTCAAGATCTACATTTCCTTTTCACATAACCTCCTGCCCACTACCGGCAGTCAATAATCAGATCCTAATTTCAATAATCATTTCAGGTCTCGCGGTTCGAGTATTTTGTAGGGTTAGGTTCGCCATCATATGAAAACTTAAACCTAAAATACATGTCCAACTCACAATGGGTGTATGTCGGGTGTCTTCATCTCAACTCCTGCTTACAAATGCCCTAATATATAAATCTTAACAAGATTCGATCTCGATCCTAACACAATAATTATCAATGATAATCTCTCCAAAGGAAAACGATTATACGGTTCATTACAAAGGTCAATCATTTAAACATAAAACAAGACTTCTAGTTTTTTGTATTGTTACTTTACCTCGTCCTTTCGATTTGGGGTGGTAAACAGTACTCTCATCAAGGTTCGTTCCCAATGACTTCTGAGCAAATCTCTAGAAATTCGATGCGAAGCGAGGATCTTGATAAAGATGTTCGATACAGGCACACTATGTTTACATAACTCCTTTAAATTCAAAAGAGTCAATTTCTTCATCAAGAATTTATCATTAACGAGAATGATATTAGCAGATTTGGTCAGTCTGTCGACGATGACCCAAATCGAATCAAATTCAGATGATGACCTTTGCGATAGCTAGACGTTTACTAATGTATGAGGCAATGTATGCCTTCATAATTTGCCATCAGTACAACTTCTTCAGATAAAGATACATTAAATCAGAAATGACGGGAATAGAATACTTATACTTACAAGATTCCAACATAACTATATCTCACAATCCTCCATATTTAGGCAACCACAAGTGGCCTTTTATACATCTAACACCATCGGCTTCTCAATTTTAATGGTTCACATTAGCCGCGAACCCCTTTTTATTATCTATATCATCCTTTTTACAAGCATCGGATATATTTTTATATTGTTCGGAAATTTATTTTGCACCTTCATTATTAAGGAACACTACCTATATGATTCTTTATCTTTTCTACATAATGCGTCGGTATCTACATTCACCTTTCCTGATGAAGTAATTATCATGACCGTATTCATTCAAAATTTCTTTCTTCATATTTTCTAAGTTTTAGTTTCTTCTCAACTTATCATTTTTATCCGTTTTACTCAATCCGACGTCTAAAGCGTCGATAATTATTACAACTAATTAAATAATAAATATTCAATTTTTATGAAACGTAAACATAAAGATTTTTAAATTTCTTAGTCCGTCCAATTATATGAAAATGTTCAAAATAACTTTTAATTTAATTAACACGATTTTTGTTGATTTATCAGAAATAATTAGTAAGATCCGTAAATGTTCGAAAAAACCTTCGTTTATTCTTTGATAGAAATTTTCTTAGTTAAAAAGCGTAAATTATCGTTTCAAATTTCAAGTCATGGTTTAAATGGTTTCCTCAACCCCTCTTAGGTTAGCTTGAGGTATACACAAACATTTACCCCTAAACAAGAGTTTAGTTAAATGATTTGTGTATAAGGGAATAATCCCTTAAAAATCCTTTGTTAATATATTTGTCAAAACATATTTGCATTTTCTTTTTTGTAAAACCCAAAGTCCTAAATGACTTCTAATTTTTGAAAAGTCAATATATATTCCATTATCTTATTAATCACACGGTCAATTAATATAAAGGATTTAGTCTTTAATCAC
Organism: Glebionis coronaria; assembly: GCA_025667525.1. Classification (NCBI taxonomy): domain Eukaryota; kingdom Viridiplantae; phylum Streptophyta; class Magnoliopsida; order Asterales; family Asteraceae; genus Glebionis; species Glebionis coronaria. The sequence goes on from CM046880.1 coordinate 195,224,197, forward strand.
ATGTTAAATATTTAATGTACAAGTTTTCACTACTCGGCCGACTCGGGGCAATCTACAAATAAGTATTAACTTTCTTATTCTTATAAATAAACATATGGTTCTTAATGATCACAAGCATGAATTTATCAAATTACAGCCCACACACGTGATTCACCAAATTTATGGATGCTACATGTGTATTAGTCAATCCAAACGACATCACGTGAAACTCATAATGTTCATTACAAGTTCTGGATGTAGTGATTGGAATAGATAATCTCTTTCGCAGATGCGAAGTTGATGATAACCATGCCATGGATCAAATCTTTAAAACATACGCTAGAACCTTGTAAATGATCGAACAAATCTTCCATTTCGAGTCATGGATATCGTTTTCGATTGTCAATTTACTCAGTTCACAGTAATCTATAAATATAAGGAATGAGAATACCATAGCTCTTCATAATGACGAGCTTTGTAGAATGAAATCTTTCTCCGACAACTCTCTCAGTTGTACGGTAACTCCTTTAATTCAGATGGTGCTGACGTACAGTGCACAAGCCACAGGTGCAGCACCGGGAATATAATCAATACCAATTTCAAATTGCCTTAATGGCAAAAGTCTAGGTAATTCACCAGCAAATACCTCCTAAAGTTTCAGATAGCAGGAACATCTTTTAATAAATTCATATTAGGTTCTTTCTATATTATAATATCTATGACTAATTCACAACCATTCATGGTATAATTTCAAGTCTAAATACAGGATATGGTCATCCATCAAGAATCATTTAGATCACTTTTGATAATTAGCATCTTATCATTTAGGGGAATTCTACTCGAGTTCCCATCAATTAAGACAATGTCGTCATGTCATAATCAATCAATCAATTCTACTGGCATAACCAACTTTTCAGCTTTATTGCCGTCGATAAGATGTGAACTTCTCAAAAGACTAATAATAACTCATAACCCTTCACAAATTCAGGGATATCCGGAGACATAACTAACCTTAAAAGAGTAAGGTCAATGCATAATCTACGCGAGAGAATTTCAAATCAGATACAAATGAAAACATTTAACGAATATGAATATATCCCATGTTTTCATAATTTGAGTACGCATTCGAAAGCTCCTCGGATCGTTACCCATGTCATTAAAATGAAATCAAATCAAAAGAAATGATAGGAACGTCGATACATCCAGTCATGTATCAACACTCGGTAATCAGATATTTTTCCTAAGAATCTCACCACGGGAGAATTGGACAAGAAGGAAATATCAATTGTCAATTAAGACAATATCTACAGATGAGTAAATTAGATTCAGAAGAATAAATGGTACGGGCACATATGTAGGTGTTCCTAACAATATGTCCCTATTTTTCACTTCTTGCAGATCTCATAAAATTTAATCTTTCACAATCTTCAAAGAAAATGTAGTGTTTATTCATTAGTTTTATGGTAACTACTAATCAGTCTTGCATGGTCCATTCCAAATTGTATGTAGGCGCGCAACTATATACAATTTCAAGATTAACGATGCAATACTCAGTTCGTCAAAATTTTATCATCCATGTTTATAGTAAAATCATTTTCATGCTTAATTCTTAAATAAGAATCAAAAATAAATTTACAAAGATTTTCTTTGTTATGAAAACAATTAGGTTTTCCAAGGTGTTTTATAAACAACTTTATTTCGAAACGATTATTTATAAGTCTCACTTTAAATAATCCATATGGTGATGAAAACCCAATTTTTTTTTCTCAAGGGATACTGTTTTAACTTATAAAAACAATTAGTGATCTGCAAAGGAGTGATGAAAAGTTGTTCACCAAGATCTAACTTCAATATATCAGGAAATGAGCTTAGCCAATTAATCATGAGGTTCATGACCTCGGTGGCACTCAAGAAGAATAATTCACAACGTAACTCAAATCAAGATGAGTACTTGTTCACTGGTTGCATCACTAATTCGAACATTAGGATGAAGCAATAAGAGATAGATAACATCGATACATGTAGAATTTAGCAATCAAAGGTAGTCTTTTCATTAATCACAAACAAGTCTAAATTGTACCGTAACACATTACGTGTCACTATGTCATACAATTCTCAGAACTCATCCTACCAACTGTTGTCTCAGTTAAGTTAGGGATTATTTTTAAAAGATACCACAATGAATACTGATCTACAAGAGTCATTAGGTGTCCCACCTGTCCCGGAAGATCCATCGGTCCCAATTCAGAAGAAGATTTCTTCAATTTATTTGTTGGACACTGGGCATCCTCGTCATTGGACAATGGCCTAGGAACAACCCTTAACACGAATCAACAATCATTTAAAACCTTATAATTCAATCACAAAACTTAACGACTTCCTTTTTAACAATCTCATATTCCATACGGGTTAAATTTTACTTTATTCAAGTTTCAATCAACTTATACTCAATGTGACATCCTACCTCATTCTCCAATACTTTCAAACTTATTCTTAGACCTTAATAGGGTAATAAAAGCTCGATATGAACAACACTTAATTTCCAATCCTATAGCTCTTACAACAATAGCTAACAAATGATTCACTAGTATGAAATGATTCATACATTCAATCAGACTTCTCGGAAAGGTACTAGTGGCATGAGGCTTTTGGGTAATGGTTCCAGTGACAGCCTCAAGTGCAACATTCACCCTTTCGACTTCAATTTAAGAATTGGGTGACAACGAATCAGATGACATCTTTCTAGGTGGTAACGTTTTGTCAAACTCCACTCTATAAGGAAATATCGTCATGACATCGATATCAGATTTAATCTCACAATTCTTCTTCAATTTCACAATCAACTAATATCTACATTTCTACGAATATCAACCATTTGTTGGGATCATAAATATCCACAACTTGGTTTAGATCTAGGATAGCTAGAATTCCTACGAGAATAGCTTTGATTAATTTACTAAGGGATTTAGGGTTCCTTCTGACAATCTACGTCGTGTAAATACCTCGTATAAATATCAAAATAATCATCAAACAATCATGTAATAAAACTACATCATATATATAATCCAAGTTATATATATATATATATATTAAAATAACACTTCTCAGTCTGGCCTTGTCGGTAACTCGGGAATTCTTCGGCACCGTTATAGTCAAAAGATTTTTAGACATTATTAGAAAAATGTTTATAGTTAAAAGATTTTGAAATGTTTTATTCAAAACCTTAGTTTTAAAAATCTTTCGTTCTCTATAACGAGAGCTCTGGTACCAAACTGTAACACCCCCAAAAATACACAATTCAATACAGCGGAAGACTCGTTGGTGTTACGGGATAGCACATTACTCACATCATAGACAACGCATAAAAATCGCGTCGTTTAATAATAAAGCATTTCCATTCATAAATATCAAGTTTACATAGGTCCCAAGTCATTGTATTTAATACAAGTTTTACAAGGCATTTGAATGGAAATAAGTATTTAGGTGTGGGCCATGAATTCTTGTCGTCTTCCCGAGAATTACCTTCAAGTACCTGAGATAAAACATGTTAAAAGAAAAGGTCAGCGATAACGCCGAGTGAATTCATAGAGTTTAATAAATTCCATCAATATAACTTTGGTATAAAATTATTACCAAAAATCATTTCGTACAAATCATTGTAATAGGCCATAAAATAGCCAAAGTCATTTTTATACAAATCCTTATCGAAAATCATAATATAGGCATTTTTCTTAAAAATCATTATACGAGCCAATGTCGTAAAAACATCATGCAATACGTTTTATAACTTTGTATAGATTAAATAAAAACCGTTATATGAATATGGTTATATAAAACCAAAACACGAACATAATATCAATAGTATGACCCCGTATTGCTAGTCAGGCAATACATCGTAATTCGGTGCGTATAGCAGTATTTCGTTAACTGGATTATTATAAGCCGCATGACATTGTTACCTTACTAAACCAAACAACGGGTAGCTAGCCCGAAACTCAATTTTCCCATCTAAATTAGCGTGTCGTCACAAAGGTCACGCTATGGAAATCTTATCATACATAAATTCGCTTACCAATCAATGTGGCACGACGGGGATCAACCGTCAAGGCGCGAACTGGGGTGATCGTCCCCAAATAGTACTATTATATGCATAAGCGTCTACCAAATCCCAGTAGTTCACAATTCATGCTAATGGGACTTTTAGTGACATAACCTAACTTTAATAATCCATTTTATTTCATCTATCGGGTCCTTTAATCATTCATAGGGTCATACAATCATTCGGGTCCAAATCAATAAACAGACAATCGGGACAACTAGTGTCCTATTTCGTAAAAACTAACATGTTATATCCCTCGCGGGTTTATCACACATTTCATAAAAACATTTAAAAGAGTGCGAGGCTATGAACTCACGTTGATGTGGGAAGGCGGGTTATCGGCAACTCGGACGTACGGTACGTGCTTCAATCACGGAAACCTAGACAAATAATACTCGTCTTAGACGCATGTCAAATGACTTTATAAAAATAACAATTATGCATACATATGATGATAATATATATATATGATGATCAAGTGGGTCTACATATTCTCATTTACTCATTTTAGTGTTATGTGTCGATAACTTTTATACTAGTTCACTAGTTTAACCTATTTACATATTTTAAGTCCAATAAACTTATTATAAGTTCTTTAAATTGTATTAATCCATTTTAAACATATATTATCAGTATTTATACTTTACAAGTTGGGCCCAAATGGGTTAAGCCCAATAAATAAGTTTATAAGTGTTTTAGTCCATTTTGTTGTATTATTAGTCCAATAACGTTAACTTAGCCCGTTAATGTCCGTATGTTCTATAGTTTGGGTTTTATCGGTTTTTACTTGTTATATATGTTTATATATCAGTATATGAGTTTTAAAAACTTTACATTAGACGGGTTTGATCGTCTAAGTTTTAATTGGCGAAAAACGTTAATTTTACGGTAATAGCCGAAAAGTCGTAAAAATCATGTTTATAGTTTTATAACTTATAAAACTTATCAAGCTACCATTTTTATAAATTGTCCATTTATTTATCCTTATACATATTTATATAAATGTATTATACAAGTTAGTGGGTTTTAATTCATATTTTATACTATTTTTATTTGAGTGCTTATATAATAGTATTATACTTTAATTTCCAAAAATCTGATTTTTATTTTCATGTTTACCAAAACTGCCATATCTAGAGTTCTATATGGAGATAGAAGCTCAAAGTTTTATGAAATAAACTACATGATATGTGCTACATTTAACTCTGCTATAGCTACTGTTGAATCAGCCTCTAAGTATTTTCTAAAAATCTTCCAAAACAGTGAACTCAGATTCGTACTCTAAACTTGTTTTGATCATATCTCACTCATTATAATGATTCCATTGCATGGACAACTCTCACATGTGTACAAGACATATTAATTACTGTATATCCATTAATCTATGCCATTTTATCAGTTTATGACTGTTGGAGCATAGTTTGGCTGGGCCGGTCTGACAACACTCCTGGGCCGTTTGTCGTCTTCCCGACTCTTGAGTAATGCTGCAAACAAAGGTAAACCGGTTAGACGTAGACCCGAGGCCGGAGCCCCGGGGTCCACCTCCGACGGTCAAGTTAGTATACAGTCGATATATTGTATAAGAGGTGTGGTTGAGAGAGAGAACCTGATCATAATGAGACCCCTACCCCTGTTTATATAGGCTTAGGGTTTCTTGAAGGATAAGTTAGGTTTGTGTGAGCCGCGGGCCTGTTGGGCCGGGCCTAATACCGACTGTACGTCGACATGTCCCCCAGTCTAGTATGATATGGTCCATGATCATGTTATGCTAGACTCATTCGTGTATCATGCTCACTAAACAACCGTGTGCGGCTTGTTGCTAGGACATCCTCGTGGGTCGTCCGTAACATATAGCTCCATTCGTAATGGGCTTCTTTTAGCAAAAAGATGATGGGCTGGGATTGCGAATAGTGCGTATAGCCACTATACGCCATCATGTCCCCCCAGTCTAGTATGCGAGGTTGTCACAGAGGTTACTAGACTTTACACCATATCCGCTACCTGTAAGCATATCCACGTCGAAAGAAATGGGAAAACATGTATACGTAAGACGGGTGGTTGTGCTCGAATGCTTGGTTTCCCGTGTTTAGACGGTAAGGACCCCGTAAGAAGAAAACGTGTTTCTATAGTCGGGGTAACACTGGCATTTGGCAAGGTTTAATTTTTGTTCATCTCTAACGTGAGGATGGCAAGAAGGTTTTGTGAAGGTGGAGGTAGAACCCGTATGCTGCATCGTGAACATTTGAAGGCGTACTTCTTATACCCACTAATGATGCAACATAATGCGAATGTGTCATTCGTCTTAAATCCAACAGAAGACGTACCTCTGTGAAAAGGTGATGCGGATATTACATCCGTCTTACGGCCACGACATCCGATAATGACTTCCAAAATTTGTCACAGTTTTTCCTAGATTAAACATAGTTGATCAGGCTCCATCTAATTAAGTATAAACGATGTAAATTTTGGAAACATCACTCCATGGTCGGGCAAAGTAATTCGTCACGGAAGACGTACTTCCGTAACAAAGATATGTGCCAACAGAAGACGTACTTCTGTGGCAGAATGAGCCAGTGGAAAGCGTACTTCCACGGTAAAAAAATAACGATGCGCCGTGGAAGAATACTTCCACGGCAAAAATAACGAGCACGTGGAAGAGATACTTCCACGGTGAAAATAATGAGCACGTGGAAGAGATACTTCCACGGCGAAGATAATGATGCGCCGCGGAAGAATACTTCCACGGCGAAAATAATGATGCGCCGTGGAAGAATACTTCCACGGCGAAAATAATGAGCACGTAGAAGAGATACTTCCACGGCAAAGATAATGATGCGCCGCGGAAGAATACTTTCACGGCGAAAATAATGATGCGCCGTGGAAGAATACTTCCACGGCGAAAATAATGAGCACGTGGAAGAGATACTTCCACGGCAAAGATAATGATGCGCCGTGGAAGAATACTTCCACGGCGAAAATAATGAGCACGTGGAAGAGATACTTCCACGACGAAAATAATGATGCGCCGCGGAAGAATACTTCTACGGCGAAAATAATGATGCGCCGTGGAAGAATACTTCCACGGCGAAAATAATGAGCACGTGGAAGAGATACTTCCACGGCAAAGATAATGATGCGCCGTGGAAGAATACTTTCACGGCGAAAATAATGAGCACGTGGAAGAGATACTTCCACGACGAAAATAATGAGCACGTGGAAGAGATACTTCCACGACGAAAATAATGAGCACGTGGAAGAGATACTTCCACGGCGAAGATAATAAGCACGTGGAAGAGATTCTTCCACGGCGAAAATAATGAGCACGTGGAAGGATTACTTCCACGGCGAAGATAAGAAGCACGTGGAAGAGATACTTCCACGGCGAAGATAATAAGCACGTGGAAGAGATACTTCCACGGCGAAAATAATGAGCACGTGGAAGAGATACTTCCACGGCGAAAGATAATGAGCTCGTGGAAGGATTAATTCCACGGCGAAGATAAGAAGCACGTGGAAGAATACTTCCACGGCAAAGATAAGAAGCACGTGGAAGAGATACTTCCACGGCGAAGATAATAAGCACGTGGAAGAGTACTTCCACGGTGCATGAATAAGTCAGCGGAAGAGGTACTTCCGTGGCAAAAGCATAAGCTAATGGAAGAAATACTTCCATGGCAAAAGAACAAACGCGCGGAAGGAGGGCTTCCGTGGCGAAGGAAAAAGCCAATGGAAGAGATACTTCCATGGCGCAGAAACAAGCGCGCGGAAGGAGTACTTCCGCGGCGAAGGAGTGAGCCAATGGAAGAGATACTTCCATGGCAAAGGAATAAGCGCGCGGAAGGAGTACTTCCGCGGCGAAGGAGTAAGCCAATGGAAGAGATACTTCCATGGCGCAGAAACAAGCGCGCGGAAGGAGTACTTCCGCGGCGAAAGAGAAAGCCAATGGAAGAGATACTTCCATGGCAAAGGAATAAGCGCGCGCGGAAGGAGTACTTCCGTGGCGAAGGAGTAAGCCAATGGAAGAGATACTTCCATGGCAAAGGAATAAGCGCGCGGAAGGAGTACTTCCGCGGCGAAGGAGTAAGCCAATGGAAGAGATACTTCCATGGCAAAGGAATAAGCGCGTAAAAGGAGTACTTCCGCGGCGAAGGAGTAAGCCAGTGGAAGAGATACTTCCATGGCGCAGAAACAAGCGCGCGGAAGGTGTACTTCCGCGGTGAAGGAGAGCCAATGGAAGAGATACTTCCATGGCGCAGAAACAAGCGCGCGGAAGGAGTACTTCCGCGGCGAAGGAGTGAGCCAATGGAAGAGATACTTCCATGGCGCAGAAACAAGCGCGCGGAAGGAGTACTTCCGCGGCGAAAGAGAAAGCCAATGGAAGAGATACTTCCATGGCAAAGGAATAAGCGCGCGCGGAAGGAGTACTTCCGTGGCGAAGGAGTAAGCCAATGGAAGAGATACTTCCATGGCAAAGGAATAAGCGCGCGGAAGGAGTACTTCCGCGACGAAGGAGTAAGCCAATGGAAGAGATACTTCCATGGCAAAGGAATAAGCGCGCAGAAGGAGTACTTCCACGGCGAAGGAGTAAGCCAATGGAAGAGATACTTCCATGGCGCAGAAACAAGCGCGCGGAAGGAGTACTTCCGCGGTGAAGGAGAAAGCCAATGGAAGAGATACTTCCATGGCGCAGAAACAAGCGCGCGGAAGGAGTACTTCCGCGGAGAAGGAGTGAGCCAATGGAAGAGATACTTCCATGGCAAAGGAATAAGCGCGCAGAAGGAGTACTTCCGCGGCGAAGGAGTAAGCCAATGGAAGAGATACTTCCATGGCGCAGAAACAAGCGCGCGGAAGGAGTACTTCTGTGGCGAAAGAGAAAGCCAATGGAAGAGATACTTCCATGGCGCAGAAACAAGCGCGCGGAAGGAGTACTTCTGCGGCGAAGGAATAAGCCAATGGAGGAGATACTTCCATGGCAAAGGAAGAAGCGCGCGGAAGGAGTACTTCCGCGGCGAAGGAATAAGCCAATGGAAGAGATACTTCCATGGCAAAGGAATAACCCGGCAGAAGGCGGACTTCTGCAGTAAAGGAATATATCCAAAGATATTTGCGTGTCATGCACGGAAATAGTGGTATTATTATACCCTGGTAGCCCCCCAAGTTTAATGGTGCTAAACTCGATTAGTAATATTAAACTTAATCAAGTAAAAAATTATGGTCGCGTAGACCAACGCGAATGGACGTACCATAGCCGCGTACAAAAGATAGAGATTAGGTTCGAACGTGCAAACCAACGCGGATGGATCTTGCCATAACCGCGAATTGTCACATAGTATAAGACGTATCTTAACTAACTTATGGGATGCGTTATGCTATTACGTGCGGCGTACCGTTACTACCATAAGGACGGTCAAAGTTTTGACAAAATTTTGTTAGACGTGCACAGTGTGTCTTTTAACATGTCCGGCTCGGGAGGCACGGTATGCTTTTGAAACTTACTACAACGTCTTGTGAGCAAGGTGTCTAACAAGGATACATGATCTGTGGTCGTTGGGGTTGCATCCCTCTTACACGACAAGTTGAATTATTAGGTTCACTCAATCCTCTTATTCCACCTGGGAACGATGTGTACATGTACGCCCGTAGGCAGAAGATATCCGAGTATACGGACTAGCACGGATGGACATACCATGACCGCGAATGATAAATTAAAAAAAATATATTTGCAATATTTTATTAATAAATAAAAGATATACATGATATATTTGCAATATTTTAATAATAAATAAAAGATATACATGATATATTTATTAACTTAGATTGGTAAATCTTTTAACAATTGTAAAAAATATTAATAATATCTCTTATCAATTCAAATGATACACGTTATCACTATTCCAAGTTAGCTCATATTATTTTCCCTGGAATCATCATGCCTCAAACCGACTTCGAAAAGTACGACATAGATTGGATTAGAACCGCAACACTTAGTTATGCGAATATATTTGTTAATTTGTAACACCTATTGTTCAATTACCATAAGCACATGTACTGATACAGTTTTTAATGCTATAAAAAAATGGTGTTTACTGTTTAAGAATATCAAATAAAGATACTCATATAACACTATCATATATTTCATGTGATATCATTAGAAAAAGAAATCCATGCGCCATATATGAAAAACATGTGCGCCGTGTGTCATTACGATATGGTATACTGATATGTCATAATAATATATCAAATAATTATAGAAACAGCTCCGCATGACATATGGGTTTATGATATTACAAATCGATTCTTGTTCACTTAGTAGATCAACTCTTAACACAGGCAAGAATGCGATGATCTAAAGACAAAAATGCAAAAGTTTTAGAGTTACCGATTTTTGACATGGATCTTTGTTTTTCGGTAGTACGAGACCACGAGACATAGTTTAGTCAGGGTCCCACGGATGGCGCCAACTTGTTGGAGCATAGTTTGGCTGGGCCGGTCTGACAACACTCCTGGGCCGTTTGTCGTCTTCCCGACTCTTGAGTAATGCTGCAAACAAAGGTAAACCGGTTAGACGTGGACCCGAGGCCGGAGCCCCGGGGTCCACCTCCGACGGTCAAGTTAGTATACAGTCGATATATTGTATAAGAGGTGTGGTTGAGAGAGAGAACCTGATCATAATGAGACCCCTACCCCTGTTTATATAGGCTTAGGGTTTCTTGAAGGATAAGTTAGGTTTGTGTGAGCCGCGGGCCTGTTGGGCTGGGCCTAATACCGACTGTACGTCGACAATGACATTGTTCTTTACTGTTTTATACAGCCATCATTTTTAAGCATGATTTTAACCTTTTTACATATAGTTTTTCATCTTTTTACCCATGATTATCAACACCAAATCCCCACACATATTTTTATCATCATATATAATCATACATATATACATTTAAGAATAAAATACATGATTACATAATCAAAATTAACAAGAGGATGGGGAGAACAATCTTTATACCACCATGATGATGTAGGTTATGATCAAAACATGGATTTTGATGGAGAAACTTGTGATAAACCAAGACCATCTTCAAGACCACCATTCTTCAAGAAATCCTTGTGGAAAATTAGCCCTAGGACTCCATAGAAACTCCTCCTTGGATGTTATAATCACCAGCAATCAATAGGGCTTCAAAAGGGCTTCAACTTATGTATGAATAACATGAGATTTTGTGGTTAATTTTGATCAAATGGGTGTTTAAGGTGGTGGTAGTATGGACGGCATATATGGACTAGAGAGAGAGAGATGAGAGTTGTTTTTGCATGTTGTAAATGAGAAGAGTGGTTTGAGGTGGTGGTTTTCTATAAGGTTTGCTTACATTGTAAGCTTTAGGACATGTGTTGTTAGTTTGTTTACAAGTTGACACCTCAAAGGGTGTTGTGTAGCTAGTTTTGGCCGTGGGTTTGTGGGGATGGGGCAAGTGTCCCACTTGTCTCATCCCCATTTAATTACGGGTACTCCTCGATTCTAGTTTCCTCGATTTGCGTGCCCTCGGGTCGTTTTACGAAAAATGTTTTTATAAATTATGAATCAACGGCACAAAACGAATCTAATAAAAATTGTCTCATCAAAAACGGAGTTCGAAAACGTAAATACGTAATCCTAAGGTTTCCGGTTTAGTCGTAGAGGACGTTAATTAAAAATCGTAAGTCCTAATCTCTTCTCGTAAATTTGTGAGTTTATGAACCAACACAAATTTAAAACTCCAAAATAATATTCGCGGATAAATTTATTTTCTGAAATGTCGGACTGTCACCAAAACAGTGTATGTAAGTGAAGCACGTAACGTTGAATCCTCCGGTTTAGACGTAGTCGACGCTACTTCAAGACGTAAATCCAAATTACTTCCCAAAAATAAGTGAGTTCATATTATAAATCATAAGTGAGGAAATAATGTTTTTAAATAATATTTGAGAATAAAATATCAACCATAAATTGACGGATTGTCATAGCGATCATGGATGAAGAAATCATAAGTGAGGAAATGCCTTCATGCAATGAACCTAATGTGACTCCATAACCCACAGAGAATCTTGCTCCTCAATCAAAGTGGAGTAGAAACCAATATATTCTTCTTGTAAATATCCTTGGTGAACCTCTGAAGGACGCACTACTAGAGAAAAATTAAGATCTTTGGAAACTGCCTTAGGGAATGAATGCCTATTCGTTGACTTCCTCTCTGAAGATGAACCTAAGAACATTGTTGTTGCTCTACTTGAGGAAGGATGGGTTGTGGCTATGCAGTAAGAGTTGTATCAAATAAAGAGGAACAAGGTGTGGACTCTGGTAAATGCTCCAACTGCAAAGCAAGTGGTTGGAACCAAATAGGTCTACAGGAACAAAAGGGATGAAGCTAGCATGATTATTAAAAACAAAGCTAGGCTAGTGGTGTTAGGTTACAATCAATCAAACGAAATTTATTATGATGAAACCTTTGCACCGTTTGCAAGATTAGAGGCTATCAGAATTTTTCTAGCCTATGCAGCTTATATGGGTTTCATGGTATAGCAAATGGACGTAAAGAGTACTTTTCTCAATGGGAAGCTTGCTGAGCAAGTTTATGTTAAGCAACCTCTAGGGTTTGAAAATAGTGACTACCCTGACCACGTTTACAGACTTCACAAAGCACTTTATGGGATGAAACAAGCGCCTAGAGCCTGGTATGAAACCTTGTCAAAATTCCTACTTGAAAATAAATTTGTTAGAGGTACTATTGACCAAACCTTGTTCACTTATCAGTCCAAGGGTGATTTCATTATAGTACAGATTTATGTGGATGATATAATTTTTTTATTCAACCAACATAACCTTGAGCAAGTAATTTTCCAGATTAATGACCAAAATAAAATGAACATGATGGGGGAACTAAATTTTTCTTAGGTTGTCAAATTAAACAAAATTCAAAAGGAATTTCCATTTGGCAAGAGAAATATGTTAGAGACTTGCTCAAGAAGTATGATCTATCTTATTGTGCATCAGTAAAATGCCCCATGCTTCCTCCCAACAATCTGGATGCTGATGACTCAGGGGTCTCTATCAATGAAACCTTATATAGGGGCATGATTGTGTCACTGATGTACCTCACAGCGAGTAGATCAGATATCCAATTCTCCACATGTCTCTGTGCTAGGTACCAAGCTAACCCCAAGGAATCCCACCTTGAAGCTGTCAAAAGAATTTTCAAGTATCTCAAAGGATCTCCCTCATTGGGTCTCTGGTATCCAAATGGATCAGGCTTTGACCTTAAAGCCTACTAAGACTCAGACTATGTTGGATGTTGCCTTGAAAGAAAGAGCACCTCTAGAAGTTGTCAGATCCTTGGAGTCAAGTCAGTATGTTGGATTGCAAAGAAGCAGAACCCTCTGGCCATTTCATTTTCACTACTCTTATAGATAATGATCCGAGTGAAGGTTATTGGACCCACTCCTGGAACGCCACGTGGCATGACTCACAAGCCTAGATTTTGAAGAGGATTTAGGATGTTTCATGAGAAACTTTCAACATAGAAAATGATCACCACAAGGAAAGGACTCAACCCAATCATTCAATTACAATGAAAACAATCAATTCAAATTCCCCCAATTCGGCCAAGAACACTTAAAGAGCTTTTTGTAGAATTATGCACGTGGAAGCTTTCTATTTGTGCAGATACGTCATCAACCTTATCCACTCTTTAATTTCAGTCTATAAATACCCTAGATACGCTTCATTTGTATGTGTGTAGTTAGTGTGTGAAATTTTCACACATTTAGTTAAATCTCTCTCAATTTCCTTCCCTTTAGTTCTGCTACTATAGTGTGTCTGACAAACACACTATTGTTAGTCAGTTAGTAGTTATAACAGATTATAACAACCTTCACCATTAATAAACTTCAATTCACATTTCATTCATAATTATCAGAATTCTCTTAGCATTCTACTGTTCATATCCAAAGATCTCATTAATTTTGTTATTCACACTTGAATAACAGAAGTTTGTTAGTTGTTTTGGAAGCTTGTTAGTGTGATCAGTTGTTGCAGTTAGCTCACATCCAGTATTAACCATACTAGTCCAAGTTAGAAAGAAGGATCTAGTTCTATTGATAAATTCTTGATGATCATTGGAGGTTTATGGTAATTAGATGATAAGTTCTAAAGCAAGCTCAGCGCTTAGCTTCTTCACCAAAGGAGCCTTCAATTTAGTCTAATAAAATTTTCTTTTCAAATTCCTCTAAAAAACTAGTCAGTATGCTTAACTTTGTATCCTAGCTCAATTCTGCTTGTTTTTGCTTGCTTTCTGATCTAATTGACCTGCTTGAGTTACTTGATCTGTTCCCATCTTTATTCTATTAGTATAATTCATAGTAGCTTTGTAAATTTCCTATTTTCTAGCTTAAACTACTGTTTGGATCTTGCTGCATTATGAGATTCTGTTATAGCTACTGATAGGTGTTGTTTGTAACTCAATTTTCATCTATTCAGGACTGGAAGTTTGCATTTACAAACTTAATAGCTCAGACAAACAGGCAAATAGCCTTGAAAAACTTTAGGTCAGTTTAGTCTTCCTAGAACAGCCATTTTCAAGTAGCCATAAGTTCTTCATTTCTTGGAGTTAGATTGAGTTTTTAGGTGTTCTGAATAGCTGAAGATATGAACTTTTAGAATCTGTAAACATTAAGCCTTGTAGTGCACTGTTGAATAAGCTAGATAAGCAAAAAGTCTCTGTGATCATTAGCTTAAAATGCTTGGACAGATTCTCATTTCCTATTGATTCTCTTAATAAATCTTGGCATTTTATTTCACAAACCTATTAGAAAAGTGCTTAAAATCAGTTTTGGACTAGGTCAACTTTTGGTCAACGAAACTCAAACCTTGGTCAACATAAGCCAGATTTAGCTTAAATTCATTTTCCAGCTTATTCAATGGAGGTTTTTTGGAATTTCTTTTTCTAGTGTCCTTTATTTGAGCTTATTAATCTTTTTTAGAGTTTATAGCTTAACTGCCTGTCTATATTAGCTTATTGGATAAGTAGCTTATTAGAAAAATCTAAAAAAAGTTCTAGCTTATTTTAGACGTTTTCCTTATAGCTGGCTAGCTAATTTTCCATTTAGAACTAATTACAAAAACTAGAGCTTTTGAAATGGCCTGTAGCTTATTGGTCAGCTTATTTTAGGTGATAGCCCGTTTTTTAGTGAAACTTCATTTTGACATTTTAGGTCCCTGGAAATTAGGAGTTGTTTCATTTTTGTTTAATTAGTTTAACTTTTTAGTTTAGTCAGTTCTAGTCCTTAGAGTTTGTTAGGTTAATAGAATTTGGTTAGTAGTTTGTTAATTTGTTACATTTGATACTTTCATCTTTCATACTTTACATTTAGCATTTAAATACTTGTTGTACTTTATAAACTTGTACTTTGTGGTTAAATGTTTGAATGTGCAATGTGTTTTTATATAGATGCGTATCATTTACATAGATATTTTTTTTTTTATCTTTTTATGTGATTGATAATTAGACCTAGATTACCATAATTCCACTATTAAAACCAAAAACAATTACGTGACTTACTTGATATCGATTAATCAATTCTTAAAGACACCGAGAGAAAAACGAACTTAAAAAGTGAAATATTAGCAGATGAGGAGACAGAGCCCCATGCTGACAAACAACCAGAGTCTAGTGTCTCTAAGTCAGCTGAGACCACAAGGAGCCCTCTTGACGCTGATATCTCTCAGGTATTAGTCTGACCTTATTTTTTCTTTTGGAGGTTCACAAGCAATCACTCTCAATGTCTTTAGGAGATAGTGATGAAGTTTAGGGTTTGCCTCAACCCTTAGAGTGTATGTGTCTGGACCTAGATCCTTTAAGACCTTTGTACACTCTGTCTCTACACCAAGATATGATTCATTTGTGCTTATAACGCACCCTGATGATCCTACACCCTCTGGATTATACTCTGGTAAATAACAACCAGAGTACTTATATGTCCTGACTCAGAGTCTTTGAACTTCACTCAGTCTCTGGGTCCCCTCACTATTAAAAGAGTCCCAAAGAATTCATTCTTTTGGGGAGGCTGAATGATCACCCTTAGCCTTCCTAGGGGCAGTTAATGGCGACCATTACCCTCATATTCTTCACACTTAAAAGAGTACCAAGTAGAAATCCTTCAGGGGGACCTGGATAATCACATACAGCTATCCTAGGGGCAGAGAACGGCGACCATACACCGTATATGGGAATCCTAATATTCCTATATCATTAGGCTTCTAGGAACATGTTACATCCACTTAATTGAATTAAGGCGGCATAGAACGAAAACATAGTAAACACGGTGTTATACGAACAAGATGAATTTTTTCCAAGCTACTTGTACTAATCAAACACAAATAACATGTAGACGTGTATACATTAATCACACGTCTAGAACAAACATATAGCTTTAGGTTTACATTGTGAATGAACTGATTAATAAAGCTAAGACCCTTGGTTCCTTTTATAGTGGAAGGACCAAGGTTTACAAGAGATAAGAACAAATAAACTTGTAAATCTTCTATTTAAACAAACCATATACTGAATATTGATAAACAATATTCTGAATATTTAACCTAAATAGAATTCCATCAGCGCGTAGACATCTGTCAACGGCTAGACACGCTGTGTCACGACTAAAACAAATGTCCTCATGTTTTCTTCGTTTGAGTTTCTTTCACATCAACTTTTAGACCAAACAATCTTCCCCTAGTTGATGTCGATAAAACTCCTTGTGTTTCTTTTGTATATGGTTCATCATCTTCAAATTTCTTCCCCTCAAGTGAAGCATCGATATCTTCCCCTTTTTATGACATCAATTTTGGGAAGGAAACAATGTATGTAATCCAAGATTCTCTTAATATATGCTTTGTTTAATGACCTTAAAGAAAAATAAACATAATATTGCTGATGTGGAAGTAGAATGACTGAAACCTGTATTCCATGTCTTGTACTATCCACGTGACGTCGAACTTATGACACAAATTATAAGCAGACCTCGTTCTCTTTGTCAAAATCCTCATCTTATTTTGAGACACTGAGCACGATAATGTAACTCCTTCAAGTGATAGAAACTATTCCTAGCTAGATATGACAAGTCTTCGTCACCAACCGTTTAACTGGGAACAAGTTATCTTTAATGTGTGAGTGTGACTGGAAACACCACGACTTTAAGATATGATAGAATACAAACTCACGAAAATCTACTTCAAACATCAATCGTATCATAAACATTCTTCCCCTTAATCAAATACTTCTTTTAAGAAAAATATCCGAGCCATAAATAGCAAAATCATATTTTGTATAAAATCAGAGATCCCATGTACTTGTGTGTGTAACCTCCTCATTTTATGTGCCAGAACTCAATCAAAATACCAAACATCAGCAAATTCTTCATCGTCCAACATAGATCTTTATCCGAGATGTCATCAGCATGTGTTGTCCAATATCGGAGGACACTTGTAAGCGGAATGAAAACCATAACTCGGACACCATAACATCTGTCAGCGGATAATTTATACTTTGTCAACGGCTGAGGTAGTCGCAGACAGTTGTCAGTGGCTACGATCCTCATGACAGTGGCTAAAATTACCTCGCTGTTAAAATATTCTATATTCTATTTCAGCTTACCCAATATTCAGAGATATACTCCGATAATATATGGAAGTAAAGTTCAATCCCTAAACTTTAGGGAATTATTTACCCCACGTCTTTGTTAGTAGAGAATCCCTAAAAAATAGTAACCACAATAATGACGTAGAACAAAATAAATTCATTCCACAACGTAATACCTTCGATCAATAACAACGCTCGTTGTCTTACTTACATTGGATCATCACTTTTTTTCCAAACCAATCATAAGACTAGCTTCATGTGAACACAAAGTATAGAACCATGTGAACACAAAGGCATGTGACCGTGTGAACACAAAGTATATACCAATCTTCTGACCAGTGAATGAATGAAAAGCACCTTAGTATTCGAACCCTAGGACCACAATTTTTCCTTTTTGATGCTCATACCCACGTGCAGTAATAACTCAGATTTTGCTAGGTTAAAAGTTCGTTTTCTCGGTGTCTTCTCGAATTGATTTCCAGTTAATTGTGTGAGATTAGTTGTTCTTGGTTAAAATAATATGTTTGGTTTTGGTAAAATAAATGTGCAAGACTTAAAATTAAATGACGAGTACTTAAAACTAAAACTAGATAAAACGTAAAACGGTGCAATATTTAAAATGTTAAAAGTAAATGACGTGAAATTAAATGACGTAAAATTAAAACTAAGCGAAAAGTAAATGGACAACTAAATAAAAATGCAAGACGAAAATAAAACGAGGAAAGGTAATACTTAAACTAAAACAAAATACTAAAACAAAACAAAGCATCGATCGGAATGTGCAAAATGGTCCGATCGGAATACATTCCGATCGGTTAATCGAAATAAATGAAAACATTCAAATCGGAATACTTGAAGAGTATACTAATCGGAAAAAGGAACTAATCGGAATAAGCAAAACTAAAGCAATCGGAATACACTTAAATGGATTCCGATCGGAATGTTTGGAAACCTTCCAATCGGAATGTGCAGAAAAGAAGCCAATCGGAATTCTTAAAAACACCCCCAATCGGGATATAGTAAAAAGATGCCAAATCGGAAAGTAGCCAAAAGTACCTATCGGAATACTTAAAAAGAGAGAAGATCGGAAAAGCTAAACCCTTTTCCGATTTGCCAATCGGAAAAAGGGTGTGGTCACTGGTCGGAATAACAGATCGGAAAGGGGTTTTAATACCCTTTCCGATTTAAAAGGAATCCGAGAAGAGACATGGTAATAAGCTATTGAAATGAGCTTATTCCCAAAACTAAACCAAACCAATACTAATCGGATCAAATAAGCACTGATCTAAACTTATTCAACCACAAATTAAGCAACTTTTTGGATCAAACAATAAAAAGATGAACTTTTTAGGCACGAACACATAAATGAACAACACGGATCATAAGTAATTCGCACCAAAAGTAAACAAGAATCAAGAAAGGAAGATGAAAGATTAAGACAAGAAAAGTAAAGATTAAAGAACAAATAATGAAAACTTACTTGAAAATTAAATTGATTAAAAGTGCATAACAATTAATTAAAGTGCGAGAAATAAAATGACAAGAAATGAAAATGGTGGAAGAGTGGTTTGTCAAGCCACCAACAACAATAAATGAAGTAGCTAATGGCTATTTATAGGGGTGATTAGGGAGGAGCTTAGGAAGCTTCCTCCCTCTTTCCTCTTTTCCTTAATTGCGCACTTAAGTCCCCAAGCTTCTTTAATCTTCTTAAATCTTCTTAATACTTGGACTTTGTGACTTGTCTTGGGATTTCTTTGAACTCGTCTTGAATTTTCTTCATAAATAAGACTCGAGTTCTTCGGCTTTTAGTAAACTTCCGTCTTTTGACTTTTTCTTTGATAAATCTTCAGAATTGGTCTTGGACTTCCGTTCTTTTTCCACTTTTGATCTTTCGACTTCGTCTTTCGTCTTTTTCTTCGATAAAAGCCCGTGAATGCCGTGTTTTCTCCACTTTTCACCTTTTCGTCCTAAATCACAACAAAAACACAAACCACGCATAATTCCGACATAAATGACATAAAATACACGTTTTGGCTCGGTTATTATTGCAATTAAGTGGTAAAAAGGATGGGTGTTTTCACACCTATCAAATCCCCTACACTTAACCGTTGCAATGTCCTCATGCAATGCATTAGTTACAAAGCAAGATTACATTTTCCATCATAATCAATCCACATTGGCCTTTATTAAAGGAATAGAAAATTATAAACATACAAAGTAAAGAAATCAAAAACATACCTTGGGTTTTGAAAATGTCGTGAATGATCATCATCCTCAAGTTTCACGTTCCCCATACCAAGCTTAAAAACGGGATCATTGTTATTATAAGTTAGCAAACTATCACGAACTCATGTGGGCCAATTACTCACTTAGACTCCCTTATTCCTAGGTGTATCTCTTATATTTTATTTTTGTCTTGAATAATCACGAGGATGCATTGTTTGACTTATTTCGATAGTTATTTAGTCCGAAAATAAAGTGAACGATTTAATCAATAGTTAGCTAAAGGACCAAATCTTTTAAAACTGCTTCTCGGGACCTCATAAAGTTCATATCTTGGCATAACTCGCTTCACGATTTGAGACCTTTCTCGGACCGATATTTGGCAGCGACTTCATACTTCGAATCTTTGAGAGATGTTCTTGAAATAATGGTCTTCTCTTTATAATAGGAATTTCTTCACTTGAAGTTTTGAGAGATTCTTCATCTTTGGACCACGACTTCTTCATTTTTCTCCAATCTTTATTTTGGACTTCGGTATACAACGATCTGCCTCCTTTTAGGACTTGGATCTATTTATCCTCATACCTTGTTAGGTTCTTTTCGGATAGACTTCTCCATGACTTTTGGGGAGTTTTTGCTTTTCGTCGTGTGTCTCGATCCTTCATATTGATTTTCGATAAATGATTCTTCACATCACTTTTGGATCTTTAGCAACAAAATGTAGCCCTCATGCCTTGTTAGGGCCTTTTCGGACTCGCCAATCTTCGCGTCCCGCTTCAATAAGTTATGCCTTGGCTATGAACTCTAATCCATACCGAGCAACTTTTAAACGATCTGGGGCTAGAAGCTAAGTAAACTTTTAAATTGTACAACCTTATTTATTAGCAGATAAAATTATTAACAAGCGGAGGGAGAATAAGCTTATAATTAACTCACATAAATTCACGAAAGAATACCGAACTTATAATTGACTCTATCATCTCTCGTTCTCCACAGTTTAAAATCTCAAGTAATGAGACTCGTGGATGCTTAGCCAATTAAATCAAAGTTTTGTGTTTTCGAGTCGCCTATAGGATCTTGCAAATTCTTAGACTCTTTCAAGTTTAGAAATCGCATTTTAAAGTTCCCTTGATAAACGACTCTCTAGGATCAATTATAGGAACTTGCGAAAAGTTCTTGTTCTTAACCCGTGAGAGTTAAGACTTTCGCGTTTTATAGCTCCCTATATAAAAGCCTAGCAAAGCTTGACTTAAACACGTTAAGGATACTAGCTAGCGTAAACTTAGATAAGTAAACTCGGGTTGAGTCAAAAGATTCACAACGTTTGAAAATTAAAACCACTTATTAAACATTTATTCTAATAAAGAAAGAAAATAACTATACAAAGGGAAAAACAAATAGGCCAAAATAGATCAAAAATTTTGAAAAATGTCGAAAAATTGATTTTCCGGTTAAAATGAGGACAAGTACAAGGAAAAGACCACTTAACTTCGATAGAAGTCCCCCTACACTTAATATAAACATTGTCCTCAATGTTTAAGCATGTGGGAGTAAACTCCCCTACACTTAGGACATTGTGCACGTTGTTTGAATCTCGCTAAGGAAAAGACAACTAAAGAGATTCCTATTTTAATATTGAGAAAATATAAAATAGTGAATCGAAAAGAGTTTAGGATAGAACCGGGATAATGGAACACGGAATCACGGTTCGTCAAAAGTCATCAAGAGTGTGTCTTTGAAGCTCTAATCCCTGCACATGATAAGAAAGAAAGTAAGAAACAGCACGGGGCTCCCCCCTACACTTATGGTGAAAACAGGTAAAGATAGATAATTGGGTTGCCTCCCAAAAAGCGCTTGTTTTTGTTGACCGAGTCACGAGCCTGACTCGTCCCCGAATTAAATGTTCCATGGGGAAGCCTCGAATGTGATACCGGGATCAAAGACCTTGTCCTCGTTCCCGGTGGACATTAACAAAGAGGAGGCGGGGGAATAAGTCTTAAATGGGGGAAAGGTCCGCTCAACATACGAGAGGTATGTGAGGTAATGATCCACGGGAGGTGGGGTGGGTAAAGGAATCACATTGTCATCCCTTAAAGACAATGGATGCTCAGCAGCAAGCGGCAAAGCCGTAAGGTCATCAAGCATAAAATAATCAATGACACCCCCCGGGTCAAAGCGCTCATCCTCATGAACGTTAATCTCTTCGATTTCTGCATCATAGATAGGTGCGTCAAACCAAGGTTTGTCGTTCCCATCATTGAGGATTTCAGAAACTCGCTCGAAAAGATCACGATCAAGTACGAAACCATCATTCATTTGTGGGGATTGTTGATAAGTTAAATCCGCACGAATGTGGTAAACGTAATTCTCAGTGGAGGAGTGTTGATTAGGTAACTCCTCGAGAATAGGATGATTGGTCAAGTGAGTTGGTTCGTCATTATTATGAAAAATAAGACGCTCCAACTCATCAAGTTCGGCATCGATGTTGGAAAAATCGACCTCGCTTGTAGGAGGAAGCGGAGGTAAAAGAGCTAGCTCTCGTTCGATAATTTCCGCAATCTCAGGCTTGAATTGGAATTCATCATTAAAAGCGACCTCATCCTTACCTCCAGCAAAAGTCGGAATATCACAAACCTCATCAAAGAATTCTTCAAGACCAAAATCACGAATCTCACTCGAAGTATCACTATCCTTAGACGAATTGGTGTTATCAAGAATAGGAGTAGTAATCTCAGAAGATGGGTTGAGATCATAGACATCATCCTCGTCATCATCATAATAGTATAGATACACCGGAGGAGGAGTATAAGTCTCGATATTCGATATTTGCTCTTGTCGTTGATCCTCTTGCCATTTTTCGATGATCTTGTTGAAAGTTTCTTGAATTTGTTGACTTTGCTTGACAAGAGAGTTCCATTGTTCGTGGGGGCTCAATTGTTCGAAGGAAGGTTGATGATCGATGATGTGCTGTGGGGGTTCAAAATGTTGAAAACCTGAATTATAGCATGGTTGTGGCTCATAGTAGTTCATCGGTTGAGAAGAATTATAAACCGGATTTGGTTCATAATAATCCACTTGTGAAAAAAACTGAGGGCACGAAGTTGGCTCATAACAATTCATTGGTTGACAATAATAGGTATCGTGAGGACCCCCACAGTTGTTGCAGAACGGGTGAGGAGAAAGACTGGGTGCATCTTGTGGATAGCTATTATCATTGTCATACTTGTACCCCGGTTCTTGCCCGTGATCATACGGGTATCGAACCGGGCACGAAACATGCCAAGGAGAATCACTTCCACAATAGATGCACGGGGAAAGAGTAGGTGGGTTCAAAAAGGACGAATTAAGTGAGGGGCACAAAGGACAAAATCCTGGTATTAATTGTGCATCTTTGATATCGTTTCCACACCGCTCACATGTACACCATTGACAAGAGTCGTTCCCGTACAATCGTCTCCCACAACCGACGCAATGGACATAAGAATCCATAAAGAAAAATAGATAAGCAAGAAGAATATTTTTGGTGCAAAACTTTGAAAAAGAAATGCTTTTTATGATTTTTCAAATGTTTTTTTTTTTTTTTTTTTTTTGGATTTTTGAAAATTTTTGAATACGAAAAATAACGTTCACGAGTGAACGGATCCCAAAAGCCAACGCTTCTCTCATAAAAAACTGTCGATCCTCACGAAAAGAGCCGGCAGCGGCGCCATTTTAATAACTCAGATTTTGCTAGGTTAAAAGTTCGTTTTCTCGGTGTCTTCTCGAATTGATTTCCAGTTAATTGTGTGAGATTAGTTGTTCTTGGTTAAAATAATATGTTTGGTTTTGGTAAAATAAATGTGCAAGACTTAAAATTAAATGACGAGTACTTAAAACTAAAACTAGATAAAACGTAAAACGGTGCAATATTTAAAATGTTAAAAGTAAATGACGTGAAATTAAATGACGTAAAATTAAAACTAAGCGAAAAGTAAATGGACAACTAAATAAAAATGCAAGACGAAAATAAAACGAGGAAAGGTAATACTTAAACTAAAACAAAATACTAAAACAAAACAAAACATCGATCGGAATGTGCAAAATGGTCCGATCGGAATACATTCCGATCGGTTAATCGGAATAAATGAAAACATTCAAATCGAAATACTTGAAGAGTATACTAATCGGAAAAAGGGACTAATCGGAATAAGCAAAACTAAAGCAATCGGAATACACTTAAATGGATTCCGATCGGAATGTTTGCAAACCTTCCAATCGGAATGTGCAGAAAAGAAGCCAATCGGAATGCTTAAAAACACCCCCAATCGGAATATAGTAAAAAGATGCCAAATCGGAAAGTAGCCAAAAGTACCTATCGGAATACTTAAAAAGAGAGAAGATCGGGAAAGCTAAACCCTTTTCCGATTTGCCAATCGGAAAAAGGGTGTGGTCACTGGTCGGAATAACAGATCGGAAAGGGGTTTTAATACCCTTTCCGATTTAAAAGGAATCAGAGAAGAGACAAGGTAATAAGCTATTGAAATGAGCTTATTCCCAAAACTAAACCAAACCAATACTAATCGGATCAAATAAGCACTGATCTAAACTTATTCAACCACAAATTAAGCAACTTTTTGGATCAAACAATAAAAAGATGAACTTTTTAAGCACGAACACATAAATGAACAACGCGGATCATAAGTAATTCGCACCAAAAGTAAACAAGAATCAAGAAAGGAAGATGAAATATTAAGACAAGAAAAGTAAAGATTAAAGAACAAATAATGAAAACTTACTTGAAAATTAAATTGATTAAAAGTGCATAACAATTAATTAAAGTGCGAGAAATAAAATGACAAGAAATGAAAATGGTGGAAGAGTGGTTTGTCAAGCCACCAACAACAAGAAATGAAGTAGCTAATGGCTATTTATAGGGGTGATTAGGGAGGAGCTTAGGAAGCTTCCTCCCTCTTTCCTCTTTTCCTTAATTGCGCACTTAAGTCCCCAAGCTTCTTTAATCTTCTTAAATCTTCTTAATACTTGGACTTTGTGACTTGTCTTGGGATTTCTTTGAACTCGTCTTGAATTTTCTTCATAAATAAGACTCGAGTTCTTCGGCTTTTAGTAAACTTCCGTCTTTTGACTTTTTCTTCGATAAATCTTCAGAATTGGTCTTGGACTTCCGTTCTTTTTCCACTTTTGATCTTTCGACTTCGTCTTTCGTCTTTTTCTTCGATAAAAGCCCGTGAATGCCGTGTTTTCTCCACTTTTCACCTTTTCGTCCTAAATCACAACAAAAACACAAACCACGCATAATTCCGACATAAATGACATAAAATACACGTTTTGGCTCGGTTATTATTGCAATTAAGTGGTAAAAAGGATGGGTGTTTTCACACCTATCATGCAGCATACAAATACCAATATCTCGTGCGTATTATAACAAGATGACATGATCTACCATTTAATTCGCTGTACAGACTAGGACCACTAAAAAACAATGCTGCTCCTTCTTGTTTGCTGTGTACCATATTCTCGATCGACATATACCACTGAATAATGCATACCTTTTCAAAAGAGAGACGTGAGTACAGAAACATGCTAATCTTGTGACCACATAATCTACTTGCTTCTTCAATAACCATATTTTCTGACCATGATCTTGAAACCATGCTTCCTTTATGTTACTGTTGACTGCCTTTAAAATCAATCGATCTAGGGTTTGTAAAAAACCCTAAACAAAAAACCATCATTGCAACTAGAGTAATGATTATAATAGGGTTCATTGTTGATTTAATAATCAACTAACCAAAGCAATTGCAATCAGCACCAACATCAACAAACAACAAATCTAGGGTTTTAGACAAAACCCTAAAAACGAACATCACCACTGCAGCCAACTTCATCACATAATAACTCCTTCATAAGAGATCAGATCGAAGATCCCTCCTGTGAGATCCAAGACACATGTGTCAAGAACCTACAACGCAAATTTCACGACGATCCAACGGTTAACGAAAAAGTTATGCCCTTCTGAATACTGTTGCACACACAAAACTGCTTAAAAACCCTAGACGGGTTTTTCTTGTTTTTCACTACGAACGAACACCTTGTTAGATCCTAGCATCGAGAGCCACTAGGCTCTGATACCAATTGTGGAGTCCTAAGATTCCTAGATCTTTAGGCTGCTCGGAACATGTTACATTCACTTAATTGAATCAAGGCGGAATAGACCAAAAACATGTTAAACAACGTGTTATACGAACAAGATGAATTTCTCCTAATTTTACCTATAATAATCAAACACATATAACATCTAGACGTGTATACATTAATCCGACGTCTAGAACACTCATATAGCTGTAGGTTTATATTGTGAATGAATTGATTAATAAACCTAAGACCATTGGTTCCTTTTATAGTGGAAGGACCAGGGTTTACAAGAGATAAGAACAAATAAACATGTAAATCTTCCATTTAAATAAACCATATAGTAAATATTGATAAATAATATTCTGAATATTAAACCAATATAGAATTCCATCAACGCGTAGACATCTGTCAGCGGCTAAAACAAATGTCCTTATGTTTTTTTCGTTTGAGTTTCTACCACATCAACTTTTAGACCCAACAATATCATGTTTCATAACTAAAAGAGTCCCAAGGAAAAATCCTTATGGGGGAGCTGGATAATCACACCCATCTATCCTAGGGGGATAGAACGACGACCATTCACCATACCATACTTTCACCTTAAAAGAGTCCTAATGAGCAATCCTTCAGGGGGAGCTGGATAATCACATCTAGCTATCTTAGGGGCAGCGAATGGTGACCACTCACCATATCTTAATTCACAATAAAAGAATCCCAAAGGAGAAATCCTTAAGGGGGGTTGAATAATCACATCCAACTTTCCTAGGGGAAACGAATGGCGATCTTCACCTATATTTTAAATTCATCTCATGTGCACTAACAACTCTTATAACAGGGAATAAACTTACATGACGAACAAATGAATGACGATCCATTCACATATGTAGAGGATGACATCGCTAGAGCTTCCACTGTTGATTTATCTGTTGTCTCTGATCAAGACTACTGCCTGATGATGATGTCTACATTATCGTGGATGATGTCACACTCTCTGGATTCGAGGACATGGACGATACTGATGATCAAGTGTCCTCTGCTGAGCGTAAGCCAATTCCATTTTCCTTAACCGTCAACGTACAAGAACTTGCTGCAAATCAAGTATGGGTCCAGAGGCAAATCACACGAAGCCCAGTTTTATTTCCAACTATGCCAAATTTATGGAACTGGGTGCCAGAAAGCAGTGGGAGTACTTGCAGCAGCTCAAACCTATTCCCTTCACCAAAATGAGAAATGTTCAGGCTCTGGGAGCTGAAGAACTCTAGGTAAGAAGAGGACACATAAGCATCACCAAACCAAAGGTCACCAAGGAGGCCATCTTCTCTGAACTCAAGAGTCTCACCAATTCTACAGAGGACTTAAGAAACAAATTAGAAAGTTCTATGACTAAGTCAATAGAGTCAACACTCAATTCCTACTTCCTCATCTTCTAGGAAATGCTCTGCAAACACACCTTCCTCTAGTTGTTAACCAAAGTCTTGAGCAACACATGCCCTCTGCCCTGAAAGCAGTTGTTCAAGCCAATGTGGCTGAGATTACCAAGGCATATAAACGCTCCACAACTCTCCTTCAAGAACTTCTTCAAGAAGAAATTAAGGAAATTTTCTTATTTGTCCATCAAGGGTTTGAAAAGTACCATAAGGCAGGCTCATGTACAGCCTTTTCAGATGTTGCACCTAAGGGGGATAAATCTACTACCTCCACATCAAATGATGAACCAAATGCTGAATCTAAGGGGGAGCAACCAGCAAAGAAGAAAATCCCTACACCCACTCCTTTGAGATCCTTTAATCCAAACGACTTTGATAGCTCTGGGGATCATGTAAACCAAGGTTATGAGAGAACCATCTCACCATCCCCTCTACCAAATGTCTCAGTAGACAAAGGAAAATCCATTGCTAATGATGATGATCAAATCACCTTGCTACAGTCTTTGCAAGAGGAATGAGAATCAAATGTTAACCTCCTAGAGCTTAATAAGTTTAGAAGTGTTGGTGAACATGCCATGACTCTAGAGGAAGCACGTGCTCAGCTAATGGAACACAAAAGAATCGCTAATCTTAAAGTTGTTGATCTCAAAAGCAAAAAGCTTGTAAGTCAACTTACCCCTGCTTCCAAGGAAAAACAGAGGATTTAGCTTGTAGAAATAAAAGCTAAAAGGAACAAGATTAAGGAGGAATACCTTAAGATTGTCAATGGAAGAACCCTCCCAGGGACAATCACAAAGTACAACTGCTTTGTGGATAAAAACAAAAGGGTAGTAATGACTATCTATAGAGGGACCAAACCACAAACTTTAAAGTCGGCAATGACTTTAAGCCAAAAAGTTTGGGACTCTCTGAGTGGCTAGAAATCCTGTCTCTTGCCCAAAATAAGTCTAGGTATAGTGCAGCCCAGATGATGAAGAATATCCAAGCCAAATTAAGCTGGGTGAAAAAGACTGCCAACAAGCTCAAGCTTCCTCTACCTCCTCAGCTATCACATGAACAACATCAGAGCTCAAGAAAAATAAAAAAAACCAATGGGCCACTTATTAAAAAGTTGGTCACATAGGATGCGAATGCTGATGGAATGTACAGAAATATGGTAATTATAAAAAAATCACCAAGCCGGTTGATGGACAAGCATATTTAGAACCAGAGAAAGGCATGATTTTCATGAACAGAGGCTGCGAATATGTTTTCCAAAGGGAGAATGAACTGCATCTCGCATCCACTGTACAACTAATCAGACTCAAACAAGGGTTGTTACTAAATTATGACTACGATAGAGACTTGGAGTATGAAATTGAAGTTGTTATCAACTCAATGGCTGACAAGGTGGAAGCTCAGAGAATCTGTGACAAGAATCTTGATGCTTGAAAAACCTTATGTATTTTTTTTCTTTCACCTCTGGGTGCTTATGTAATAGGTTAGGTTCTTTTAATAGATGTTGAGGTATGTCTGTTAAGTTATGTGTAAGAAGAAGTTGTGTACTCACTTACAATAATTCCAGACTTAGTATAATTTATAAACAAATAAGGGAAGATTGATGGGCCAATGAAGGTTCTATCTATGGCCCAGTCTAGATTTGTTTAAATTAGACTAAGTGTTATGAGTCGCTGTGAAGACCAGCGACAGAAACTAGACCAGCTGAAGGCATAGCCTTAGCAGGAATACCGAAAACATTCAAGTCAAAGACAACATCAAAGAAGTCGAAGATTATCTGAAGTCAAACTCACCAATGGGTATGGATACGTTGGGATGTAGAATGAAAGAAATAGGTGTTCAAGGAACTCTGAGATGACAATACTCAGAGAACTCTTACAACCCTTTTGAATACTGAGCAAGCAGAGACTTGTCTTGCCTTTTATAGTTTAGGCAGGAGAATCTTTAAAGTACTTTGGGCGGGACAAAGTTGATATTCAAGAGAAATCCTCGTACGACCTAGTGGGATAAAGTGAACAGTTGGTAGAACTGTTCATCTAAAGTTGGTTAAAGGCATGTCTTCTTATAGACATGCATTTAATGTAGTGTACCCTTCCATTCAAAAGTGGATACGTATCAACTACTCCCACTAAGGAAGCATCCTCGTACAACTATAAATAGGAGAGAGAAAGAAGACAAACACAATCCTTTTCCTTAGAATTATTATCTATGTCTTTTCTCCCATTTGAACCTCTGAGTCCCTCAGCTGTTAACAATGACTCTAAGGTTCAATTGTAAGCTTGAGTCTCGAATCATGTTAACTGGTGTAAAGGGTTCTTTCTTTATTGTCATTCAACGGGTGTATCTGTAACACTTTGTAATACTGTGATTATAAGATTAATAAAGCATTCAACGGGTTCTTTCAGGAATAATTCCTACAGCTCAAGTTAGACAATTATCAATGACACAAATGGTATCATGTCTACTTGAAGTAACAAAATCCTCATTGTTCTTTCCTATTTCCATGAAGGAAACACAGGTTGAACTAGTAAGTTAGATGATTTAATAGCCTGCTTTAAAATCATAATATAAGGATTTTAAAGTTTCTTCTATTTAAATGGAATACTTCACATTCAAAATATTTACAAATTCTAAATCAAAGACGAATATTCAAAGGAGTGGGATAACAGAGGACGTTGATGTAATTTTCTAATATAATATATAGTAATATACGTAATTTATCACTTAGAATTTTAACGTTTTATTAAGTCTATACTTGTCTTATAACGAATATCTTTAAGTCTATTTATAAATTCTTACTAGCATAAAGATGCCTCCAACTTTATGCAAGGAAGAAATCATAAATTTGGTGATTTCAATTTATTCATTTGACCGAAGAAGCGTCCTAATTCAATCAAATAAATAGAATGTAAATCATTGACTTAGAAATTTCCGACATAACACGAGTATTATCTAAATTTTCTTCTTACTTCTGCGTAGGTAAGACGCCCTGCATATAGAATCTAAGATTACGATTTTTTAGAGAAAACGACACTTAAATATAAGGCGGTATTTTATTCCTTACAACATGTATATAAGATACATGACAATTCTACCGAACATATAGCTTATAAGGCAACTTGTCCTTAAAATTCCTAGTCCAACGACCTACTATGTTGATAATTCGACACCAGATGGTACAAAGTCATGTGTGATGCAAACTACATTTCTTACACATAATAAGATTTCCGTCATATCCACCGTAGGTGGATTTATAATTCTAAGTTCTGGTAGTTTTTTGTTTAATTGAATTTATGGACGTTCTTTCATTCTTGAATTTACATTTAAGATTTTTCTGATTTTTACACAGGATTGTGCTTAATTACCTTCTTCATCAACTCTCTGGGTAAAGGTTAATGACTTTTTCCAATATATTGGGATTTTGGAAGTGGTAATCTTTCTTCAAAATCTTCGATAAAATTCCTTAATGAACTTTTCTGATAAAATATTATGATGATGTTTTCTTGATAGAATTTTCAGATGAAATTCAATGACAACATTTCATGATAAAATCTTCTAATGAAGTCTTTTATCATTGTACGGAGTATGATACAAATCTACTAACTCTTGAGATTTCCTCGTGTATGTCTCGAGGTTAATGTAACAGACCCAGACCGGGTATCACAGTGGTGGATCGATGAGCAAATTTCTTCAAAGCACAAATCATAATTATATGATTTTTGAAGAACAAATGATGCAAACATAAATTTGGTACAATCGTTTAAATTGTTGAATAACATTTGTTATAAATATCCCAATTAAGTAATAAATCCCCCATCATTTTTATGCTCCTAAATGATGCTCAGTCCATGCTCAAATAATCTTGCTTGATAACCTGGGAAAAACATGCTTAAAACCGTCAACATAAAGTTGGTGAATTCATAGAGTTTTGTAGAATCATAGTTTACGATTTTAAGTTGTCATACATGGTGTTGTTCAGTATTTGATATGAAAGTCAAATTTAAAGTTTTCAATTATTCCATTCCTTAATGTACTAAGTAGTATAAAATCAAGTTCAGTAAGTTTTATTAAGCAGAGCAAGATTAGGTTTAGTACTTCCTATATTTCCATTTTAGTATTTTACAAAGTAGTGTGAAATAATAAAGTTTAACATATCCAATATTTATATTACAGTATTTTACTAATTAGTGTAAAATAATCAAGTATAGTATATCTAATACTTCCATTACTGTATTTTACTAAACAGTGTAAAATAATCAGGTTTAGTATATCATTACTGTATATTACTAAACAGTGTAAAATAATCAGGTTTAGTATATATAATACTTCCATTACAGTATTTTACTAAACAGTGTAAAATAATCAGGTTTAATATTTCCAATATTTCCATTACAATATTTTACTACACAGGGTAAAATAATCAAGTTTAGTAAGTTTTTCTAAGCAGTGTAAAGTAACAAAGTTTAGCATTTCCATTATTCACATTTCAGTATTTGCTAAGTAGTATATGATTAAGTTTAGTAACGCAAACCTTATAGATAGTAGCAATGCACAAAGCGTTTATACAAAAGATAATTACATTTTCTATTAATCGAAACTGAATCTTAATCTTCCATAGTTCTCAACGGATGAGAACGTAGTGTCCTACAAAAAGACACCCAAACCTAGTTCCAACATGGTATACATCTGTTGGCCCGGCCAAGGCACAATGAGCATGACTCACCAAGATGGGTATGGTCAATCCCAAATAGATCTATTTATAACATTCGGGCAATTTCCCATAATTTAACAGTTTCTATAATAGGTAATCGTAATTAAGAGTATCATTCAATTTGCGTTCTATAGAATAAATATCTATCATACTGTTTAAATAGATTACCGTTCTATTTACGTTCTATAAACTAAATATCTATCAATCATATTGTCAAAACAAGTTACAGTTCAATTTATATTCTATAAATAAATTATAGTTATATTATCAGAACAGGTTGTAGTTATTTAATAGCATGTATCCCCCTCGCAGGTTTGAAAAATCATAAAAGATTTAAAATGCAAGGCTATGAACTCACCTGTATAATACAGCTCGAGGATGATCAAGTATATAATCACAAAGCACACTGTACATTGAATACCTAAGTAATTAAGTACGTCTCAGTATATGCATAAATAATAAATGCATGCAGTTTAATTGGTTGTACATTTATTCTTGTTATCACAGTATATTTAATTAATACTGCTATGATGATGGTTAGGTGTGCATGTTGTTTATCCACTGTTTCCGTGTATTCCTGATGTTTACAAAACATGTATGATATTGTTGTCCTTAATAATAAATTATTAAGTTTATTTAATAATTTGTTGTATTCTAAAAATAATTAATTAAATATTTATTAATTAAATCTTGATTTACAAAATATCTTCTGTTGAAAATTTTTTTATATTTTTATTCTAAAACTATTAAAAAAGTTTTTGTGTACCAACAGTGGCTAATAAAAGCTAACAATGGGTATTTTATTAGAAACAGTAGTTATCTTATAAAACAGTGGGAATAATTATGAAAACAGTGGCTAGGTTAAGCTGTTAGTGGTAACTTTAAACTAACAGGGGTAAGTTTAAAGCTAATAGTGGTAACTGTATAGCTAACAGTGGGAACTGTTTGGGCTAATAGTGGAAACTTACAACTGACGGTGGTATTATTACACTATGGATGGTAACTATGGTACATGCAGATTTATATTACAACTAACGGTGGGAAATACTACATGCTAGTTTACATTACATCATAGGCATACCCCTAATGTTACAAGCTTGGGTCTAACATGCTAGTCGTCATCAGCAGTCTCAAACGCCCCCTTATCAGCATGCTTGTCATCAGCAGTCCCAAACGCTCCCTTATATCTGTTGTTAATCCCAAACAACCTCTTAAACCTTCCTGCAGTCCCAAACGCTCCCTAATCAGTATATCCAAACACCCTCGAAGTTATTTGTTGCGGATCTTAACCCCAAACACCCTGCATGTCGCTCCCGACCGCAGATTCGAATAGATCCGTGTGGATCTATGGTAATCCAACGCACCGTTATTTGCTTCTATGTCCAAAACCAAACACACCCTTATGTTGTTGTTTAACAGTAGATCCAAACAGCCCCTGGTGGGCTTGTATATGCAGAAACAAACACTCCCAAGAGAGATGAGGATCTTGTGGTGGTGGGTCTATGGTGGCTGCATGTCACAAAAATGGTGCACAGTAGTGGCGGCTGGCGGCCTGGTGGTTATTGGCCACGAAAATGGTGGCTGGGCGTGATAGCAGAGGGGATGGTGACGTGATGAGTGAATGAGGGTGGTGGTGATGATGGCAGCAGGTGGTTGCGCGACTGATGGCTGACAGCAGGGACTATAGTGGTGATGATGACGGGGCTGCTGGTGGATGAAGGCCATAGCTGTGGTGATTGGTGGCTGGTGGTCTCAACAGTGGTGGTTGGAGATGACGATGGTGCCACGGCTGGTGGCTAGGTGATGGAGCGGGCTGTTGTGGTTGGACATGGTGGTCACGAACACACTCTGATGGTGGTTGGTGGTCGCGGTTGTGGTGACGGGTGGCCACCAAAGTGGGTGGCAGCTATGGTGATAATGGCAGCAAGGGGCTGCGGCTGTGGCGGGTGGTAGCAGCCATGGTGGCGGCTGATGGGTTTTTGACCACGATTGTGGTGGTACACATCATAGATCTACTCGATCTATAGATGAAAAGCAGCGGCGGAATTATTTTACGGTGGCCGGAAGTTTGCCGGAGAATGATGCCGGAAAAGTGGCGGCTGCCACATTTAGATGTGTGTGTTTATTGTTTAGGGTTTGAGTGAAAATGAGGAAGAAACCCTAATTCTCCCTTTTTATATGTATTAGTTAAATACAAAGTGCAAGGTTCCTAGTAGTGTAGGGACTAAAGTGTAACTTATATTATACTTTCGTTAATACACGATTCGGGATTCATTCGAGTTCTATAAAAGTATATTCATCTCACGAAATCGTCTCATTGGTCTTAAAATCATTTCTCCAATAAAATGGAGTATTTATATGACTTATAATCACGACAAACGTGTTAGTTTATCTAAATGACGATAATTCATCATTTATCGTTTTTATGAGTTAAGTATCATTTTAATACAAATTCTTCTCATTTAACCTCTCCGTAGATTAATGAAATATTAAACAATTTAATCAAATCGTTTATCAAGTATCTCCTGACAATAATTTATGTAATTAAATTATAAAATTGTCGGTACGCGGGTTGTACGACTTTTGTCTTATTCTCAATTCAAATAACTTTTGTATTGCTTCAAAATAGGTTTTGAAACATACTGTAGTATTATTTAATGAACGAAAAATCTCGGGTTTTACACCATCCACATGCCGTCTTGAGTTTCGTCCTCGAAACTAGATTAATATTACTAGGTTGAGAAATGATCTAGAATCATTGGATAGACTTTTATTACATTTTCTCATGGTAAAATCATGGATTTTACAGCACCGCCCTATTATTTTAGCTTCGTCCTCGAAGCTATTAAAAACTTTGTCATCTGTTAGGGTATAGATGTCATAGATCTTAAAGTTCGTTTTAGAAAATCTCAAAAACGAATGGTGCCAACAATGTAAAGAGATAGTTATCCGGATTGCTTTATACGTCCGATTGAGCAATAATTGGGTGCTGCTTCCATTACGGATGAACGACAAGCAACGCAAAGAGATCTTTATCGGATCGTTCCATACATCCAATTGAGCAGTATTTGGATGCTGCTACCACTATAGATGGGTAGAAAGCAATGCAAAGATATCTTTATCCGGTTAGCACTATACATTTGATTGAGCAGTATTTGGATGCTTCTACGAATATGGATGGATAGTATTATCCGAAGGTTTGATCTTCAATCTAAGGAGTTGTCAACTAGGAAAAGTCGATGTAAGGTCAACTACACTTAGTTGGTTAAGCTCACGATGATAGATGTTCATTTGGAAAACCTACAAGCCAAAATTTAAGGTCGGAGAGGGTTCCGGAACTAGACATACTAATCCTGTTCAAGTTAGGATTGCTGCTCTGGCCATGAGCCAAGAGCAGGACATGACGGACGTCCGCAGCCTGTTGATAGCAGGCCAGGCGGGTACACTATCATGCATGAGCGCAAAGACTCTCTCTCTTGGATCATATGGGTAAATACCCAGATAGCACGAGGTTATTGGGCCACGGGTCCTTGTAGTAGTTGTTGGAGGATAACTACTTCCTCCATCAGCATATTCACACCTTGGAGGGGGGGGGGGGGGGACTTTAGCCTAAGACCCACACTTCTCTTACTGCACCAGGGCAGTCCTTGTCCACCTTCTTTGATCTTGCAGCTGTTCGTCACGATGGAGTGACAGTAGAGACCGCCGACCTTCGAGGAGTCATTGGTAGACTGCGGTCTCAGTTGCTGATTGCACTAGGTTTGCTTAAGGAGTCCCGATTGGCTTATAGAGGCATTGCAGAGTACCCTGTCGGCACCTGCAACCTTACCAGTCCTACCAGTACCAGCCCTATCTAGCAGACATGCTGGGCAGGATTTGAGTAGTTGTACTAGATCTTTTGTATATCATGATAAACTTTCGGGTTGTATTCCAGCTATCGTGCACAATTCACGTGTCATTTAGAGTTTAAGAAATCATTCGTCAAAACACAATAAGTTTTGTGATGATACATTGTAAAGGTAGTTCATTACCATATGGTACGATGAATGATAACCTTAATGAAGCCGGTGATGTGTGTTGAAACCCAAATTTTAGGGGTTTTACACCACCTACCTGTTATTTTAGTTTCATTCTCGAAGCTAAAGATAAAGTTACTTGTTCAGGGAACAAGTGAGGGAACTTTTTCTTGAGCGTGTAAGCTTATGAACTCAAGTTTTAAGTTTACAAGGTTGGGTTGACTAGGACAAAGTTGTCTTAAGTCTTGGTTTTTCTTAGATGTACCTCCGGGGCCCCAATGTGTCTTGATGAGCATAGATAACAGTTCATTAATGTTTCTACTAGTTATTCAAGAGATTTTTAAGTCTATTAAGCTTTAATAGGCTTATGCTATGTCGAGTTAGAAATTTAGTTTTGGCTGGTACCGCTCTTGCGATAACAATTTTCACGCGAAGGGATTCCCGATATACTTCTAACCTGTGGAAAGCAAACATTAGTTTGACACTAAAGCTTCATTCAGCGAAATGGCTAAGATTATTGTTGGTGTTGCTTGGGTAGGAAGATGCAAAGAATTGCTTCATTTGTGGCAGATCTGGGGCATAAGTTGCATAGAAAAGAAGTACTTCAGATTATGGAAATCAAGAAGATACCAAGAATAAAGAAGTGCGCTTCTCTGGCGGATGCTGAAAAGGGTCATGCATCAACTGTTGGTGGTTCTAAATTTGCACAAATTTCGACTTCTAAAAGGAGGAAGTCATTCATTTCAAGGCTTGTTAGACAATGTTATTGTCAAACTAATTGGATCCAAACAGGAAGAAGGTCGCTCAAAGAGTATTGGGCATCCATTATCGCTTTTTGGGAGATGACAAACATAACCCTACAACATACACACATTGAGAGTTGGGCATGTCTTTTATACTTGGGTGTCTTCCTCATCGACTTAAGAAATGTGGGTTAAGAAGATATGGCATCCTTTTACCAAGTATTTCTGGGCTTCGGTACAAGAGATGACACTATGTCTAGTGTCGATAAAGTCTTAGTTACCATCTCCTCGAATGATCGAGGTTTCATTCCCTCATGGCAGATGAACCAACTTTATTTTCTATGACATCCCAAAGGGGTCAAATGAAACGGAAGTGGGTACCCCCAAAAAGGGTTCAAAATGCAGCAGAAAAGAACTCTCCCAAAAAGGTTGAATGCAGCGGAAATGATCACTCCCAAAAAGGGGTCAGATGCAGCGGAAAGTAGACACCCTCAAAAGGTTCAAATGTATCAGAAAACGGACACCTTCAACGGGATCAACTTCAGCAGAAGTGGATACCCCCAAATGCAGCAGAAAAGGACACCCTCAAAAAGGGTCGAATGCAGCGGAAAATGGACACCCCCAACGGGGTCAACTACAACGGAAGTGATATTTGGGTTAAGGATAAGCCAAAAATCAAAGCACAATGCTATGATTCAAAATAAATGATACTAATCTTCCTTAGGTTTCTAGATGGTGATGTAATGACATCAATTTCTAAGTTATCTTAATGATAAGATACTATTAGAGGAAATCGCGAGTCAAAAAGGGATATGTTACATAGTCGGATACATAAAATATAATATCAATAATGAGTCATGTCAGATACATTTAAGCCCATGTTATTATAATTTTCTATTTACATCGATAAGCGTCCTCATCCACGTAAGGTGAAATTTATAACTCCATTCGGTGACATATGATTTATTTATTCAAACGAACAAGCGTCCTTACTCGTTTCAATAGGGATTTCATAGCCCACCTTACCTAAATATTCCCGGCAAGTCTTATTATTTAGGATAAATATAACATCTAAGATAATAGATATTATTAAGATACTTTACAGCCCGTTTATTTATAATCCCTCGTTTTCAGACATCCCGTAACATCTTAATACGAAATTATAAATAAACTTATGGTCCAGTGACTTATAGTTTCACCTTTAGACGTCCCATATCGTCTTGAGACCAAATCATAATTAACTTAGGATCAAGAGACTCAGGTCCCATATGTAAAATATAGGATCATAAGTACCTTGATTTTGGGTTCCACCGCATCATTTAAAGATGCAAACTTATCCAAATAGTACCACATGATATTTTAAGAGCAAACATATATGAGTCGTTAATAAGTCATGTTCCGTAGATATACGATGAAATCATTAGCGAGAGAATAAATGTTGACGCGCGATAACGTGCGCGAGAATACGTATCAAACAAGGAGCTCATATATAATATATATAATGATATATTACAATCATATGCATAGGCTTTGTATCATATAATTACTTCTAATAAGGTAGATATATATATACACACACATAACAGCAAGTTCAAACATTTAATGTAGTGCACGAGATAATGCTCCCTAGTCTGTTTTTAAATGATCCACCATGTACTGTTGTTGTGAATCCGTTTTCATTAAGTGGCCTGTCAGTTATCCTAGTAGTCAAGATAGACTAACCGATTCCTATTCATCAAATAACTATGTAAAGATAGTATGCCTAAGTAGGAAATAACACTTTATTACATTTAATTTAATGTCCCCAAAGTTTTCGTATGTTTAATAGTAATCCTTGTTGTACAGTTTCAGAAAATGACTGTTCTAGTCCATTTAGTTTAGGATTCGCTCAAGTTTTAATACATTAAATGAAATAAGGGTTCTAGGGTTTGCTTAAGTTTCGGTTATTGGCAAAACAAGTCCCTCTATATTTTACCAAATGTACACTTTCCGGTTAATAACAGTTTTAGTCCTTAGGATTTCTAGCATTTTTTAGATACGTCAAAAATAGTCTCTCTAGTTAAAACTAGGTTTTTATATCTTCCATTTAGTGGCGAGAATAATCCCTAGGGCTCCTAAATGTTTCGACTGGTTACACAATTAGTCCTTAGAGTCATAAAGTGACAGTTTAACTTCCAAGAATTTACAAAAGTGGTCCTTAAGGTCTAATAAGTCACGAATGGCATTTATTAATCCCTAGACTTTCAAATTACAACATTAGTCCTTGTAATTACTATTTTATCAAGACAAGTTTGAAGTGTCATGGTTTTAATCCATAAGTTTTATAAACTAACGTTCTTAGTCTAAAAGTTTTTATAAGTTATATTGTAACACTCTCAAATTTCATATCGGTACAGCGGAAGAGTCTTTAGAGTGTTATGGGATAGCACAATAACTCCAATCATAGACAACACATAAAAATGGTTGTACAAGGTTTAACATACATTCATTCGAAATAAAAGTTTCAAGTGTACAACAGGTCCCAAATTATACAGGTCATTAAGTTTACAAAACATAGATCGAATGAACATTTTTATTATTATGTGGGCCATCAGAGTCGATCTTCATCCGAATTACCTTCAAGCACCTGAGATAAAAACATGCAAAAATCATATCAGCGAATGTCGAGTTAATTCATAGAGTTTAATAAAACCGTTATATAAAACAATCATTGAAATCAGAACACAAGTATAATATCAGAAGTAAGTCCTCGTATTGCTAGTCAGGCAATATATAAAGCAAACCATACATCTTAAACCGTCCATGAGACCGTAGCCTCAATATTACCATTATAGGTAATATTATAATCGTTATTTGCATCATTATTGAATTGTATTGAATACATTTGGATTCATTTGGATTATTATTAGCCGCATAACATTGTTACCTTACTATCACAAACAACGGGCCGCGAACCCGAAAAACAATTTTCCCATCTAAGTTAGCGTGTCGTCACAAAAATCACGCTATGGAAATCTTCTCATACATAAATTCGCTTATCAATCAATGTGGTACGACGAGGATCAACCGTCAAGGCGCGAACTAGGGTGATCGTCCCCAAATAGTACTATCATATGCATAAGCGTCTACCAAATCTTGGTAGTTCACAATTTATGCTAATGGTACTTTAAGTGACATAACCTAACTACTAATAATCCTTTTTATCTCTTTTATTGGGTCATAGCATCATTCGGGTCCATATCATTAAGCATACCATCGGGACTACTTGTGTTCTATTTTTATAAAAAACTAGCATGTTATCTCCCTCGCGGGTTTACACATCATTTTATAAAACATTTAAAAGAGTGCGAGGCTATGAACTCAAGTTGATAATGAAAGGCGAATTATCGGTTACGGGCGTGCTTCGATCACGGAAACCTATATAAATAATAATCGGTCTTAGACTTTTGTCCAATGACTTTATATAAATGACAATTATGTATAAATATGATGACTTTATAAATATAATGATGGTCAAGTGGGATTGTGCATTCTCATTTACTCATTTTAGTGTTATGTGTAGGTAACTTTTATAGTAGTTTCACTAGTTCATCTCATTTACCTGTTTAGGCCCAATAAGCCCATTATAAGTCCATTACCTTATATTATTACATCTTACAATTTTAATATCACTATTATACTTACAAGTTATGCCCAAGTGTGTTAAGCCCAATAAGTAAGTTTATAAGTGTTTAGCCAAATTAGTTGGATTAATAGTCCAATAAGGCTAACTTGGCCCGTTAATGTCCGTATGTTATAAAGCTCGGGTTTTATTGGTATTTACTTGTAATAGGTAATTATATATCATTATATGAGTTATAAAAAGTTTACATTAGACGGGTCCGACCGTCTAAGTTTTAATTGACGAAACCGTTAATTTTACGGTTTTAGCCGAAAAGACGTAAAAATCATGTTTATAGTTTTATAACTTATAAGACATATCAAAACTACCATTTTTATAAAATGTCCCTTTTATTTATTATTGTACATATTTATATAAATGTAATATATAAGTTAGTGGGTTTTAATTTACATTTTATACATATTTATTTGAGTGCTATTATAATACTATTAAACATTAATTTCACAAAATCTGATTTTTAGTTTCACTTTCACCATTTTTATCATATCTTAAGTTCTAAAAGGAGATAGAAGCTAATTTTTGGATGACATAAACTTAATATTATGTGTTACAAATAACTTAGTTTTAGATACTGCTCAATCCAAGTCTATGTATCCCTAACAGTCCTCATAAAACAGACTATTTAGATTGATACACTAATTTTGTTTTGATCATATCTCACTCATTATAATGATTACATTGCATGGACAACTCTCACATGTGTACAAGACCTAATTATTACTGTATATTGATTTCACTATGCCATTTTGTCATGTTATCATTTGGTTAGTTACTGTTTTTATACAGCCAACTTATTAAGCAAGATTTTAACCTTTTTACATATTGTTTTCCATTATTTAACCATGTTTATGAACACTTGATCCCCACACAACATTTTTATCATCATATATCATCATATACATATATAATAGGAAAGAAAATACATTTGATCTTTACAAAAATAACAAAGAAAATGGAAAGGATAATCTTGTTTACCAACGAAGACTATAACTTGTTTTTGGATGACAACACCTTGAGGTACAACAAATTTATCTTCAAGATCATCAATCACCAAGAATATTTGTTGAGAAACCAGCCCTAGGACACAAGAAAATCACCTCCTTTGATGTTATAATGATCACCAATCAACAAGTCTTCAAGGGTTCTTCATTATTTGTGTAGATAACACAAAGTTTATGGCTAAAATTGATCAAATGGGGTATTTGTTCTTGATTTTGGGACGACAATGGTGGTGAGGATGAGAGAGTTTGAGAGTAGTTTGCATGTGATGATATGTGTAAATGGTTTAGTTGAAGTGGTTTTGTGGTTAGTAGCTTACTTGTTAAGCTTAAGTTAACATGTGTTAACTTGTTAGATACAAGTTTACCACATCTCATGGTGTGGTGTCCTTGTGTAGCCGTCCCATATAGTGGGGTGGGACAAGTGTATACTTGTCTCATCCCACTAATTTACGGGTATTCCACGATTCTAGTTCCTCGATTTGCGTGCCCTCGGGTCGTTTTAAGAAAAACGTTTTTATAAATTATGAATCAACGGCACAAAACAAATCCAATAAAAATTGTCTCATCAAAAACGGAGTTCAAAAACGTATACGTAATCCTAAGGTTTCCGGTTTAGTTGTAAATGACGTTAAATTATGCACGTAAGCCCAAATTTAAATCCGTAAATTGTGAGTTCATCAACCAACACAAAAATAAGTTTCAAAATAATATACGAGAAAATAATTTACTACCTGAAAATGTTAGATTGTCACAGCTTTTCCTCGTAAAAGGGATCAACGTCCTCGTGATCCATTTCATTTTGATGTCTGTTTCTTATTGAAATCAAAGAGGTGCGGATATTTCTTCCACATTTCATCCTCTCGTTCCCAAGTAAATTCCGGTCCATGCTTTGAATTCCATCGGATCTTGACAATAGGTATCCGACTTTGTTTCAGTTGCTTTACCTCACGATCCATAACCTCTACGGGTTCTTCGATAAAATGCAACTTCTCATCTATTCGAACCTTATCCGACGAAATTTTCTCATCACTCACTGCTAAACATTTCTTCAGATTAGATACATGGAATGTGTTTTGAACACCATGAAGTTCTGGGGGTAACTCTAGTTTGTAAACCACCGGACCTACTCTAGATAAAATCTTAAAGAGTCCAATATAGCGAGGATTCAATTTCCCTCGCTTTCCAAATCTTGTAACGCCTTTCCATGGCGATACTTTCAACATTACTCGGTCACCCACTTCAAACTCCATCGGTTTCCGCCGTACATCCACGTAACTTTTCTGTCTACTATGGGTAGTCAACAGCCTATTCTTAATCTGAACTATCATCTCCGTAGTCTCCCGGATGAATTCCGGTCCTGTGAGCTGGGTATCCCCAACTTCACTCCAACGTACAGGAGATCTACACTTCCTACCATACAAAGCTTCAAAAGGTGCAGCCTTAATACTAGCATGGTAACTATTGTTATATGAAAACTCTGCAAAAGGCAAATGTTTATCCCAATTCTTACCAAAATCTATCACACAAGATCTCAACATATCTTCCAGTGTTTGTATCGTTCTTTCACTCTGCCCATCAGTCTGGGGATGATAAGCAGTGCTCATGTCGAGATTCGTTCCCAAAGATATTTGGTGAGATTTCTAAAAATTCGATGCGAATCTAGGATATCGATCTGAAATGATCGATACAGGCACTCCATGCTTGCATACAACATTCTCAAGATAAATACGAGTCAACTTCTCCAGTGAGAACTGCTCTTTAACCGGGATGAAGTGTGCTGATGTGGTCAGTCTGTCGACAATGACCCAAATCGAGTTATTTCCAGATTATGTTCTAGGAAGCTTGGTGATAAAGTCCATCGTAATTTGCTCCCAGTTCCATTCAGGAATCTTTGGCTGTTGAAGTAGTCTTGATGGCTTTTGATGTTCAGCTTTGACTCTAGCATATGTCAAGCATTGAAGAACATACATAGCAATATCAGCTTTCATATTCGGCCACCAGTACAACTTCTTCAAATCATGATACATTTTATCAGATCCAGGATGAATGGAATATTTAGATTTATGGGACTCTAACATAATCAAATCTCTTAAGCCTCCGAACTTAGGTATCCACATACGACCTCTTAAGCATTTCACTCCATCAGCTCTAACCTCTAAAGGATCTCATTCCCCTCGGAACCCTTCATTAACAAAATTTTCTTTCTTACAACCTTCTATTTGCGCATTTCTAATTTGCTCAGGCAAATTATTATGCACGGTCAAGACTAGAGAACGCACCCTGATAGGCTCTCTATCTTTTCTGCTTAATGCATCAGCAACAACATTGGCTTTTCCTGGGTGATATTTTATATCACAATCATAATCACTTAACAGTTCTATCCATCTTCGTTGCCTCATGTTCAATTCCTTTTGATCGAGAATATACTGTAGGCTTTTGTGATCGGTGAATACCGTACACTTAGTGCCATACAGATAATGTCTCCACAACCTAAGAGAAAAGACTACATCTCCTAACTCAAGATCATGAGTAGTTTAATTCTCCTCATTCTTCCTTAATTGCCTAGAAGTATAAGCTATTACCTTTTCTCGCTGCATCAAAACAAGTCCATAACCTCTAAGAGATGCATCACAATATACTAAAAAATCCTCACTTCCGTCAGGTAATGATAGAATTGGCGCACTACATAATTTTTGCTTCAATATCTGAAATGCTCCATCTTCATCACTTCCCCAAACGAAAGGTTTATTCTTCTGGGTAAGCTTAGCCAAGGGTTTAGCTATTAAAGAAAATTCTTTAATGAATCGCCTATAATAGCCAGCCAGTCCTAAGAACTATCGCACTTCCGTTGGCGTTGTCGGTGCAGACCAATTCTTAATGGCTTCAACCTTTGTAGGATCAACATGAATTCCATCTTTGTTAATCACATGACCAAGAAATTGCACAGAATCTAACCAAAAATCACATTTCGAAAACTTAGCATACAACCT
The DNA here is from genome assembly GCA_025667525.1 of Glebionis coronaria. NCBI lineage: Eukaryota > Viridiplantae > Streptophyta > Magnoliopsida > Asterales > Asteraceae > Glebionis > Glebionis coronaria. The sequence continues at coordinate 195,268,858 of CM046880.1, forward strand.
TTCATCCTTTAACAAACTCAAGATAATCCTTAAATATTCTCCATGTTCATCTTTATTCTTAGAATAGATTAGAATGTCGTCAATAAACACAATCACGAATTTGTCCAAGTAGGGTTTGTACACTCGGTTCATTAGATCCATGAAAACCGCAGGCGCGTTAGTTAACCCAAATGGCATTACTTGAAATTCATAGTGTCCATAACGAGTTCTAAATGCAGTTATAGGAATATCTTCTTCACGGACGCGAAGTTGGTGATATCTAGATCGCAAATCTATCTTAGAATACACACTAGATCCTTGTAGTTGATCAAATAAATCATCAATCCTTGGTAAAGGATATCGATTTTTAATCGTCAACTTATTTAGTTCCCTATAATCAATGCACACACGGAAAGATCCATCCTTCTTCTTAACGAACAAGACTGGAGCTCCCTAAGGCGACGAGTTCGGTCGAATAAAACCTTTATCAAACACCTCTTTAAGTTGTTCAGATAACTCCTTTAATTCAGAAGGTGCTAATCGGTATGGCGCACGTGCCACAGGTGCAGCACCAGGAATTAAATCGATTCGAAACTCAACTTGCCTTATCGGTGGAAGTCCGGGTAAATCCTTAGGAAATACCTCAGGAAATTCACAGATAATAGGTACATCTTCTAATCGTTTTTCCTTAGACTCATTCCTGGTCACTTGAGCTAAGAATAACTCGCAAACGTTCTTGATGTACTTTTGGACTTTAATACATGAAACGATTTTCAAACGGGATTCACCTCGATTACCATCAATTACTAACGTCCTATTCCTAAGAGGAATCTTAACCTTCTTTTCTCCACATAAAATAGTAGCATTATTCAACGACAACCAATCCATACCAATAATAATATCAAAACTACCTAATTCTATCAACATCAAATCAATCGGAAAGGAATAGTTTAAGAGATTTAGAGAGCATCCTTCTAATAGCTTATTAGTTTTCACTAATTTACCATCAGCCAATTCCACCTCGTAACTGGTATTTATCTCAACCGGTTCAATGTCAATAAGGGCACTAAATTTATTGGATACAAAGCTCCTATCAGCACCCGAGTTAAATAAAGCAACAACATAATGATTGTTGAGTAAAAACGTACTAGTAACGACATTTGGATCCTCTTTCTTCACCTCGACTGTTCCAAGTTGATAAGCACCACCCTGGGGGTTTCTTCCAGGTACAGTCGCTTTCAACTTAGGGCAATCCGATTTCTTATGACCCTCTTCGTTACAGTTGAAGCAAATGATTCCCTTGTTACACCTTTCAACTTTGTGTCCAAGCTTTCCGCAATTTCGGCACTTCCAGCAATCGCCAGCATGCCTCTTGTTGCCATACTTAGTACACCTTTCATCATTGCGCGTTGTGTTGTTTGTAAGAGCATTTGCATTCCCCTTTATCTGGTTCTGACGACGATTGAAATTCTTCCTATTATCACCTCTATCTACACGATCACCATCACCCTTTCTTTTCTCACTAGTACGTGCTTCATCTTCCCTATCCTGAATTATCAGCCTAATGAGTTCGTAAGCCATTCGAACAGCATCATCAATGGTCAGTGGTTTTGATGATGTCACGTCCCCCCGGATGTTCTTGGTCAACCCTTTAATATATTGTTCAATTCGGATCTCTTCGGGTTCCACCAATCGAGGACACAGCAAGGCCAACTCATGGAATCGGTTTGTATAGCTATCAATGTCCACACCTTTCATTCTTAGATGAATCAACTCTTGTTCTAACCTAATGATCACACTACGAGGACAGAACTCCAAAGTCATCCACTTCTTAATTTCAGCCCAAAGAGTAGCATTAGCAGCATCAATACCCATGAAAGCAATTCTCCCGTTCCACCAAGTCAACACACGACCTTTAAGAGTAACCATAGCAAAAGTCACCTTATATTCCTCCTTACACTTACTAATCTGAAACACCAACTCAATCTTCTCAATCCACTGGCTTAATGCTACAGAACCTTTAGTTCCATTAAAAGGTAGAGGTTCACACTTCATGAACGTCACATAAGTACAACCACCAACTTCAGGTGCATTAGTTCCAAGTCCTCCTACATTTCCTCCAGCATTAGCATTCACATTATTAGCATTCACATTCACATTAGTACCACCAATTCCACTACCGCCAGCTCCACTACCGCCAGCTCCACTACCGCCAGCTCCACTACTGCCAACTCCATTTCTATCATTTGCCATAAATTCAGTCATAGATGCAGTAACTTGCTCTGAATAATACTACATACATCGTCCTCAGTCACAACTTTCTTGGGCGGCATGGTTCTATAATTTCACAATTTCAAAGTATTAAGCATTCATCCAACAAGGGATTCATATAAGATGGATTGAATTCATATTCAAAATACAAATAATGCACAATATGGAATTCAAGACAAGATACATATTTCATTGGATTTGAAACAAAAGCCTTGTATTAATTTACATCCCATATCAAAGTTTCTAGCACTATACAAGCCCAAAATTCGTGCCAGATCTACTAACTAATAAGTCGGTTCAGTCAAAGTTACAAAAGATACAAAACATACAAAGGTCACTACCGGAGATAGACTGGTCTACTGAGAACCGCCAGCTGGTCCATCATCCATCGTCTTCTATATTTTCGTCAGACGATCACAAGACACATCTTCAGCTGGGCGCTTACGAATCACTCCTCTTTCAACCATCTCAGCATAAAATCTACTGTTCCAACCAACAGATATATTCAATTCTTTCTCAGCTTTCTTACGCATCGCACGAGCTACACTCAACTGAATCTCCATAGTATTCACCTTTTTCTTCATTTCAGCAAACTCACCACTTTCTAACACAGATAACCTCCTAAAAGCCTCATTCAAACCACACTCTACATCAGTCAAATCCAAATTAAGCAATTCCCGCTCTTTCTCACCAACCTTAGTCTTCGACTCCAAATAAGCAACGTTAGTCTGAACAACACCTAATCCAACCTCTGTCATACTACTCTGAGCACCGGAAGCATCTAAATCACGTCTCAAGGCCCAAGGTGCAAGACCATCAATATGAGTAGCGTCTCTAACCCTAGACGAATCTCCTATCACATGTCTACGAGTAGCAATACCATCAGTACCATCAGGTGCATCATCATCCTCATCATTCTCTGATTCAGAATCAGATTCAGACGATTCAGACAATTCATCTCTAAGTAGCTCAATCTCAGAATCAGACCAATAAACTAGAGGGGGTAAGGGCTCACCCTCCGGAACATCATAAGGGTAAATAAGCTCAGCCTCATCATCATAATCAACCTCATCATCTATACCTATATCCTCCTCGACATCCTTGTCGTCATCCTCATTATCTACATTATCTTTCCCAATCTCATCATCATTCTCAATACCAACATTATCATTCTCATTCTCTACAATATCAACCTGAGGGGCAATCTGATCTCCTAGTCCTATCTCGGGCTCGAGATCCTCAAATGGTTCCTCCTCATCATCATCCATATCCTCATTTACATCATAATCTACTAAGTCTAAATAAGGGTTATCATCTACATTAAGTTCGGGAATAGCATGGTTCTCTACAGGAATATTAGGGTCAGCCATGACAATCTGCATTTATATATATCTCGTATTAGCATAACATACTTATTAAACAGTTACATACTAAAACCACAATATATACATATATATAAATTAAATTATATATATATCAAAATATATATCTTCTCAATAAGGCTTGTTGGTAACGTCGGAGATCTTTGGCACCGTTATAGTCAAAGATTTTTCGAATATTTTCTCAAATGTTTATAGTTAAAAGATTTTGAAAAGTTTTGTTCAAAACCTTGGTTTTTAAAATCTTCCATTCTCTATATCGAGAGCTCTGGTACCAAACTGTAACACTCTCAAATTTCATATTGGTACAGCGGAAGAGTCTTTAGAGTGTAACTCTAATCATAGACAACACATAAAAATGGTTGTACAAGGTTTAACATACATTCATTCGAAATAAAAGTTCAAGTGTACAACAGGTCCCAAATTATATAGGTCATTAAGTTTACAAAACATAGATCGAATGAACATTTTTATTATTATGTGGGCTGATAGGTGTGTAAACACCCATCCTTTTACCACTTAATTCGGGCTAAAACGAGACCAAAACACGTATTTAATATCATTTGTTTGGAATTATGCGTGGTTTTTGTGTTTATTGTGTTTTCAGAGCCAACCGGAGGAATATTGAAGAAAACATGGGATTGCACGGGTTTTACTGAAGAAAAAGACTCGAGATAAAGTCTATTATCCAAGAGATGCAAAAGATTTGAAGTCACTGGGCCTATTCGAAGATCTATCGAAGAAAAGGACCAAAGATGGAAGATTTATATAAGTCGAAGAAACTCAAGTCTATTAAACGACGAAATTAAAAGACGAGTTGAATTTAATCGACGACAAATCCCGAATCAGAATCGAAAACGGAAACTTTTCTGAAAAGACGAAAAGACAAGAAGAACGGGAGAAAGCCCACTCACCAAAAGACAAGGCTATAAATAGCCCTCCCCTCACACATTTAGACGAGTAGTTTTTAGTTTTTCTTCTTCCCCACTTTTTCTCTCTGTTCCGTCTCATCACCATCACCATTAGGGTGATTGGTGATATTAATCTTTAATTTTCTCATCTTGTAATTTTAATCTTTGATTTATCTTGTCAAAACATTAATCATTCAATACAAAGATCTTGTTTAATCTTTCCATTTTATCTTGTTCATCATCATCTTTATCTTCAAGTTTTTAAGCTTTTATTTTCTTGATTTGATCTTCAAAAGTTGTTGGGATTTGTGTTTTTGTTGATGGGATTTGTAGCTTATGGTTAATAAATGCTTTATGTTTAGTTTTATTTAAGATTTGGTGAAAAACTTGGTGATTTTTGGATTAAAAATTAGTTTCCTTGTTCTTCGGTATTGTTTCTGTATCTGGGTTTCCCAGAAGTTCCGAACGAGTGAACAGTAACTTCCGAATGAGTGTTGTTTTCAAAAGTTCCGAGTCAATTAAAAGTTCCGAATGAGTCTACCTTTAAAAAGTTCCGAACCAAGCTGAAACTTCCGAACCAAACAAAAGTTCCGAACGAAGCCAAAAAGTTCCGAACCAAGGAACATCTTCCGAACAAAGCAAAAACTTCCGAACCAAGCAGAAAGTTCCGAACGAAGCCAAACTTCCGAATCAAGGGGCTTCATTTGGAAGTCCAAAGTTCCGAACCAAGGAGTTTCATTCGGAAATTCTAAACTTCCGAACCAAGGGTCTTCATTCGGAAAATTCCGAATCAAGGGGTTTCTGAAACTTCCGAACCAAAGGCAAAGTTTAGAGTTCTGATCCAGTTATCTTTTGAGCATTTTAAGGTTTAAGGTTTACTGTTTCTTTACTGCTTCTTTACTGTTTCTTTATTTTAATTTTATTTTAATCTTAATTTTAATTTTAATTCAAGTTTTTATTAATCGTCATTAAATTAATTGTCTTTGATTTAAGGTTTCATTTTAGCATATTTAAACTTTTTATTAGATTAGAAAAACCAAACCCTTTTATTTAGTAACCAAAAACAATCATTCCACTTAAGGCCGAGATCAATTCGAGAGGATTCCGAGAAATTAGAACCCATATAAAATCAATTGTATCAAATGGCACCGCTGCCGGCTCTTCTCGTTAAGATCAAAAGTTTTTTGTGAGAACTTGGATTTTGGGATCCGTTCCCCGTGAACGTTACTTTTTCATAAAAAATTTCAAAAAATCCTAAAAAATATAAAATTTTCAAAAATACAAAAAAATTAAAAACCATAAAAACCAAAAATATTTGTGCTTTGCTTTTCTTTGTTCGTTCTTTTGCAGGTGTATGCGCACTCGATCCACGTCATATCAAGAGCCCGAGCCTCTCGATCACTTAGACATGGCCGGTGTACCACCTCCAAACAATAATAACAACAACAACATGAACAATAACAACAACAATGAGCCCCTTCCGGATAATCGCCCGATGATTGAATTGCTGCAAGCTCATGTCGATGGCAACACGGATCCAATTGTTATACCACCAATTGCCGCCAACAATTTCAAGCTAAAATCAGGCTTTATCCAGATGGTCTCCGCTCAACCGTTCTTGGGACGAACCATTGATGATCCACATGACCATATAAAGAGATTCTTGCAACTCACCAACACGGTCAAGTTCAATGGTGTTCCACAAGAGGTTATAAGGTTACAACTTTTTCCCTTTTCTTTAGAGGGACAAGCCCGGCATTGGCTTGCTAAGGAACCGTCACAGAGTATTCTCTCGTGGACGGATTTGGAAACAAAGTTTATCAACTACTTTTTTCCACCCTCTCGTACTACCGCTTTGCGGAATGAGATCATAAATTTTGAACAAAAGTACGATGAGTCATTCAGTGAATCTTGGGATCGCTTTAAAGATCTTTTAAGAAAATGCCCACAACATGGTTTTACCAAAGTACATCAAATCAATACTTTTTACAATGGTTTAAGCATGAGTGACCAAGATTCACTGAACAGTGCTTCGGGGGGTAATCTATTGGCTAAGACTTCCAATGCTGCTTGGGACATCATTGAGAATAAATCTCGTGTGCAAACCAAGAGTGTTCGGACCAATGTCGCTAGTGCTAGCACTAATGACAGCGACAAGCGACTTGACAAAATCACCACGCTTCTTGAATCGCTTGTCACCCACACCGCCAGCAACAACAACAGCAACAACGCCAAAAATGCTCAAGTGAACGCTGTCAGCCAACCTTGTGAGATATGCGATGGTCCTCACTCTTACACAACTTGTACCGCCACCCAAGATTACCCTGCTGAGAATGTGAATGCGGCATATGGCACCTATCCTCAACCTGCTTATCAAGCTAGACCTCAAGGTGACCGTAACTTGCTTAGCTATCGATCCAACAACTATCTTTCACCACCTGGTTTCCCTCCTACCAACCCAAACCAACAACAAAACCTTAATCGCCCTCCTCAACAACAACAACCTCGACAACCATACATCCCACCTCACAAACAACAACAACCACCTCAACGTAACAACCAAGTTTTCCAACAACCTGCTTACCAACCACCTGCATACAATGCTCCTCCCAACCAAACCACCACAGCATTACACCAAGAGGTTGCAACCTACATGAGAACCAATGATGTGATAGTGGGAAATCTCCAAGAGGAAGTGCGCAATATGAAAGCAGACTTGGTCAAGCAAGGAAATGATTTGAGAGCCGACATGAGAAACACGTTGGATAGCCAAACTAATGATCTGAGGAACATGATGGCTAGTTTCTTCCAAGGTAATCAACCCTCTTCTTCGGGTACTCTTCCGAGTAACACCGTTGCGAACCCAAGAGGGGAGATGAAAGCAATCACTACTCGAAGTGGTAAAGGTACCAAGGAACCCGAGCATCCTATACCTCCACCAGTGGTTGTGACTAAGGAGAACGAGTCACCTGCTCCTATTCCTCACCCTTCTCCTTCCCCAATTTCTCCACCTCTTCTTTCTACCCCTCCTCCACCCGTGGTTGTGAGTGATCCTATTCCCCTAAAGCCTTCCTCTTCTTCCAATATACCTTATCCTTCAAGGTTGAGGAAAGAGAAGCAAAAGAGCAAGGATGATATTCAGGTTTCGAACTTCCTAAAAATGTTCAAACAACTGAATTTCAATATCTCCTTCGCTGAGGCTCTCGCTCACATGCCCAAATACGCCAAAATGTTTAAAGATCTTCTGAGCGACAAGGAAAAGCTCCTCGATATTGCCAACACCCAACTTAATGAGAATTGCTCTGCAATCCTTTTAAGGAAATTGCCAACCAAGCTTGGTGATCCGGGTCGTTTTCTTATCCCTTGCAATTTCCCGGGAGTAGAGAATTGCATGGCCCTAGCCGATCTAGGTGCCAGTATTAATCTCATGCCTCTAAGTGTTTGGAAGCAATTATCTCTCCCAGAGCTAGTCCCCACCAAAATGACTTTGGAATTAGCCAACCGTACGGTTGCTTATCCAGTGGGGATAGCCGAAGACGTCATTGTAGGAGTCGACAAGTTCACCTTTCCTGCTGATTTTGTTGTCGTCGACTACGAGATGGACCCTCGTATTCCCTTGATCGTGGGACGTCCATTCCTTAGGACCGGTCGCACTCTTATTGATGTTGAAGCTGGTGAGCTTATCATGAGAGTGGGTGACGATAAAGTAGTCTTCAACATGGGAAAGTTGTCTAAACAGCCTTATTCATATGAGAGCGTTAATTGTATTGACGTTCTTGATGAGGCTTGTGAAGAACACTTTAATGATGCTTGCAAAAGTATTCCTACCTCTCTTCCCAATGTTGAGACCGTGTCCTCCATTGCTTCATCGTTGTCTCTATTTGGAGATAGTGATTTATTTTGGAACAATCTTGAAGATACCATGGGAGATGCGAATTTAGCTACTAATGATTCTCCTATCGATGGGGATGAAGACATGAATTTCTTTGACAATCTTCTCACTGAAGACAATCCTTCGCCTCCATCTCCCACGGTCATTGCTATCGATACTCCGACTTCGAATACGCCTCCCGTCGAAAATCCTCCGGATTTAGAACTTAAGGAGTTGCCGCCCCATCTCGAGTATGTATTCCTTGATGAAGAGAAGAAGTCGCCAGTCATCATTGCTAAGGATTTGAAGGATGAAGAGAAAGCCCGACTTGTCGCTGTATTGAAAGATCATAAGAAGGCTATTGCTTGGAAGATTTCGGATATTCGTGGAATTGATCCTCACTTCTGCACACACAAAATTCTCATGGAGGACGACTTTAAACCCACAATTCAAAGCCAACGAAGGGTGAATCCAAAAATCCATGAAGTCATCAAAGCAGAGGTTATCAAACTTCTTGATGCGGGTATGATTTACCCTATTTCGGATTCACCATGGGTTAGTCCAATCCATTGTGTGCCCAAGAAGGGCAGAATAACCGTTGTTCCCAATGAACACAACGAGTTGATTCCCACTCGTCTCGTTACTGGGTGGAGAGTTTGTATAGACTACCGCAAACTCAATGATGCCACGAGAAATGATCATTTCCCTCTACCCTTTATGGACCAAATGCTTGAACGATTAGCGGGTAATGAATATTACTGCTTTCTTGATGGTTTCTCGGGTTATTTTAAATACCCATCGATCCCCAAGATCAAGAGAAGACGACATTCACTTGTCCCTATGGCACATTTGCTTACAAAAGAATGCCTTTTGGCTTATGCAATGCCCCCGGGACTTTCCAAAGGTGCATGTTAGCTATCTTCCATGACATGGTTGAACAAACCATGGAAGTCTTCATGGATGATTTCTCGGTCTTCGGGGATTCCTTCTCTTCTTGCCTTGCCAATTTGGAACGTATGCTTAAGAGGTGCGAAGACACTCGCCTTGTTCTGAATTGGGAAAAATTCCATTTTATGGTAAAAGAAGGCATCGTGCTGGGACACAAGATTTCCAAAGCCGGTCTTGAAGTAGACCGTGCTAAAGTCGATGTTATCGCCAAATTACCTCCACCTTCAACCGTGAAGGGTGTGAGAAGTTTCCTGGGTCATGCGGGCTTCTACCGTCGATTCATCAAAGATTTTTCCCAAATCGCTCGCCCGATGACCCACCTCTTGGAAAAAGATACTCCTTTTATCTTCTCCAAAGAGTGTCTTGAAGCCTTCAACTCGCTTAAGGATAAGCTAACTAAGGCACCCGTCTTGGTTACCCCTAATTGGCAGCTGCCTTTCGAGTTGATGTGCGATGCTAGTGATTTTGCTATTGGAGCGGTTCTTGGACAAAGAGTGAACAAACACTTCCAACCGATCCATTACGCTAGCAAGACAATGACGGGGGCACAATTTCATTATACGACAACCGAAAAAGAGCTTTTAGTTGTTGTCTATGCTTTTGAAAAATTCCGCCCCTATCTTGTCCTTTCTACCACCATTGTGTATACCGATCATTCCGCGTTGAAGTACTTGTTGAAAAAGCAAGATTCCAAACCAAGACTTCTTCGCTGGGTTTTGCTGCTCCAGGAATTTAAAATCGAAATTCGCGATAAAAAAGGAGCTGAAAACTTAGCCACGGACCATCTTAGCAGACTTGAGGATCCTTACCAAGGGGATCATCCGACCAAAGAAATCAATGATTCTTTTCCCTTGGAGACCTTAATGTCTATAAACTCGAAGTCGAATGAAACCCCATGGTTTGCGGACTTTGCAAACTACTTGGCGGGTGGAATTCTCAAGGAAGGGTTGACGTCCCAACAAAAGAAGAAGTTCTTCACCGACATCAAGACTTACTTTTGGGACGACCCTTACCTATTCAAACAATGTGCTGACCTGATTATTCGCCGATGTGTTGATGGACCGGCAGCGTCTGAAATTCTTGATGCTTGCCACAAAGGGCCCACCGGTGGTCACTTTGGTCCCAACTACACCGCTAAAAAAGTGTTTGATTCGGGATTTTATTGGCCCTCCATATGTCGTGATTCTCACAATATGGTTAAGCGATGTGATGTTTGCCAAAAGCAAGGCAAAATCACACATAAAGACGAGATGCCTCAGAATTTCATTCAAGAATGTGAAATTTTTGATGTTTGGGGTATCGACTTTATGGGGCCATTCCCTTCGTCTAAAGGAAACAAATACATCCTTGTAGCCGTTGACTACGTCTCCAAATGGGTTGAAGCCAAAGCTTTACCCACTAATGACGCAAGGGTGGTTTGTAACTTTTTGAAAGCTCTATTCGCCAGATTCGGTGTGCCTCGTGCCATTATTAGTGATCGTGGGACTCATTTCTGCAATGACCAATTTGCTAGAGTCATGGCTAAGTACGGTGTAAACCATCGTCTTTCCACAGCCTACCACCCACAAACTAATGGCCAGGCTGAAATATCAAACCGAGGGCTGAAGAGAATTCTTGAAAGGACCGTGGGAGAGCATCGTGCCTCATGGGCCGATAAACTTGATGATGCATTGTGGGCTTTCCGTACTGCTTACAAGACCCCGATCGGCTGTACGCCTTATCGTCTTGTGTACGGGAAAGCGTGCCACCTCCTCATTGAGTTGGAGCACAAGGCTTATTGGTCCTTGAAGTGGGCTAATTTTGATATAAACAAAGCCGGTGACCTACGCAAGATCCAACTCAATGAGCTAAATGAACTCCGTAATGAGGCTTATGAAAATTCTTTGATCTATAAGGAAAGAACTAAGCTCATTCACGACTCCAAGATCAAAAACCGAGAGTTCCATGTTGGAGACAAAGTCTTACTTTTTAACTCTCAGTTGAAAATTTTCTCGGGAAAGCTCAAATCTCGTTGGTCCGGCCCATTCACCATTGCCCAAATTTTTCCATATGGTACTCTCGAGCTCGCTCAACCTGATGGACCTAATTTTAAGGTGAATGGCCAACGAGTGAAGTTGTACTTTGGTGAGGAAACCTCTCAGGAGGTGATTCCATCCCTCACCACGTTCCCCATGAACTAATTTTGGGTCGAGTCAGGCTCGTGACTCGGTTATCAAAAACAAGCGCTCCTCGGGAGGCAGCCCGAGTATCTATCCTTTTATGTTTTAATCCCCTAAGTGTAGGGGGGACTTCTCTACGTGTTTGTCTTTGTGTGGTGTGATTACAGGGATAAGTGCAGTCTTGGAATTTTTGAAGAACCATGCTCCCGTGTTATCCGAAATCCGGTTCTATCTCTCAACTATCGTGATTCAATTTTCTTCATACTCACATTTGAAATTGATCACGTTAGTCGTCTCTTCCTTAACTTGAGTTAACCAACGTGCACAATGTCATAAGTGTAGGGGAAACTTTTCCCACATGCTTAAACATTGAGGACAATGTTTATCTCAAGTGTAGGGGGGACTTCTATCGAAGTTTTAAGTGGACTTTTCCATGAAAATGCCTTCAATTAACTGGAAAATCATATTTTTCAACATTTTTCAAATTTTTTATTAACTTTGGCCATTTAGTTGTAATTTTTAAATTTTTATCGTTGCTTTCATATGTATATATCCCGCAATAAAGTCAAATTTTTAATAAAGTGGTGTAGCTAGTTTAGAAATCTTTGACATATTAGGCCCGTTGCGTTTATTTTGACTCAACCCGAATAGACTTATCTAAGTTTATTCTAGCTAGTATCCTTAACCATGTAGACCTTAATTGGTTTATTAGGCTAAGTGTCCACGAGTCTCATTACTTGAGATTTTAAATTATGGAGGACGAGAAATGATAGAGTCAATTATCAGTCGGTATTCTTACGCAAGCTCACTTGGTGTAATTATTTGCCTATTCTCCCATCACTTGCTAATAATTTATCTGCAATAAGTAAGGTCGTACGATTTGAAAAGTAACTTAGCTTCTAGCCCAAGATCGTTTAAAAGTTGCTCGGTAATGATAAGAGTTCATAGCCAAGGCATAACTTATGAAGCGGGGCGCGAAGATTGGCGAGTCCGAAAAGGCCCTAACAAGGCATGAGGATTCAATTTTATTGCTGAAGATCCAAAGTGATGTGAAAAGCATTATTCCCAAAGTCAATATGAAGGATCAAGACTCACGACGAAAAGCAATCAACTCCCATAAAGATCATGGAGAAGTCTATCCGAAAAGACCCTAACAAGGTATGAGGATAAATAGATCCAAGTCTGAAAAGGAGGCGGATCGTTGTATCTCAAAATCCCAATTAGAGATTGAAGAAATAATCATGAAGTCGTGGTCAACAAAGTTGGAGTACCCCTCAAAAGTCTCCAAGTGAAGAAACTCTATTATGATGAGAAGACCATTATCTCAAGAACGTCTCTCGAAGATATGAAGTATGAAGTACATGCCAAATATCGGCCCGAGAAAGGTCTCAAATCGTGAACCAAGTTATGCCAAGATATGAACTTTTTGATATCCCGAGAAGCAGTTTTAAGAGATTTTGTCCTTTAGCTAACTATTGATCAAATCATCCTACTTTGCTTTCAGCCTAAATAAACTATCGAAATAAGTCCAAAAATGCATCTTCATGATCATTCTAAGACAAAAATAAAATATAAGAGATACACTTAGGAATAAGGGAGCTTAAGCATTTAATTAAGCCATGTGTGTAAGTGTTTGAATTGCTAACTTATAATAACAATGATCTCGTTTTTAAGCTTAGTTTGGGGAACGTGAAACTTGAGGGTGATAAATCTTCGCAGCACCAAAGCCCTAATGTAAGTCATCGATTTCTTTGCAAGTTATTTCCATGTAGCTATTTTCAAGTGAAAATGGTTTTCTATCCCTTTGCTACCTTTGAAGTTTTATTTCTTTAATTTTTATTTAGTAGAATTTAAATAAGGCCAAGGTTGATTAATTAAGAGAAAAGTGTAAGCTTGCTTTATCACTAAGCATTGCATGAGGGCATGGCAACGGTTAAGTGTAGGGGATTTGATAGGTGTGTAAACACCCATCCTTTTACCACTTAATTCGGGCTAAAACGAGACCAAAACACGTATTTAATATCATTTGTTTGGAATTATGCGTGGTTTTTGTGTTTATTGTGTTTTCAGAGCCAACCGGAGGAATATTGAAGAAAACATGGGATTGCACGGGTTTTACTGAAGAAAAAGACTCGAGATAAAGTCTATTGTCCAAGAGATGCAAAAGATTTGAAGTCACTGGGCCTATTCGAAGATCTATCGAAGAAAAGGACCAAAAGATGGAAGATTTATATAAGTCGAAGAAACTCAAGTCTATTAAACGAAGAAATTAAAAGACGAGTTGAATTTAATCGACGACAAATCCCGAATCAGAATCGAAAACGGAAACTTTTCTGAAAAGACGAAAAGACAAGAAGAACGGGAGAAAGCCCACTCACCAAAAGACAAGGCTATAAATAGCCCTCCCCTCACACATTTAGACGAGTAGTTTTTAGTTTTTCTTCTTCCCCACTTTTTCTCTCTGTTCCGTCTCATCACCATCACCATTAGGGTGATTGGTGATTTTAATCTTTAATTTTCTCATCTTGTAATTTTAATCTTTGATTTATCTTGTCAAAACATTAATCATTCAATACAAAGATCTTGTTTAATCTTTCCATTTTATCTTGTTCATCATCATCTTTATCTTCAAGTTTTTAAGCTTTTATTTTCTTTATTTGATCTTCAAAAGTTGTTGGGATTTGTGTTTTTGTTGATGGGATTTGTAGCTTATGGTTAATAAATGCTTTATGTTTAGTTTATTTAAGATTTGGTGAAAAACTTGGTGATTTTTGGATTAAAAATTAGTTTCCTTGTTCTTCGGTATTGTTTCTGTATCTGGGTTTCCCAGAAGTTCCGAACGAGTGAACAGTAACTTCCGAATGAGTGTTGTTTTCAAAAGTTCCGAGTCAATTAAAAGTTCCGAATGAGTCTACCTTTAAAAAGTTCCGAACCAAGCTGAAACTTCCGAACCAAACAAAAGTTCCGAACGAAGCCAAAAAGTTCCGAACCAAAGAACATCTTCCGAACAAAGCAAAAACTTCCGAACCAAGCAGAAAGTTCCGAACGAAGCCAAACTTCCGAATCAAGGGGCTTCATTCGGAAGTCCAAAGTTCCGAACCAAGGAGTTTCATTCGGAAATTCTAAACTTCCGAACCAAGGGTCTTCATTCGGAAACTTCCGAATCAAGGGGTTTCTGAAACTTCCGAACCAAAGGCAAAGTTTAGAGTTCTGATCCAGTTATCTTTTGAGCATTTTAAGGTTTAAGGTTTACTGTTTCTTTACTGCTTATTTACTGTTTCTTTATTTTAATTTTATTTTAATCTTAATTTTAATTTTAATTCAAGTTTTTATTAATCGTCATTAAATTAATTGTCTTTGATTTAAGGTTTCATTTTAGCATATTTAAACTTTTTATTAGATTAGAAAAACCAAACCCTTTTATTTAGTAACCAAAAACAATCATTCCACTTAAGGCCGAGATCAATTCGAGAGGATTCCGAGAAATTAGAACCCATATAAAATCAATTGTATCATGGGCCATCAGAGTCGATCTCCATTCGAATTACCTTCAAGCACCTGAGATAAAAACATGCAAAAATCATATCAGCGAATGCCGAGTGAATTCATAGAGTTTAATAAAACCGTTATATAAAACAATCATTGAAATCAGAACACAAGTATAATATCAGAAGTAAGTCCTCATATTGCTAGTCAGGCAATATATAAAGCAAAGCATACATCTTAAACCGTCCATGAGACCGTAGCCTCAATATTACCATTATAGGTAATATTATAATCGTTATTTGCATCATTATTGAATTGTATTGGAATACATTTGGATTCATTTGGATTATTATTAGCCGCATGACTTGTTACCTTAGTATCACTAACAACGGGCCGCGAACCCGACAAACAATTTTCCCATCTAAGTTAGCGTGTCGTCACAAAAATCACGCTATGGAAATCTTCTCATACATAAATTCTCTTACCAATCAATGTGGTACGACGGGGATCAACCGTCAAGGCGCGAACTGGGATGATCATCCCCAAATAGTACTATCATATGCATAAGCGTCTACCAAATCCTGGTAGTTCACAATTCATGCTAATGGTACTTTAATTGACATAACCTAACTACTAATAATCTTTTTTATCTCTTTTATTGGGTCATAGCATCATTCGGGTCCATATCATTAAGCATACCATCGGGACTACTTGTGTTCTATTTTTATCAAAAACTAGCATGTTATCTCCCTCGCGGGTTTACAAATCATTTTATAAAACATTTAAAAGAGTGTGAGGCTATGAACTCACGTTGATAATGAAAGGTGGATTATCGATTACGGGCTTGCTTCGATCAAGGAAACCTATATAAATAATAATCGGTCTTAGACTTTTGTCCAATGACTTTATAAAAATAACAATTATGTATACATATTATGACTTTATAAATATGATGATGGTTAAGTGGGATTGTGCATTCTCATTTACTCATTTTAGTGTTATGTGTAGGTAACTTTTATACTAGTTTCACTAGTTCACCTTATTTACCTGTTTAGGCCCAATAAGCCCATCATAAGTCCATTACCTTATATTATTCCATTTCGCACTTTTAATATCAGTATTATACTTACAAGTTAGGCCCAAGTGGGTAAAGCCCAATAAGTAAGTTTATAAGTGTTTAGCCAAATTAGTTGGATTAATAGTCCAATAAGGCTAACTTGGCCCGTTAATGTCCGTATGTTATAAAACTCGGGTTTTATCAGTTTTTACTTGTAATAGGTACTTATATATCAGTATATGAGTTATAAAAAGTTTACATTAGACGGGTCCGACCGTCTAAGTTTTAATTGACGAAAACGTTAATTTTACGGTTTTAGCCGAAAAGACGTAAAAATCATGTTTATAGTTTTATAACTTATAAAACTTATCAATCTATCATTTTTATAAAATGTACCTTTTATTTACAATTATACATATTTATATAAATGTCATATATAAGTTAGTGGGTTTTAATTTATATTTTATACTATATTTATTTGAGTGCTATTATAATACTATTAAACTTTAATTTCACAAAATCTGATTTTTAGTTTCACTTTCACCATTTTTGTCATATCTTGAGTTCTACAAGGAGATATAAGCTCATTTTTGGATTACATAAACTTCATATTATGTGTTACAAATAACTTAGTTTTAGCTACTGCTCAATCCAAGTCTATGCATCCCTAACAGTCCTCACAAAACAAACTATTCAGAATAATACACTAATTTTATTTTGATCATATCTCTCTCATTATAATGATTCCATTGCATGGCCAACTCTCACATGTGTACAAGACCTAAGACTTACTGTATATTGATTCCACTATGCCATTTTATCAGTTTATCATTTGGTTAGTTACTGTTTTTATACAGCCAACTTATTAAGCAAGATTTTAACCTTTTTACATATGGGTTTCCATCTTTTTAACCATGTTTATCAACACTTGATCCCCACACAACATTTTTATCATCATATATCATCATATACATATACAATAGGAAAGAAAATACATTTGATCTTTACAAAAATAACAAAGAAAATGGAAAGGATGATCTTGTTTACCAACCAAGACTATAACTTGTTTTTGGATGACAACACCTTGAGGTACACCAAATTTATCTTCAAGATCGTCAATTACCAAGAATATTTGTTGATAAATCATCCCTAGGCCACAAGAAAATCACCTCCTTTGATGTTATATTGATCACCAATCAACAAGGCTTCAAGGGTTCTTCATTATTTGTGTAGATAACACAAAGCTTATGGCTAAAGTTAATCAAATGGGGTGTTTGTTCTTGATTTTGGGACGGAAATGGTGGTGAGGATGAGAGACTTTGAGAGTAGTTTGCATGTGATGATATGTGTAAATGGTTTAGTTGAAGTGGTTTTGTGGTTAGTAGCTTACTTTTTAAGCTTAAGTTAACATGTGTTAACTTGTTAGCTACAAGTTTGCCAGATCTCATGGTGTGGTGTCCTTGTGTAGCCGTCCCATATAGTGGGGTGGGACAAGTGTATACTTGTCTCATCCCACTAAGTTACGGGTATTCCTTGATTCTAGTTTCCTCGATTTGCGTGCCCTCGGGTCGTTTTACGAAAAACGTTTTTATAAATTATTAATCAACGGCACAAAACGAATCCAGTAAAAATTGTCTCATCAAAAACGGAGTTCAAAAACGTAAATACGTAATCCTAAGGTTTCCGGTTTAGTCGTAAAGGACGTTAAATTATGCACGTAAGCCCAAATTTAAATCCGTAAATTGTGAGTTCATCAACCAACACAAAAATAAGTTTCAAAATAATATACGAGAAAATATTTTACTACCTGAAAATGTTAGATTGTCACATATATCTTCGGTATAAAAACTTTACTTAAGTGTAAAATCACTAAGTGGGCTTATTAAGTGTACCAAAAGAGCTAACCCTTATTGAGCTTACAAGATCCATTAACAATTCTTATGAGCTAAGGATTTCTTAATGGGCCTAATTACATTTTTAGATCCATTAATATTACAAGTTTTACTACATAGGTCCATAAGACAATAAATGGGCCTAATGGGCTTCCTAATGGGCCTAAACATATTTTAGTCCATTAATAATTCAAGGTTTGCTAAGTGGGCTTACTAGGCATTAGATGGCCTAATGCGCTGAGTTGATGGTTCGGCTATATTGTATTGGGCTTATTCAAGTTTTGGGCTATAGTTGCATGGTCTTAACTAGTCCATTGATAATATTAATCATTTATCTGGGTGTGAAATTTAGGTAACCTTACAAGTTTATTACTGGTTTATAAAGGTTAATTCAAGATCTCCAAAGAAAAATTTATAAAATCTAATTTTATATTTTCCCTAACATTTTATTAGATTTTTCAATATTTATAAAATCTAGTTACGTTTACTATTTCCTAAGATTTCTAAGATTTTCAAAAGATTTGGTTAGATTCCTCGAGATTTATATAATCTACTTTAGATTTTAGAGATTTAAAAATCTTCTTAGATTTTCTAATGATTTCTATAGATTCTGTTAGATTTCCAAATGTTCCCAAAGTTTTTATTTAAATTTCCATTTAAATATTTCCAATGGTTTGTTATGTATTAGATTGTTCGTGGTTATAATACATTGTTCAGGCCATCATACTTCAGAAGCCATTCTATAAACGTTTGAGGAGCGAGGGTACTTTAAATCGTAAACCCAACCACTCAGTCAAAATGTAATATCTAGATGGAACATCTTTAGTAAAGCTCCCTACTTAACATGGCATGTTCATTTGTTTCATTTAGTAACTTGAGTATTTAACATTTCTAAAAATAAATATTAAATAGTCATAATACGTAAATACGTACAGAGTTATCATCTAATACCATCAACAATTATATATCCATTAAATAATGAATGCGCACTTAAATCATATAGTTATGCATGCTCTCTATGCTATATGCTTTCTAAGTATGTCCCAAAAAAAATATCCCCAAAAGATTTTTGTAAAGTTTTAGTCCAACTTTTAAATAAAAGAAAAATATTTTTATTCTTATTTTATTTAAGAATTTATCTAGTTCGCTATAACTAAAGCTCTGATACCATTCTCTGTAACACCCCCAGACCGGGTATCACAGTGGTGGATCGATGAGAAAATAGCTTACTTACAAAGCACATATCATAATTATATGATTTTTGAAGAACAAATGATGCAAACATAAATTTGGTACAATCGTTTAAATTGTTGAATAACATTTGTTATAAATATCCTAATTAAGTAATAAATCCCCCGTCATTTTCATGCTTCTAAATGATGCTCAGTCCATTCTCAAATAATCTTGCTTAATAACCTAGGAAAAACATGCTTAAAATAGTCAACATAAAGTTGGTGAATTCATAGAGTTTTGTAAAATCATAGTTTAGGATTTTAAGTTGTCATACATGGTGTTGTTCAGTATTTGATATGAAAGTCAAATTTAAAGTTTCCAATTATTCCATTCCTTAATGTACTAAGTAGTATAAAATCAAGTTCAGTAAGTTTTATTAAGCAGAGCAAGATTAAGTTTAGTACTTCCTATATTTCCATTTCAGTATTTTACAAAGTAGTGTGAAATAATCAAGTTTAGCATATCCAATATTTCCATTATAGTATTTTACTAAGTAGTGTAAATTAATCAAGTTTAGTATATCTAATACTTCCATTACTGTATTTTACTAAACATTGTAAAATAATCAAGTTTAGTATATCATTACTGTATTTTACTAAACATTGTAAAATAATCAGGTTTAATATATCTAATACTTCCATAACAGTATTTTACTAAACAATGTAAAATAATCAGCTTTAATATTTCCAATATTTCCATTATAGTATTTTACTACACAGGTAAAATAATCATGTTTAGTAAGTTTTACTAAGCAGTATAAAGTAACCAAGTTTAGCATTTCCATTATTCCCATTTCAGTATTTGCTAAGTAGTATATGATTAAGTTTAGTAACGCAAACCTTATAGATAGTAGCAATGCACAAAGCATTTATACAAAAGATAATTACATTTTCTATTAATCGAAACTGAAGCTTAACCTTCCATAGTTCTCAAAAGATGAGAACATAGTGTCCTACAAAAAGACACCCAAACCAAGTTCCAACATGGTATACATCTGTTTGCCCGACCAAGGCACAGTGAGCATGACTCACCCAGATGGGATGGTCAATCTCAAATAGATCTATTTATAACATTCGGGCAATTTCCCATAATTTAACAGTTTCTATAATAGGTAATCGTAATTAAGAGTATCATTCAATTTGCGTTCTATAGAATAAATATCTATCATATTGTTTAAACAGATTACCGTTCTATTTACGTTCTATAAATTAAATATCTATCAATCATATTGTCAAAACAGGTTACAGTTCAATTTATATTCTATAATTAAATTTTAGTCATATTATCAAAACAGGTTACAGTTATTTAATAGCATGTCTCCCCCTCGCGGGTTTGAAAAATCATAAAAGATTTAAAATGCGAGGCTATGAACTCACCTGTATAATACAGCTCGAAGATGATCAAGTATACAATCACAAAGCACACTGTACATCGAATACCTAAGTAATTAAGTACGTCTCAGTATATGCATAAATAATAAATGCATGTAGTTTAATTGGTTGTACGTTTATTCCTGTTATCGCAGTACATTTAATTAATACTGCTATGATGATGGTTAGGTGTGCATATTGTTTATCCACTGTTTCTGAGTATTCCCGATGTTTGCAAAACATGTATGATATTGTTGTCCTTAAAAATAAATTATTAAATTTATTTAATAATTTATTGTGTTCCAAAAATAATTAATAAACTATTTATTAATTAAATCTTGATTTACAAAATATCTTCTGTTGATAAAAAATTTATATTTTTATTCTAAAACTATTAAAAAAGTTTTTGTGTACCAACAGTGGCTAATAAAAGCTAACAGTGGGTATTTTATTAGAAACAGTAGTTATCTTATAAAAACAGTGGGAATAATTATGAAAACAGTGGCTAGGTTAAGTTGTTAGTGGTAACTTTAAACTAACAGGGGTAAGTTTAAAGCTAACAGTGGTAACTGTATAGCTAACAGTGGGAACTATTTAGGCTAACAGTGGGAACTGTTTAGTCTAACATTGGAAACTTACAACTGACAGTGGTATTATTACACTAACGATGGTAACTATGGTACATGCAGATTTATATTACAACTAACGGTGGGAAATACTAAATGCTAGTTTACATTACATCATAGGCATACCCCTAATGTTACAAGCTCGGATCTAACATGCTAGTCGTCATCAGCTGTCCCCAGACGCCCCCTTATCAGCATGCATGTCATCAGCAATCCCAAACTCTCCCTTATATCTGTTGTTAATCACAAACAGCCTCTTAAACCTTCCTGCAGTCCCAAACGCTCCCTAATCAGTAGATCCAAACACCCCTGAATCTATTTGTTTCGGATCTTAACCTCAAACACCCTGCATGTCGCTCCCGACAGCAGATTCGAATAGATTCGTGTGGATCTATGCTAATCCAACACACCTTTATTTGCTTCTACGTCCAAAACCAAACACCCCCTTATGCTGTTGTTAAACAGCAAATCCAAATAGCCCCTGGTGGGCTTGTATATGTAGAAACAAACACTCCCAACAGAGATGAGGATCTTGTGGTGGTGGGTCAGTGATGGCTGCATGCCATGAAAATGGTGCACAGTAGTGGCGGCTGGCGGCCTGGTGGTTATTGGCCATGAAAATGGTGGCTGGGCGTGATGGCAGAGGGGATGGTGACGTGAGGAGTGAAGGAGGGTGGTGGTGATGATGGCAGTATAGAGAGTTATTAAGGAGATGCCCTAACCATGGATTGGATGAAGTTCACCAAATCAATACTTTCTACAATGGCCTTAAACCTCATCACCAAGACTCACTCAATGCTTCCACGGGAGGAAATATTCTTCTAAATCTATTCAAGAGGCTTGGGATATTATTGAGACCAAAGCAATGGTGCAAACTAACACACAATTTGATGAAAGAGTACATGTCATTCAAGAAGGAGATTCTAAACCATTGGAGACACAACTCATTTCATGCATTCAAGAATTGACTCAAGCTCAAAAGGAAAGTCAAACAATCATGCAAAACACTCAAAAGATGCAACAAACCATGATGAATGACTTTATGAAACTTTCTATGGGCAATCATTCCACAAATGATGTGCATGCTATTACTCTTTCATGTGAGACTTGTGGAGGTCCCCATTCATATCAACAATGTGATAAGGTGCAAGGATATCAAGGGGAGTGTTATGCATACCAAGAGGAACATATAGAACATTTCAAGCACAACATAAATCAAAATAACCTTTCTTATAAGTCTCAAAACTATCTTGCACCACCGGGATTCCCACCCCAACCACCCACCCAACCTCAACCAAATCCCTCTCAATTGTTACAAAGAAATCAAGGTCCAAGACCACAATACCAAGGGAACAACTATAAAGCACCCAACACCTTTCACAATCAAGGAAATAACTTTTATCCACCAAATCAAGGTTTTAATGCACCACCTCCACCCTATCCAAACCAAGGTTTTTATCAAGGGAATGTGCAACCTAACCCCATGGATTTGATTCTTCAAAAGCTTACTTCCTATGAGAGACAAACGAAAGAGGCTCAAGAGGAAAACAACAAGAAATTTGATCTTCTTCACAACCAAATTATATATAATCAAAGACCACAAGGAGCTTTACCATCTAACACACAAGCAAACCCAAGGGCAAATGTCAATGCTATTACAACAAGAAGTGTAAAAACAACAAATAATCCTTCACCTCCTACACCTTATATGGTCAAACCCACTTTGGTTCCCACTTGTGATAAGCATTCTACATCTACTTCACCACCTCCAAATTCTCCTATTCCATCAACCACACCTTCTCAACCTATTCCCACTTCTCCTTTACCTTCCACAAATCCCAATGAAGAAGCTAACAAATACAAATCTACAACTACAATACCTACACCTAAACCAAATCTTCCTTACCCTTCAAGATTAAAAAAGGACAAGTTAAAGAACAAGGATGATATACAAGTCTCAAATTTCTTAAGTATGTTCAAGCAACTCAACATAAACATCTCCTTTGCGGAAGCTCTTGCTTACATGCCAAAATTTGCTAAGATGTTCAAGAATCTACTCTCCAACAAGGAAAAATTGGTTGATTTTCCCAACACATCCCTTAATGAAAATTGTTCCGCCGTGTTACTTAAAACCTTGCCAACAAAACTTGGAGATCCGGGGTGCTTTTTGATACCTTGTAATTTTCCCGGGGTGGAAAATTGCATGGCTTTGGCGGATCTAGGGGCAAGCATAAACCTCATGCCTTTATCGGTTTGGAAAAAACTCTCTCTTCCCGAGCTCACTCCCACTAGGATGACACTTGAGTTAGCCAACCGTACCATATCTTACCCCGTAGGTATCGCGGAGGATGTGTTTGTAGGTGTGGATAAGTTTACCTTTCCGGCCGACTTTGTAGTGGTTGATTATGACATGGGCCCTAGAGTTCCTTTGATTGTTGGTAGACCGTTTTTGAGAACGGGTCGTACTTTGATAGATGTGGCGGAGGGAGAACTAATTATGAGAGTTGATGATGAGAAAGTACTGTTTAAGCTAGGAAAAGTTTATGATAGGAAAGAGATTAAGGAGTCTAAACCTTGTGAGACCATTAACATAGTTGATGTGCTAGATGAGGCGTGTGATGAGCATTTTCATGATGCTTGCAAGAGTAATAGTGAGGATATGCCCCATGTTGAAACCGTGGCCTCAATTGGTCCCTCTTTAACACCTTTTGGAGAGAGTGATTTCCTCTTGGAGGAATTTGAGTCCAACTTTCTTGGTAATGATGATTCTCCCATTAATTGGGAAGAAGATATTCTCACTATCCAAAAGTTGCTCAATGAGGATCTCATTCCTTCACCCATTTCACAAGAAGTAACCAATGATGATCCATCCATAGTTAAACCTTCCATAGAGAGTCCACCTCCACTCGAACTTAAGGACCTTCCATCCCACTTAGAGTATGCTTTCTTAGAGGGAAAAGACCAATTACCTGTGATCATTGCTAAAGAGTTGAAAGAGGATGAGAAAGAGAAAATTATAGAAGTCCTTAAGAAACATAAGAAAGCCTTAGCATGGAAAATATCCGACATAAGGGGAACTGATCCACATTTTTGTACACACAAAATCCTTATGGAGGATGATTACAAACCCGCCATTTAAACTCAACGAAGGGTTAACCCAAAGATCCATGAGGTCATTAAAAAGGAAGTTATCAAACTTCTTGATGCGGGCATGATTTACCCCATTTCCGACTCTCCATGGGTTAGCCCGGTACATTGTGTTCCAAAAAAGGGTTGGAATCACCGTAGTACCTAATGAGAACAATGAGCTTATTCCTACAAGACTTGTTACCGGTTGGAGAGTTTGTATTGATTATAGGAAGCTCAATGAGGCTACTCGGAAAGATCACTTCCCATTACCTTTTATGGATCAAATGCTTGAACGCTTAGCGGGAAATGAGTACTATTGCTTTCTTGATGGCTTTTCGGGTTATTTTCAAATGCCCATTGACCCTAAGGATCAATAAAAGACCACATTCACTTGTCCCTACGGTACATTTGCTTACAAGAGAATGCCTTTTGGCTTATGTAACGCACCGGGGACATTTCAAAGGTGTATGATGGCAATTTTCCATGATATGATTAAGAAAACTATGGAGGTTTTCATGGATGACTTCTCCGTCTTTGGAGATTCATTTACCTCTTGTCTCACCAATTTAGAACGAATGCTTAAGCGGTGTGAGGAAACTCGTTTAGTTCTTAATTGGGAGAAATGTCATTTTATGGTGAAAGAGGGAATTGTTTTGGGACACAAGATATCCAATAAGGGATTAGAAGTGGATCGAGCTAAAATTGATGTGATTGCTAAGCTTCCCCCACCCACTACGGTTAAAGGTGTAAGGAGTTTCTTAGGTCATGCGGGGTTTTATAGACGCTTCATACAATATTTTTCTAAGATAGCAAGACCGATGACTCACCTCTTAGAAAAAGAGGCTCCTTTTATTTTTAACCAAGAGTGTTTGGATTCATTTGAGACTCTTAAGGAGAAATTGACTAAGGCTCCCGTTTTGGTTTCTCCAAATTGCGAATTACCTTTTGAGCTTATGTGTGACGCTAGTGATTATGCGGTGGGGGGCGTGTTAGGACAAAGAGTGAATAAGCATTTTCAACCTATACACTATGCTAGTAAAACCATGACCGGTGCATAACTTCATTATACTACCACAGAAAAAGAGTTGCTTGCTATAGTTTATGCTTTTGAGAAATTTAGACCATACCTTGTGCTATCCAAAACCGTAGTGTATACGGATCATTCTGCTCTCAAGTATCTCATGACAAAGCAAGATGCTAAGCCTAGGCTTTTGAGATGGGTTTTATTGCTTCAAGAGTTTAAGATAGAGATTCGAGATAAGAAAGGAGCCGAGAATTTAGCGGCGTATCACTTGAGTAGACTTGAGCATCCTTTTCAAGGAGATTTTCCTAATAAAGAAATCAATGAATCCTTTCCATTAGAGGAGCTCATGTCTATCTCTTCTCAAGAGGATGCCACCCCTTGGTTTGCGGATATTGCAAACTATCTTGTGGGGAATGTGCTTATAGAGGGTCTTACTTCCCAACAAAAGAAGAAATTTCTAAAGGAAGTAAAGTAATACTTTTGGGATGATCCTTACCTCTTTAGACAATGTGACCAAATCATTAGACGGTGTGTAGATGGGTCTGAGGCATTTAAGATTTTAGAAGCTTGTCATAAAGGACTTACGGGTGGACATTTTGGGCCCAACTATACCGCCAAGAAAGTCTTTGATTCGGGTTACTATTGGCCTTCCATCTATAAAGATGCCCAAGATATGGTGAAATTTTGTGATGTATGTCAAAGACAAGGAAAAATTACACAACGTGATGAGATGCCACAAAATTTCATTCAAGAGTGTGAGATTTTTTATGTGTGGGGCATAGATTTTATGGGACCTTTTCCATCTTCAAAGGGAAATAAGTATATACTTGTAGCGGTGGATTATGTGTCAAAATGGGTTGAGGCCAAAGCCTTACCTACTAATGATGCTAGAGTTGTTGTGAAATTTTTGAAGCAATTGTTTGCTAGATTTGGTGTACCTCAGGGCCATCATAAGTGATCGTGGTACGCACTTTTGTAATGATCAATTCACAAGAGTTATGAAGAAATATGGAGTTAATCATAGACTTTCTACCGCGTATCACCCTCAAACCAATGGTCAAACCGAGGTCACAAATCGTGGTTTAAAGAGAATTTTGGAGAGAACGGTGGGAGAGCATCGAGCTTCTTGGTCGGATAAGCTTGATGATGCTTTGTGGGCTTTTAGGACGGCTTTTAAGACACCAATAGGTTGTACCCCTTATAGGCTTGTCTATGGAAAAGCATGCCACCTCCCATTCGAGTTAGAACATAAGGCTTCTTGGGCTCTCAAGTGGGCTAACTTTGATTTAAATCAAGCCGATTCACATCGAAAGGATCAACTTAACGAAATGGATGAATTGAGAGCCAATGCCTATGAGAACTCTTTTATTTCTAAGGAGAAGACTAAGAAATTGCATGATGCCAGGATCAAGAACCGTGAGTTTAAAGTTGGAGAGCCGGTTCTGCTCTTTAACTCAAGGTTGAAACTTTTTGCGGGCAAGCTTAAGTCCAGATGGTCCAGTCCATTCACTATTGCTCAAGTATTTCCATATGGAACTATTGAGTTGTCACAACCCGATGGTCTAAATTTTAAAGTGAATGGTCACCGTGTGAAGCACTATTTTGGGGAGGACATTTCCGTGGAAATGGTCCAAGAGATCCCCATTTTCCCCATGAATTAAATAATTGTGGGAAGAGTCGAGCTAGAGACTCCTTAAATCAAGCTTGAATAACTAGGTTTAGAAGTTGTTAGATCTAGAGTGTTGTAGGTTAGAAATAAGGGTAGCAAATTGATGAGAAGTGTTGGGGAGACCTTCTTTTTTCTTCATGATGTTTGTAGGGTTGCTCACTCATCACGTGCTTTGGAGCTTATGGAGGAGGCCCTTGTATCCGGTTCACTTCGTTAATATTGTGATCTTTCAGAGACACCTTGTGCTTTAAAAATGAATTCACTATAGTTGATCTTTCCTTAACTTGGGTTAAGAAAAGTCTATTCATTGTCATAAGTGTAGGGGAAGTTTTATACTTCCATGCTCTTAAACATTGAGGACAATGCTTAGCTTAAGTGTAGGGGGTCTTCTATCGAAGTGACCTTACCTAGACCTTGTCATTGACCTTCATGATAACATGGAAAATTAATTTTTCAAACATTTTTCAAATTGTTGATCTACTGTGGCCACCAAAAAAATATGCATTCATAATTTTTGCATCAATCATTTTTCATTTGCATAACACATTTGCATTGTATATATTTCTTGTTTTAGTTTTCATCAAAAATATATAAGAAAAAATATAATAAGAACATGGTTTAACAAATTTAGATTTCTTTGACATATTAGGCCCGCCATGGATAATTTGACTCAACCCGAGTTTGCTTATCTTAGCATTCTCTAGCTAGTATCCTTAACCATGTAGTCCTTCATTGGTCTATTAGGCTAAGCATCCACCACTCTCATTATTTGAGATTTTAAATTTGTGGAGAATGGGAAATGATAGAGTTGAAGCAAGTATAAAAGGGCTAGATAAACTTCATGATAATTACTTGTGGCTAATCCCTTCTTTTATTTACCTCTAATTTCTTCGCATGTATATATGTTAATAAATAATCAAGAACGGTTTTAATTGGTTTGTAATCTCTTATGCATTTTTGTCTAATCATTCATGGTTGGTATAAGTACGTCTTAAGATTCTAAGTTAAAACGTTTTATGTGTACCAGACTTATGTCATGCTTAATATTTAGCGGGTGTTTTTCCTTTTATTGTTTTAAACTTTCTTTGTAAGGAATAAAGAAAAATAAGAGCGGCTTACAAAAAAAATGAGTGGCTAGAAAAAAAAATAGAAAAAGAAAAAGAAAAAAAATAATTATACAAGACTCCCAAGAGGGGCAGTGAAGTGTTAATTATAGTAACTATTGGATTCCAAAATTACCTTGACGGGTTGCGGGGATTTAATAGTTGCTCCAATCCAATATTACCTTGACGGGTTACGGGGTTGAAGATCCAAAGTCTCAAAAAGATGGAGGATATAAATTATTGCGTGAGTTTTATTTTTCTTTCCTTAGCGAGTGTCTAACTACTTATTAATGCATGACATGAGGATTTTACACATAAGGCGGATGACTTATTATTCTTGAAACGGACTTATATTAATTGTGAGCGGTTTTTCAAGTAATGGATGAGAGGATTACTTAGGATTAAAACCGTGCTTCCTTATTTTTGGATTTTGCATTTCTTGTGCTTCACGCTTTAAATAATGACGAATTTGCCCAAAAGCAATTTGCTCAAATAATAACCGGTTCCACATTTAATTGTCATGAATAAGTTGATGCACTTTTTACTTGTGAATGCAATGATCCCATTTTTAAGCTTGGTATGGGGAAAGTGAAACTTGAGGGTTATAAGTGTCCATGATACCCCAGCCCTAATCTAAGTCATTGACTTCTTTATGAGTTTTTCCATCAAAGCCATTTGAAGAAAAATACAAAAAGATATAAATAGAATTGTTTCTTTTGCATTGCATTGTTCAAAATCAAAATCATGCATCATGTAGAATAGCATAGTATAATAGCATTCCATATTGGCCAAGGTGGGTTAATTATGGGGAAAATGTGAATTTGTGCTTTAAAATATAGTATTGCATGAGGTCATGGCAATGTTCAAGTGTAGGGGATTTGATATGAGCAAAAACTCATATCAGTTAATCAACAAATCACCCTAAAACACAAGGAAAATACCTAACTTTTGTGCTATAAAGCAGAATTATGTGGTATGTTTTGTGTTTGTGTACAAATAGGTAAGAAGGATACATTTTCAAGCAAACAAGAAGAAAATCAAGC
The DNA here is from genome assembly GCA_025667525.1 of Glebionis coronaria. Taxonomy (NCBI): domain Eukaryota; kingdom Viridiplantae; phylum Streptophyta; class Magnoliopsida; order Asterales; family Asteraceae; genus Glebionis; species Glebionis coronaria. The sequence goes on from CM046880.1 coordinate 195,298,008, forward strand.
TTATTTGGATGAAAAAGACAAAGAAGGATCAAAGATGACAAGACTCTGAAGATAAGGGACCTATCTTGACAACACTCCGAAGTTGAAGGACTCAAAGTGTAAATTTGCCAAAGTCAAGATAAAAGTTAAACATGGTCAACTCTTCAGTCAACCAAGTCAAAGGGTCAAATTATACAAGAATACAAGTAGAAGGACCAAAAATACCTTTAAAATGAAGTTCCTAGCTCATTTGGATAATCTGCCTAAGTTCAAGGGCTAAACTTGCCAAAAATCCACTCAAAATAGCCTTAATCCTTGTGACATGGTAATGAGCCAATAGGAATGCAAGAAATTTGGCACAGGGATCACCAGCTAATGTGTACACCTTACTATCTCATTTATGAGCCGAAAAGCAACAGTGAATCCCACTCACTTTACTTTCATCCAATCACAACGTGCCAGCCCATATTCATTTTATCCAAAAACGGATTATGATCCATGTGACTATCTCTCACCCAACCAGAATCCGCGGCGGCATTCAAATAATCTCGTTCATGATCATTAAGCCCATTATAAAAAGTATCAACTTGATGCAATTCCGTAAAATCATGGTGTGGACATTCATGTAACATTTCTTTAAATCGTTCCCATGCCATTGAAAAAATTTCATTATTTCTTTGCACAAATCGTGAAATCTCATTTTTCAAATGTGTTGTTTTAGATGGCGGAAAAAACTTGTTCACAAACTTAGAAACGAGATCGGCCCATGTCAAAATCGAATTTGGCGGTTCTTTCTCAAGCCAAATTTTAGCGGGTCCATCTAACGAATATGGAAACAACATCATCTTAATGGCGTCATGTGGAACATCCTTAAACTTGCTAGTGGCGGTGAGACGATTAAAATTCCTAATGTGGTAGTGCGGGTTGTCTTTCTCGTGACCTCTAAACTTATTTGCTTGTAACATCGATATTAAACCCGTCTTAATCTCGAAATTCTCCGCAAGGATGGCGGGAATCACAATAGCCGCTCCAAAACCCTCGGTGGGTTCTTGTAGCAACTCCATCATAGTACGATTAGCCATGACGACTTCTTGTTCTACAATAGGTTCAACAATTGGAGGTTGTTCTTCAATCAACGTCTCTTGATTGGCTTGCCTTTGAAGACGTTTACGAGCTCGTTTTTCTTGATTACGAGTGATCATAAACTTCACGAAGAATGGGAGGTGAGCAAAGAAGATTCTTTTTGGGTGTTTTGTGAATTTTCAATTTTTTTTGTGTTTTTGATGATATTTAATTTTTTTGGATTTTGGTGTATCTTTGTAGACAACAATCTACAAAATCTCTCCTCGAATCAAACTCTTGATTAAAGAAGCCTCAAAGGAATGAAAACGATCACGTGGAGTGAACGCCTTCGAATGACTTTAGAACTTTGGTGAAAACCAAATTGTTCAAGAGGGTTTAATCACAAAGAAACCAAGCAAATATATTATACGTAATAATACTTTGGGCGGCAAAACCCTCGATTAGCCTTCAATCTCAAAATACTCACAAGCAAGCGGGGAAACGAGGCGGCGCGAAGCACTTAAGAGCCTTTTTCCTTAGGGTATATTTTATAATACCCGCCTTATACCCACATTATAGTTTGTATTTTTCAAAATCGAGCTTCACGAAAGTATTTATCTATTTTTGCCTTTTTCTTTTTGTTTGAGATTCGAATACAATAATTGAGTGATGAAATCCCAATTAAGGTTGTGTTTTCACACTTTTGGAGATATTGTTTATTTGTTGTGATACTTAATACAATATAGTAATAATATTATTACAAGAAAAACCAAGAAACCCGATAATACGTATTAGTAGAGTTCTACTAATACAAATACTATTTATGGTTAATATTAAAAACAACAATACAAATCAATCACGACACACCTCCCCGGCAGCGGCGCCAAAATTGATTGTAGTGTTTTACTACTCTTTAGGAAAAGAGCATAAATAGGGAAAGTATTAAATACGACGGTTTAGGAAAACCGTGTACAAATGACCCTAGATGAAGTTCAAAGTTCGTTTCCCAAGGAGGTATATGTGTGTGAAAAACTTGTTAAATGTTTGCGGTTAATGATTGGTTTAGAATGGGATGAGAAAAGAAGATGACGAAGACGTAAAAATAAAAATTATTACTACTAGAAAGTAAAAACGTAGAACCTTAAAAACCATAAAAATAAAAATTAATTCTAAAAATTACCAAAAATATACCAAAAATCAAAATAAATAAACTAAGAGTTTACCAATGATCAAAACTTTTTTAAACCTTTTAAATAATTAAATATTCAATTTTTAAATGCTAATTAAAGCCCTAAAAATCAAATAAATTATCAAAAAGCCCAAATAAAGATTTTTAAATTGGTAAACCTCTAAAATGACCTAAAAAGATTAAAAACTATTTTTAGAAATTTTTAAACGAAAAAAAACTATTTAAAATGATTTAAAAACTATTAAAACTTAAAATAATTATAAAAATTAATCTAGAAGTGATAAAATTATTCTAAAAGTTGCTAAATTCCTATTTTAATGTATTAACCCTAAGAAAAATGTAAAAAGTTGAAAAATGTGAAATTTGAAAAATAATAATAAAATAATATTAAAATAATATTAAAAATCTAAAAATTATAAAAAATTCTAAAAACTTGCAAACTAGTTTATTTTAACCTAAATAATCAGAAAATCAAAGTGAAATGACCAGAATACCCCTATTGGGCCCTCAAATGGGCCAAAACCAAAAACAGTCAACACAATTGGGCTTTTGGGCCCAAAAAGTCAAACTTGGCCCAATTGACTTGGAAAAGTCCTATCTGACTCAAAATTCAATTCTAAGAACAAAACTCTAAAGGCCCAAAAGTTGAATATGAGCTCATCACAGCTTATTAAGCACACAGCTTATTCTTATTGGGTTTTTCAGCCCATTAAGCAATAAGCTAATGCCATAAGCTCTAATTTGACACACAACCTTCTTTTGGGATGCTTATGAGATCTGTAAAAAGAAATTTTGAAAAAGCTCACTCAATAAGCCAGAAATAAGCAAAGTATTATTTCACAAAACGACAAAATAGTCGGGTTTGAGAAATAACGCACCTCAGGACTTGATTCAACTTGCAAAAGATCACAAATGGACTCAATAAGCCAAATCAATCAAAAAAAATTCAATAAGCACAACCAATAAGCCAGAATAAGCACAAATGAACTTATGAGAAAGTCAATGAAGTTGGTTTTCTAGTCAAACCCTAAAGTCAACCCACCAAATGCTCCAGTATGAACAAATGGGTCAAATAATGAGCACCTATTACAAAATCCAAGTTGTTGCTGGTTAAAATAAGCTATTATAGCTTATTGATAAGCTGAACCCAATTTTACACTAGCAGTGGCAACTAGCAGGGGAAAGGAGTTCCCACTGCTTTGACTATTTGACCAAGCTTATTTGAGAGTTCTGGTTGGATTCAATTGGAAACAAACGCACCCTTGTGATCAGTGAATCACAAGGAGTCAATAGCAACAAGAAAATCACAATTTGGTTCACACAATAAGCCACAATCAATCAAAAAGTCACCAGATATAGCCCAGATATGGAAATAAGTAGTTAAGCACTTAATAAGCAGATTTAGCAAGAATAAGCCAACCAAACTTAGCAGTATGCATACACAAGCTATATAAACTAAGAATAAACACAAAGCAACAAGAATCAAACACTGAATCAAAGTAAACAACAAGATCAAAGCATGAAAAGTTACTGATGAACAATGAACATATGCAGAAACAAGTTTGCTGATCTATTTGACACTTGATCCAATTTCAGGCCTCAAATCCTTCTTCCCTGGTGTGATTAACTAAGGTTTAGCACTTGTTAGCCCTAGCCTATGCTTAGATCTAGGTGTCCTCAAAATCCTAGCCAATTTTACCAAGTATTCAAGATTTTATACCCTATTTTATGAATCTATGTGTTTCAAACCTTCAAACCTGCAAACAGATGAACAATAGCACCTAAATAACAGATACCAACACTTAGAAACAATAAACAACCACTTAACAAACCTAAAATCCAATTTATGCAGTAAACCCAAACACCCTTTTAAAACTTGTTTTCACAATTTTTCAAAGGCTTAAGTAGATTTTACCCACAAATCAGTCTAACAACACCTCAATAATATCAAACCAAGCCAAATAAACAATAATCAAGCACAATATCACAGATTCAAGCACAAATCCACAAAAATCACAATTAATCAGAAAATTAAAGAAAAAAATGAAAAGGGAAGAAGATGCAAACCTCCAAGACCTACATCCAGGCCTTGGATTGTTTGAGCTGAGGTACTAGCAGAACAAGTACCAGCTTCCAAGCTGCTAAGAAGAACAAACCACAAAGTAAGATCAAAATAATACCAACTTTCTGATTTTTGATGCACAAGCTTTATCACTTAAAACCTAGCCTCAAAAACCTTCAAACAAGATTATGGAACTCAGATTTTAGCTTATCAAACACCAAACTTTTATAAATAACAGATTAGAATTCAAAATTTTAAGAAATTCAAACTTTATTTCATAAAAAGGAATTACAAAGATTTAAAAGCTAAAATCTGAAACAAAGCTCTCTCACAGGTTGAGGAGTCTTTATATAGGCAAATGCCAAGGCTAGCACTATTCACAAACCCTAGAAGTGAAATTCCCTATTTGTCCTTGAGCCTTCTAGACGTTTTCTTGGTGTGAGCTGTCCAAAGTGATCCTGGATGTTCATTTTAGCTTTGGAATGAAGCAATGATCCTTAGCTGTTGATTTGGACACGTCAGATAACTTGGAGGTGAAGTTGTCATGTGATTGGTTAAACGGGAATTAGGGATGGGGTCCATAGTGAGTGGGATTAAGGGTTTTAAGGTTGGGATGGGTTTCTGCACATGTGAATCAAGTGTGTGCAAAGGTAATTGATTTTTACCCTAAGTTTAAGTGGTGTAAAATCTGGGGGTGAAGAAGGGTGAATAGTGGTAAGTTTGATCCGAAATTGGGGGAACGTAAGTGTTTGGCGCATTTTTCAGGTTTGAATGTTTCAAGTGCACAATATTAGTCCTTGTATTTTGGTAAAACATGTATAACACGTTTTTCAGCCTAAAAACTTCCATCCCTTTGTAAATAACTTTCAGCTTTTGGCAATTTTGGCACATAACTTTCCAAAAAGGTTTATAAGGGTTATTTTTGTCACTTTTGCATATTTGAAGGACTGATCTTGGACATTCTTGATCTTCAAAGGTCTTCAATGTATATTTGGCTTGATGAGGGACCATAATTGACAATTTGAAATTGTTGAGGGACTAATCTTGCCATTTCTTCAAAGTTGAAGGACCTTTTGTGTAATTTTGACAAACTTAAGGGACCAAACTTGTAATTATCAATATACAAGGGTTTTAAGTGTCATTTCTTCAATAAATGAGGATCAATCTTGTATGTCTTCAAGTCTTCAAGGGTATTTGTTGAGTATTCCATGAATTAGGGCCCGGTTCTTTGTACGGCTTCGTTTCTCGTGTCCGTTTTTCCTTGTAACTTGTGATCTTTTGTCTTTTTCACGATATCCATACCTAAAATACACAAGTAAACAAACACAAGCATATATGGTATATTATGACATTTTTATGCATTTAAAGCCCGAAAAGAACGATGAGATCATGTATAAATGCCATCTCATCACTCCCCCATACTAAGCCATTGTCGTGCCCTCACGCAATGCTAGAATAAAGTATCTAAGCATCACCAAAGTTCAGTTTTATTAACCTTTATTGAAAAGTAAAAGACTTGCAACATACTACGAAGATGTGTAAAGACATAATGTATGATTTTCATCACAAAAAGTGACTTTTAGGGTCAAAGAATAGAAACAAGTAAATGTCCCTTAGAGTAAACTTCGTCATCCTTGATTGTCATTCATTCCATGCTAAGTGCAAAAACGGGATCATTGTTGGTACAAGTCACAATGCTAACACTACTCATACGTCCAAATTGTGTAATACTTTTTCTCCCCGCAATCCTAGTTATTATAAAAGGAAATGGGTTACTAGCATTTTTTATCTATTTGTCATGGATCACAAGTGATTCATATTGACTTATTTGAGTAGTTATTAGTCCGAAAGCAAAGTAGCACGATTTGATCAATAGTTAGCCGAAGGACAAAATATTTTAAAACAGCTTCTCGTGTATCTCCTTAAGTTCATATCTTGGCATAACTCGTTTCACGATTTGAGACCTTTCTCGGACAGATATTTGGCATGTACTTCATACTTCAAATCTTGGGAAGACGTTCTCGAAATTATGGTCTTCTCTTCATATACTTGGAATTTCTTCACTTGACGTTTTTGAGAGATTCTTCATATTGGACCACGACTTCATCATTTTTCTTCAATCTTTACTTTGGATTTTGATATACAACGATCCGCCTCCTTTTCGGACTTGGATATATTTATCCTCATACCTTGTTAGGGTCTTTTTGGATAGACTTTATCCATGATCTTTAGGGGAGTAATTGCTTTTCATCGTGTGTCTCGATCCTTCATATTGATTTAGGAATAATGATACTTCACATCATCTTTGGAGCTTTAGCAAAAATAGAGCTCCTCATGCCTTGTTAGGGCCTTTTTGGATGATCGCCAATCTTCGCGTCCCGCTTCAATAAGTTATGCCTTGGCTATGAACTTTATTCAACCCCGAGCAACTTTTAAACGATCTTGTGCTAGAGGCTAAGTAACCTTTCAAATCGTATGACCTTACTTATTGCAATTATGATTTATTCCTAATGCATTGATCTTATGGGAAGAAAAAGCCACAATTAAAAACATATGAGTTTTTGAAAGAACATTTTCATGTTCTACGTTTAGCATGATCACTTGTCTAACTCTATCATTTCTCGTTCTTCACTATATAAAGACCTCTAACTAAAGAGACTCGTGAATACTTAGCCATGCAAGTCAAAATTAAGCCAAATTTGGATTAGCTTTCATTAAGACTATATCAAATCAAATTTTTGGGTTTTCAAGCCACCTATAGGATCTTGCACTTTCTTGGACTTTTTCAAGTTTAGAGAATGCGTTTTATAGTTCCCTTGATAAGTGACTTTCTAGGATCAATTATAGGAACTTGCGAAAAGTTCTTGTTCTTAACTCGAAAGAGTTAAGACTTTCGTGTTTTAAAGCTCCCTATATAAAAGTCTAGAAAAACTTGAATTGAGCGGGTTAAGGAATGTAAATGGCTCCAAATGCCCATCAAGTCAAAAATTAACTCTCATTCTACCCATCGTAAAATATACATTCGTGTCTTAAAAACACTTATTAAAAACTAAGAAAAAATTTTAAAATTTGGCCATTTTTAGCCTTATTAGCAACAAAAACAAAACATTGAAAGTTGGAAAGCGTAAGGGCGTAGCAAAGAAAGTACCTATTCACCCCCCATACTAAAAGTAAACATTGTCCTCAATGTTTCGATTCTAAAGGTGGAGCACCCCCATACTAGAGACGAAGAGTCGAATGCTTAGGATCTAGCATGGAAAGGGTGATCAACAATATATCTAAAGCCGTTTATTAAGTATGCTAAAAGATAATTGTTAGTACAATAAAGGATATGTCATGGATTTGTGAAAAACTTCTTCAAGCAAACGATGGAGGCTCACGTAAACGAACACGAGAGTCTTCAATCGTAGATGATGATGATGATCTAGATAACACAATCACAAACAACCACGAGACAACGAGTTGAAAGGGTACAAGTCCCCTTATTAGTGAATAGTAAGCATAAAGGATAAGCATGGGATCTCCCCCACGAGGCACCTCGTATTTGATTACCGAGTCATGAGCTCGACTCGATCCCCTCAATGCTAATTATCATTGGGGAAGGTGCTTTGGTCGAGGGCAACCATTGAAGGAATTTCCCCACCAAAGTAGTGCTAAAGCCTATGTCCATTCACCTTGAAATTAGGACCATCATCTTGAGCTATCTCAATGGTCCCATATGGAAACACTTGTGTAATGGTGAACGGACCCGACCAACGAGATTTCAATTTCCCAGAAAATATCTTAAGACGAGAGTTAAAAAGCAACACTTGATCAACAACGTTAAAAACCCGGTTTTTAATCTTTGAATCATGAAACTTTTTAGTCTTTTCTTTAAAAATTAAAGATTTTTCATAAGCATTATCTCTTAATTCATCCAATTCATTCAATTGTATTTTCCGGTGATCCCCCGCGGTCTTCAAGTCAAAGTTTTCATGCTTAAGGGCCCAATATGCCTTATGCTCCAACTCAATGGGCAAATGACAATTTTTCCCATAGACTAACTTATAAGGAGTGCAACCAATAGGTGTCTTAGAAGCGGTCCTAAAGGCCCATAAAGCGTCATCGAGTTTGTCGGACCATGAAGCACGGTTTTCTCCAATTGACCTCTCTAAAATCCTCTTCAAAGCTCGGTTCGAAACCTCGACTTGCCCACTCGTTTGCGGGTGATAAGCCGTAGAAAGACGATGAGTAACTCCATATTTCTTTAGAACCTTTTCGAATTGGTCATTACAAAAATGGGTTCCACGATCGCTTATAATAGCACGAGGGGTTCCGAACCGAGAGAATAATTGCTTCAAAAACTTCACTACCACACGAGCATCATTAGTAGGCAAAGCCTTAGCTTACACCTACTTAGAAAGGTAGTCCACCGCGACGAGGATATATTTGTTGCCATGAGACGATGGGAACGGCCCCATAAAGTCTATTCCCCATATGTCGAAAATCTCACACACTTGAATTATGTTTTGCGGCATTTCATCACGTTGAGACGATTTTCCTTGACGTTGGCACGAATCACACGACTTCACAAGTGCGTGTGCATCACGATAGATAGAAGGCCAAAAGAAACCAGCATCGAACACTTTCTTAGCCGTGAGATTAGCACCGTGGTGACCACCCGTGGGTCCCTCGTGACAAGCTCTAAGGATATTAGAAGCTTCGGCACCAAAAACACAACGTCGAACGAGTTGATCCGCACAAACTCGAAAGAGATAAGGGTCGTCCCAAAAATAGAACTTGACGTCACGAAAGAATTTTCGTTTTTGTTGTGTCGTCATACCCTTGATTATGAAATTGCCCACATGGTAATTTGCAATGTCGGCAAACCATGGGGTGGTGTCTATAGAATTCACTACACCGAGAGTCTCGAGAGGAAATGTTTCGGTGATTTCCTTGTTCTCAAAAACATCTTTGTGAGGATCTTCTAGACGAGAGAGATGATCGGCCGCTAGATTCTCGGCTCCTTTTTTGTCAAGCACGGTGACATCAAATTCTTGGAGGAGGAGCATCCAACGAAGCAATCTCGGCTTAGCATCTTGCTTAGCTAAGAGATACTTGATAGCCGAATGGTCGGTATACACAATGCTTTTAGTCAAGACGAGATAAGGTCGGAATTTCTCAAAAGCATAGACCACGACAAGGAATTCTTTTTCCGTTGTGGTGTACTTTAATTGAGCCTCGGTCATCGTCTTACTAGCATAGTGGATAGGACGGAAATGTTTGTCATAACGTTGCCCTAAGACGGCCCCTATAGCATAATCACTTGCATCACACATGATTTCAAAGGGTAATTCCCAATTAGGAGCAACAAGAATGGGAGCTTCGGTAAGTTTCCTTTTGAGAGTTTCGAAAGCTCTAACACAATCCTCATTGAAGTTAAAAGGAGCATCCTTCTCGAGAAGGTGTGTCATAGGTCGAGAGATTTTCGAAAAGTCCTTGATGCAACGACGATAAAAGCCCGCGTGGCCTAGGAAACTCCTAACTCCCTTAACGGTTTTAGGATGAGGTAACTTGGCGATGAAGTCTACCTTAGCTTTATCGACCTCAATCCCCGCCTTCGACACCTTATGTCCTAAGACGATTCCTTGTTTACACATAAAATGACATTTTTCCCTATTAAGCACAAGATTGGTTTCTTCACATCGTTTTAACATTTGCTCGAGATTAGATAAACATGACGTGAACGAATTGCCAAACACCGAGAAGTCATCCATAAACACTTCCATCGACTTCTCGATCATATCGTGAAAAATCGCCATCATACACCGTTGAAACGTACCCGGTGCATTACAAAGTCCGAAAGGCATCCTACGATAAGCGAACGTTCCATAAGGACACGTAAAAGTAGTTTTCTCTTGATCACGAGGGTCGATAGGGATTTGAAAGTAACCTGAAAAACCATCTAAAAAGCAATAGAATTCATTTCCCGCGAGTCGTTCCAACATTTGATCCATGAAGGGCAAAGGAAAGTGGTCTTTACGAGTGATGTCATTTAACTTTCGGTAGTCAATACACACCCTCCAACCGGTCACAACACGAGTGGGAATTAACTCGTTGTTTTCATTAGGCACAACGGTCATTCCTCCCTTTTTAGGGACACAATGGATTGGGCTCACCCATGGGCTATCGGATATAGGATAAATCATTCCCGCGTCAAGGAGTTTAAGGACCTCCTTTTTAATGACATCGTGAATTTTGGGATTCACCCTTCTTTGACTTTAAATTGCGGGTTTGTAGTCCTCCTCCATTAAAATCTTGTGAGTACAAAATTTTGGGTCAATAGCCTTAATGTCGGATATTTTCCACGCAATTGCCCCTTTATGAGCCTTAAGAACTTTCAAGAGCTCGGTATTCTCATTATTAGCAAGACCTTTTGCAATAATAACCGGCAACTTGTCATCACCTTCCAAGAATGCGTATTCAAGGTGAGAATGGAGATCTTTCAATTCAAGGATAGGTGGTTCCTCGATTGAAGATTTTGGTTCAACACTCATAACTTCCATCGGCGAAAGAAATGGTGGAATAGAAAATTCATCACTAATCAACACCTCATCTTCATTGTCGATTTCATTTGAAGTGAGATCGCCTCCTTGGAATGGAGTGAGATTTGGTGTGGAATTAGCAAGAATCGGATCCAAAATAGTGGGATTGCCACTTGACGAGCTATCAGAAAAACCTAACACTTCTTGTGAAAACTCATCGCAAACCACATCAACGATGTCAATGTGATTGATGGTAGCGATTGCATAAACATGAGAAGGTTTCGAGTTTTGAGTAGCGTTTATAACAAGTTCCTCTTCGTTGAATCTCAAAGTGATAGTTCTTGCATGAACATCGATAAGCGATCTCGAAGTGTCTAAAAATGAACGACCTAAAATTAGAGGAACTTGAGGATCCGCGGGGATGTCAACTACTATAAAAGCAATGGGATAGTAGAACTTCCCCACTTTCACGAAAACATCTTCGGCTACTCCACATGCCATAATCGTAGAATGATCGGCCATCTCGATAGACATGTTCGAAGGAATGAGAGCCGGAAGCGAAAGCGATTTCCAAATGGAAAATGGCATCAAATTAATGCTCGCACCAAGATCGGCCAAGGCGAGGCATTCTTTCATATCTTGTATGTCACAAGGAATGAGAAACTTTCCGGGATCACCAACTTTTTCCAGTATGCGGTTGAGATAAACCGAAGAACAATTAGCAAGCTTTGAAAGCTTTTCCTTATCGCTCATCATACTTTTAAAAGTGGAAGCGAAACGAGGCATATAGAACAACGCGTCGGCTAAACTCACATCAAAATGCACTTGTTGAAACATTTTTATAAAAAGCTCGATTTGTTGTTTGTTACGTTCTTGCAATTTCTCTTTGTTTTGTCTCGAAGGGTAGGGTAAAGGTGGTGTGGGTTTGTCATTAGGCAACGGCCTTGGAAACTCGGGTTCCAAAATTGGTATTGGTTCAACCGTAGGTGTGGTTTGAGCGGTACTTCGTGGGATTGTAATGTGCTCCTTTTCGACCATCACCTCGGGTTCTTTCTCGATTTCCTTCTTCGTAGAAGTACTTGGACGAGAGATTGGTTCCTTGAAAGTTGTACCACTACGAGTAGTAATAACCTTCATTTCTCCCGTCGGGTTTGCAATGGTATCACTAGGAAGACCACCCGAGGAAGAGGGTTTACACATGATAGCTTCAAACATTTTAGCCATTCGGTCCTCAAATTTTGATTGCCTAGCATCCGCTTTCAATAACTCTTGCTTAATCTCATGTTGTCCTAATTCCATCTTTTGTTGATTTTGTTGAAGACGTTGGACATTTCCTTCCATTTTGTTTGCATGAGTTTTAAGTTCATTAGCAAGTTCATTTTTAAGCTCGTTTTTCAACTCGGATCTTAAGCTAATCATCTCACGTTGCATGTTATCAAATTTAGCATCATTTGCTTTAGCATAATCCAAAAATTCTCCTTGCAAATTTTTAGTGTGAGCATTTTGAAAACCTTGTGTAGTGTTTTGAAAATCACGGTTTTGGTTTTGATTAGAAATTTATCCATTCCCATTTTGATAATTCCCCTTGTTGTAATTGCGTGAATTGCCTTGGTAATTACCTTGGTTGTTGTTTCGATAATTATTAACATTTTGATTTGGTGGAGCTTGATTTGGGCGGGAACCTTGACCGTTTTGGTTGTAAGTTCCCGTTGCTACATAAGCACTCGAAGTGTTACCATCCGTGGTAATGCACTCGGAAAGATCATGAGCTCCTCCACACAACAAACAACTCTTAGCAACCGCTTTAACCGAAGCGGAATTTGAAGCTTCTTGAGCTTTCCAATGGGACATTAGATTAGCAAATCTATCAAAAAACCGATTTTCCTCATTAGCTTCATCATGTAAGGCATTAATGCTACGAGACGATTGTGACGATGATGACGAACCCAAATTGGCAACACTCAGTGTGTTACGAGGGCTATAAACCTTAGATCTATTCTCGATGATTTGTAAAGCCTCATTTGTCGTCTTGCACAAAAAATTACCACCCGCGGCGGCATTCAAATAATCTCGTTCATGATCATTAAGCCCATTATAAAAAGTATCAACTTGATGCAATTCCGTAAAATCATGGTGTGGACATTCATGTAACATTTCTTTAAATCGTTCCCATGCCATTGAAAAACTTTCATTATTTCTTTGCACAAATCGTGAAATCTCATTTTTCAAATGTGTTGTTTTAGATGGTGGAAAAAACTTGTTCACAAACTTAGAAACGAGATCGGCCCATGTCAAAATCAAATTTGGCGGTTCTTTCTCAAGCCAAATTTTAGCGGGTCCATCTAACGAATATGGAAACAACATCATCTTAATGGCGTCATGTGGAACATCCTTAAACTTGCTAGTGGCGGTGAGACGATTAAAATTCCTAATGTGGTAGTGCGGGTTGTCTTTCTCGTGACCTCTAAACTTATTTTCTTGCAACATCGACATTAAACCCGTCTTAATCTCAAAATTCTCCGCAAGGATGGCGGGAATCACAATAGCCTCTCCAAAACCCTCGGTGGGTGCTTGTAGCAACTCCATCATAGTACGATTAGCCATGACGACTTCTTGTTCTACAATAGGTTCAACAATTGGAGGTTGTTCTTCAATCAACGTCTCTTGATTGGCTTGCTTTTGAAGACGTTTACGAGCTCATTTTTCTTGATTACGAGTGATCATAAACTTCACGAAGAATAGGAGGTGAGCAAAGAAGATTCTTTTTGGGTGTTTTGTGAATTTTCAATTTTTTTTGTGTTTTTGATGATATTAAATTTTTTTGGATTTTGGTGTATCTTTGTAGACAACAATCTACAAAATCTCTCCTCGAATCAAACTCTTGATTAAAGAAGCCTCAAAGGAATGAAAACGATCACGTGGAGTGAACGCCTTCGAATGACTTTAGAACTTTGGTGAAAACCAAATTGTTCAAGAGGGTTTAATCACAAAGAAACCAAGCAAATATATTATACGTAAAAATACTTTGGGCGGCAAAACCTCGATTAGCCTTCAATCTCAAAATACTCACAAGCAAGCGGGGAAACGAGGCGGCGCGAAGCACTTAAGAGCCTTTTTCCTTAGGGTATATTTTATAATACCCGCCTTATAGTTTGTATTTTTCAAAATTGAGCTTCACGAAAGTATTTATCTATTTTTGACTTTTTCTTTTTGTTTGAGATTCGAATACAATAATTGAGTGATGAAATCCCAATTAAGGTTATGTTTTCACACTTTTGGAGATATTGTTTATTTGTTGTGATACTTAATACAATATAGTAATAATATTTTTACAAGAAAAACCAAGAAAACCGATAATACGTATTAGTAGAGTTCTACTAATACAAATACTATTTATGGTTAATATTAAAAACAACAATACAAATCAATCACGACACACCTCCCCGGCAGCGGCGCCAAAATTGATTGTAGTGTTTTACTACTCTTTAGGAAAAGAGCGTAAATAGGGAAAGTATTAAATACGACGGTTTAGGAAAACCGTGTACAAATGACCCTAGATGAAGTTCAAAGTTCGTTTCACAAGGAGATATATCTGTGTGAAAAACTTGTTAAATGTTTGCGATTAATGATTGGTTTAGAATGGGATGAGAAAAGAAGATGACGAAGACGTAAAAATAAAAATTATTACTACTAGAAAGTAAAAACGTAGAACCTTAAAAACCACAAAAATAAAAATTAATTCTAATAATTACCAAAAAATTACCAAAAATCAAAATAAATAAACTAAGAGTTTACCAATGATCAAAACTTTTTCAAACCTTTTAAATAATTAAATATTTAATTTTTAAATGCTAATTAAAGCCCTAAAAATCAAATAAATTATCAAAAAGCACAAATAAAGATTTTTCAATTGGTAAACCTCTAAAATGACCTAAAAAGATTAAAAAATATTTTTAGAAATTTTTAAACTAATAAAAACTATTTAAAATGATTTAAAAACTATTAAAACTTAAAATAATTATAAAAATTAATCTAGAAGTGATAAAATTATTCTAAAAGTTGCTAAATTCCTATTTTAATGTATTAACCCTAAGAAAAATGTAAAAAGTTGAAAAATATGAAATTTGGAAAATAATAATAAAATAATATTAAAATAATATAAAATTCCAAAAATTATAAAAAATTCTAAAAACTTGCAAACTAGTTTATTTTAACCTAAATAATCAGAAAATCAAAGTGAAATGACCAGAACCCCTATTGGGCCCTCAAATGGGTCAAAACCAAAAACAGTCAACACAATTGGGCTTTTGGGCCCAAAAAGTCAAACTTGACCCAATTGACTTGGAAAAGCCCTATCTGACTCAAAATTCAATTCTAAGAACAAAACTCTAAAGGCCCAAAAGCTGAATATGAGCTTATCACAGCTTATTAAGCACACAGCTTATTCTTATTGGGCTTTTCAGCCCATTAAGCAATAAGCTAATGCCATAAGCTCTAATTTGACACACAACCTTCTTTTGGGATGCTTATGAGATATGTAAAAAGAAATTTTGAAAAAGCTCACTCAATAAGCCAGAAATAAGCAAAGTATTATTTCACAAAATGACAAAATAGTCGGGTTTGAGAAATAAGGCACCTCAGGACTTGATTCAACTTGCAAAAGATCACAAATGGACTCAATAAGCCAAATCAATCAACAAAAATTCAATAAGCACAACCAATAAGCCAGAATAAGCACAAATGAACTTATGAGAAAGTCAATGAAGTTGGTTTTCTAGTCAAACCCTAAAGTCAGCCCACCAAATGCTCCAGTATGAACAAATAGGTCAAATAATGAGCACCTATTACAAAATCCAAGTTGTTGCTGGTTAAAATAAGCTATTATAGCTTATTGATAAGCTGAACCCAATTTTACACTAGCAGTGGCAACTAGCAGGGGAAAGGAGTTCCCACTGCTTTGACTATTTGACCAAGCTTATTTGAGAGTTCTGGTTGGATTCAATTGGAAACAAAGGCACCCTTGTGATCAGTGAATCACAAGGATTCAATAGCAACAAGAAAATCACAATTTGGTTCACACAATAAGCCACAATCAATCAAACAGTCACCAGATATAGCCCAGATATGGAAATAAGCAGTTAAGCACTTAATAAGCAGATTTAGCAAGAATAAGCCAACCAAACTTAGCAGTATGCATACACAAGCTATATAAACTAAGAATAAACACAAAGCAACAAGAATCAAACACTGAATCAAAGTAAACAACAAGATCAAAGCATGAAAAGTTACTGATGAACAATGAACATATGCAGAAACAAGTTTGCTGATCTATTTGACACTTGATCCAATTTCAGGCCTCAAATCCTTCTTCCCTGGTGTGATTAACTAAGGTTTAGCACTTGTTAGCCCTAGCCTATGCTTAGATCTAGGTGTCCTCAAAATCCTAGCCAATTTTAACAAGTATTCAAGATTTTATACCCTATTTTATGAATCTATGTGTTTCAAACCTTCAAACCTTCAAACAGATGAACAATAGCACCTAAATAACAAATACCAACACTTAGCAACAATAAACAACCACTTAACAAACCTAAAATCCAATTTATGAAGTAAACCCAACCACCCTTTTAAAACTTGTTTTCACAATTTTTCAAAGGCTTAAGCAGATTTTACCCACAAATCAGTCTAACAACACCTCAATAACATCAAACCAAGCCAAATAAACAATAATCAAGCACAATATCACAGATTCAAGCACAAATCCACAAAAATCACAATTAATCAGAAACTTAAAGAAAAAAATGAAAAGGGAAGAAGATGCAAACCTCCAAGACCTACATCCAGGCCTTGGATTGTTTGAGCTGAGGTACTAGCAGAACAAGTACCAGCTTCCAAGCTGCTAAGAAGAACAAACCACAAAGTGAGATCAAAATAATACCAACTTTCTGATTTTTGATGCACAAGCTTTATCACTTAAAACCTAACCTCAAAAACCTTCAAACAAGATTATGGAACTCAGATTTTAGCTTATCAAACACCAAAATTTTATAAATAACAGATTAGAATTCAAAATTTTAAGAAATTCAAACATTATTTCATAAAAAGGAATTACAAAGATTTAAAAGCTAAAATCTGGAACAAAGCTCTCTCACAGGTTGAGGAGTCTTTATATAGGCAAATGCCAAGGCTAGCACTATTCACAAACCCTAGAAGTGAAATTCCATATTTATCCTTGAGCCTTCTAGACGTTTTCTTGGTGTGAGCTGTCCAAAGTGATCCTGGATGTTCATTTTAGCTTTGGAATGAAGCAATGATCCTTAGCTGTTGATTTGGACACGTCAGATAACTTGGAGGTGAAGTTGTCATGTGATTGGTTAAACGGGAATTGGGGGTGGGGTCCATAGTGAGTGGGATTAAGGGTTTTAAGGTTGGGATGGGTTTCTGCCCATGTGAATCAAGTGTGTGCAAAGGTAATTGATTTTTACCCTAAGTTTAAGTGGTGTAAAATCTGGGGGTGAAGAAGGGTGAATAGTGGTAAGTTTGATCCGAAATTGGGGGAAAGTAAGTGTTTGGCGCATTTTTCAGGTTTGAATGTTTCAAGTGCACACTGTTAGTCCTTGTATTTTGGCAAAACATGTATAACACGTTTTTCAGCCTAAAAACTTCCATCCCTTTGTAAATAACTTTCAGCTTTTGGCAATTTTGGCACATAACTTTCCAAAAAGGTTTATAAGGGTTATTTTTGCCACTTTTGCATATTTGAAGGACTGATCTTGGACATTCTTGATCTTCAAAGGTCTTCAATGTATCTTTGGCTTGATGAGGGACCATAATTGACAATTTTAAATTGTTGAGGGACTAATCTTGCCATTTCTTCAAAGTTGAAGGACCTTTTGTGTATTTTGACAAACTTAAGGGACCAAACTTGTAATTATCAATATACAAGGGTTTTAAGTGTCATTTCTTCAATAAATGAGGATCAATCTTGTATGTCTTCAAGTCTTCAAGGGTATTTGTTGAGTATTCCATGAATTAGGGCCCGGTTCTTTGTACGGCTTCGTTTCTCGTGTCCGTTTTTCCTTGTAACTTGTGATCTTTTGTCTTTTTCACGATATCCATACCTAAAATACACAAGTAAACAAACACAAGCATATATGGTATATTATGACATTTTTATGCATTTAAAGCCCAAAAAGAACGATGAGATCATGTATAAATGCCATCTCATCAGAATGCATTGGTAACATTTAATCAAGCTCAAACTTAAAGAATAAAAAATCCCCAATTCATGAAGAATACAAGGATTTTCAATTGGCCAATTCAGGACACCTGGCAGCTTGTTATTGGTAGGGTACGTCATCAACCCCAAATCACTCACATTGTTTGTCTATAAATAGTGATAGGATCCCTCATTTGTACAAGTAGTCTAAGTGTGACATTTTCACACACTTACTTTTTCTCTCTCTCAATTTTAGCTTGTAGTTGTTAGCATACGACCTCAAGAGTCTGACAAGCTCTTGAGTTAGTTATTGTAGTTGTAACTACTTTACCAGAATCTGTAACAACTTTTCTCATTCAATCAATAAATTTCCCTCCTTTTTCCTTCAATCTACTAATCATCTCCTGCATTACTGTTATCCTGGTGTTGTTATGAGTTACTTGTGATCACCATTGATCATAAGAAGCTCTTATTGAAGATTGTTGCTGTTCACATCTGTTTTGTTCATCCAGTAGTTGTTATAGTTGATTTTGAAGCAAATTTGTGTATGAATTGGTGATGATGATGAGTGTAGCTGTTGATTAAGTGGTAAATAGTGTTAAGGTGGTGGTTTAACACTATCTAGGAGGCTCGACGCCTACCTAATCCATCAGTGGAGGCCTTTGCTAAAAGTTTATGGTTTCTGATTTTGGTTCCATTAAACAGCAAATGCATGTTCAGTTCTAGCTTAACTTTTACTTGTTGATCTGATAAAGTGTGATTTACTTGTTCTTGTGTTGATTTTGATGTTTAGATAGTTTCTAGTTAGTTTAATACTTGTTTACTAGCTCATTACTTGTTACTGATTTCATTTTATCAGTCAATTTAGCTTGCTTATGCATTTTGAGTCTTAGCCTGTTTCGCTGCATATTGTTAGCTCATTTGTACTCCATTTTGGTTAACAAGTTTGGCTAGATATCAGATTTTAACCAGTTCAACTAATTGCTTAGTTTTCATTCATAAAAAGTTGTTAAAATCAGTTAACTAGTGTTTGGTATTAGCTGTCAAATTGTAGTTAAGTGTTATTAAGTGGTTAACTTTAGTACATTTACATTCATCTAGTCATTGTGAACAAGTTTTGGTAGTTTTAAAGTCAAAAAGTAAGTCAAAAAGGCAATTGGTTGTTAAAAAAGTATGGGTCAGTTTTAGCTTAAAAAGTTCATAAAAAGTAGTTGTTTTCAATTGCTTGCCATTTACTCATTTCTTGATGAAATTTCTTCAAACCAGTTCACAATTGTCCATTAACATCTGAATATTGAGTTCTTATAAGGAAATTACATAGTTCTAAGATTCAAGAGAGAAATAAGCATTTTCATAAGCTGTTAAGCAAATGAAAGTTTCTGTAAACAAAGTCCAATCTGATTTCTTGAACTAGCAAATCTACTTTAGAAACCTTCCCATTTTATTTCATATTCTGTTTAGAATGTGTTCTTGATTAGATCTAGAGGTTTTGAACTTTTTCTAAAATTTGGTCAACTTTGGTCAATAAGCTAGTTTTAGCTTCTTTTCATTTTCCTAATTCATTACTTGATCATTTTTTGTTTTAAAAGACATTCCAGACTCTCAATGGACTGATAAACAAGATTTAGCAAAAAAAATCAGTTTGTGCAAGTCTGGCTTATTAGATAGCTTATTTGTGGCTTATCATACTTGGCTTATTTGAGTTTTACTTAATTTCAAGCTTATTCCTTTTACAAGTCTAAGTGAATTTGAGTTTTAAGCAGTTTGAAATTGGTTTGAGATTATTTGGTTCATTGTAGAGCTTAAACAAGCTCATTAAGCCAACTAGCCCGTTTTTGTTAAAAGTTCCACTTTATTTGCACTTTAGTCCTCCAAGTTTGTCACTGTTTGTATTGAGGGCTAAAATTACTTGTTTTTAGGGTTTGCTTTGGATTAGTCCTAATCTTTTCAAGACTTGTCAAAATCAGTTAGTTAGTTTTACAATTTGTTACAATTAGTTAGTAGTTAGTTACTATTTGCATAGTTGGTCCTTGTAGTTTCTGATTTTACATTTCAAGCATTATAGTTTCAAGCATTTACATTTTTAGCACTTTAATTCCATAGATTTACATTTTTGTCCTTATTTGAATAAAAACTTGGTACTTGCTAAATGTTTTACGGATACGTAGTTAATATTTTTCACATTTTTACTTGATTGTTCAAATAGACATAGAAAATCCAAATAACCCTATCAACCAAAAACGATCATAAACCCGATTTTGTTAGGACTTTCAATTGGTTAAGAATCAAGAAAACGAACTTTAATATACACAATTTCATTCTTCTTATTTCTTAATGCATCCATGATGGGTATTGTAGTATCTGGATTTACTTGAATTGGTGGCATTTCCACGTTAACGTACCTTATCTTTGTTATGCTTCCAGTTTTCTGTACTACAACTTTCATGTGACTGGATTTAGTTGTATCTATATTCTTCATGCCACGTTGTTCCTCTGACAAGAATTTCATCCTTTTTCTCTTCACCTCGGCTAGCCTGTTGTTCTCAGCCTCCAGTTTTTCAGCTTTGGTGTGATTACTTAATTCAACACCTTTATTCACAAATCTACGATCCTATTTACAGTTTTAAACAAACGTTAGAATATAGGACCATCACAACGGAAAAAGCAATCATTGTTGACAAAAGTTGTACCTTAGCATCAAACTCATCTAAAACGCATACCAAGTCCTCAACAGGGTCTTTGCTAGATTTTCCAATTGGAGAACAATTAAATGAAAGTGTTATCTCTTGGCTTGAAAAAATCGTCTTGCGATTCATAAGCCTCACTAAAGCTAATTATGCTCACGGTACCCAAAACTTACCTGATAATCAAATGCCAAAAGGCTCGACAACCGTGCATTCAAACATTTCTAATACGCCAAATGACCGCCTTGGGTAACGAAGCCAAAAATCTCTTCTTATTGTGATGAAAAGAAGAGCTCGTTCCAAGGTAAAAATCAAATCAAAAGACTTCGATGAATCCTCAACCACATTGGCTTCAAATGGTGTCGTGGATGATCATGTTACTCTTATGGAGATTGATCATACTCAACACTTTTCAAGGGTTGTGGTGGCTGGCCAAAATCAACCATATGACAAATGTTAGTCCTATCTTGGAACTGTAATGGAATTGAGCGACCCTTAACAATTTCAAACTTACGAGAATTCAATAAATTTCTTTGTCTTAATGTGGATTTTCTTATGGAAACCAAGAATAAACAAGACAAGTTGGAAAATATTCGTTCATCTTTACGCTTACCGATGCTTATTATGTTGATCCAGTTGGGCCTTCTGGTGGTTTCGCTATTTGGTGGAATTCTACAAATAATTTGAGTATAACCTTTGGTAGCCAAAATCTCATAGTTGCTGAAAGGAACCTTTTTATTGGATCTAATTTTTCATGTATGTCTATATGCTTTGTATAATCTCCTCACGATTGTGCATCCCGTTCTCGCATTTTGGACTCTATTATCAGGCGATCTTCATTTAATGGTCATTGCTTGATTATTAGAGATCTAAAGCTGATAAGAGAACTTCGAGATAAACAAGGGTGCTCTTCTAGAAGTTTGCAACATTTCGAGGAGTTTCAGAAGTTCGTTTCTGCCGCTGGTCTCATTGATATTCCATTTTCCATGTTGAAGTATACGTGGTCTAGTAAGAGGTATGATGAAGACAACATACGAGAGCGAATTGATCGTGCTCTTAACAATATACAACTTTTTGTGGTCTACCTCTTTCACACTCTTCTTTGCAATCCCCTCATAGGAAGTGACCATGCTCCTCTTATTTATTCTACCCTGCACCCAAAATAAGAAACATCCTTGCTTTCATTTTGAATCTATGTGGATTACTCACGAGCAATGCGAAAGTAAAATCAGAGAGGCTTGGGCAATCAACTCCATAGACAACGTATTAGTGGGGTTCATGTGTAAATTGTCTCGATGTGCTGATCATCTTAAAAAATAGAGCAAAGGTACCTTATAAATAATAGAAAAAAGATAACTGGTTTTACTTGGGGAATTGAAATAGCCCAGCACCTTCTAAACACAACAACAAACCTTAGTAGACAAAAGCATCTATTACAGGATCTTGAGTTAACTTGGTTGCGTTAGGAAATGTTTTGGTATCAACCCTCTCGAGTCAACTGGTTGAACTATGAAGATCGTGATTCTAGGTTTTTTCATCTTTCGGCTACTCATCGTGGCCAAAAGAACAAAACATCAAGTTTAAGAAATTCAAACGGTGAATGGTTGTTTGATCAAATTGAAATTCAAAGGCTTGTTCGTGACCATTTTGGTGTTATATTCACATCTATTAGCCCTCGTGATTTTGAAGAAGTCATTGAGGTGCTTAATGCGGTTGTACCTTATCAAATGAACTCGGACCTGCAAGCTCAGGTTGGTGAATCCATTGATCTTTAGACACTATGGTTGTTAAGACCATAATCTAAGATGCTCATCATTCATATGATTTACATAGCAGAATAAAATAATGATCAGAACAAGATGTTTTACTACCAACGATTACTTGCATTAAAACAACGATTGCAAGAAACCCTAGGTGTGTTAATCATGAAACACACGCCTAGAACACAAAGACACTTTAGGTTTACATTGTGAATGAGTTATATCAAAACCTACGTCTGCGATTTTCTTTATATAGTAGAAAATCCTGACTTACAAAGAAAACGAATTATAAGACAACAAAATCTTCTATTTTCCTGTGATGATATCTTCTACAAGTTTGTCCACCAGCTTGTAGAATACGTTATTGGCAAATTTAGTCCTTGTCTTTTGGTTTTGACACATCAACTCATATATTTCGACCCAACACAAGTTACTGATGTGGAAATTCATAAGGCTGTAAAACAGTTTGGTGTGGTCTAAAATCTCGAAGTGAAGATGGGTTCTCGGGTATTTTTACCCTAAATATTAGCATTTGGTTGGTGATTCAATGTGTAAGGCAGTGCGTTCTTTTTTTGAGACAAGGGAGATTGTGCCAAATTTAAATAAAACTTTGGTCGTTTTAATTCCTAAAACTTCTTCTTCTGAGACTCCAAGCTAATTTCGATCTATCAGTCTTTGTAATTTCTTATACAAGGTCATCTGAAAGGTTTTATCAAACTGTTTGAAACCATTAATGAAGAAAATAATCTCCCTACATCAATCTGCCTTTATTCCTGGTCGTCAAATTCAAGATTTAATGGTGGTTTCCCATGAAGTGCTTCAGTATATATACCATAAGAACAAAGGTAGTCAAAATGTCATGGCCTTAAAGCTCGACTTAAACAAAGCCTTTGACAGAGTTGAATAGGACTTTCGTTAGTCGCTTTACATAAAATGCAATTTGGTAACATTTTGTGTAAATGGATCCATGCATTTCTAACAACCTACGAGATGGATTTTATGATGAATAAAGAAGCAGTTGGAATTATTAAGCCACAACGAGGGCTTGTCAAGGATATCCCATATCCCATTATCCTTTTTTCATAGTTACTGACTTTCTCTCTCGTCAAATGTCAAAAGCAATGGAATCAAGATCTCTATCAGGAATCAAATGGCTCGCAATTGCCCTCCTGTTTCTCATATATTATTCGTTGATGAATCACTTTTCTTTCTTAAAGTTTCGTGTGCTGAATGTGGTACTTTAACTCGTACTCTTCATCTATATTGCCAAACGTCTAGCAAAAGTGTAAATTTTGAAAAGTCATTTGCCTTCTTCTCGCCTATCACTTCAGCTTTGTTATGTAATGATACATGTGATACACTTCCACATTCAAATAATGGACCCAAAATCTAAGTATTTGGGTTTACCTTCGGTCTATGGAAAGCAAAAACGGGAGTTATATTCATTTTTAGTGGAGAAGATGTTATTCAAAATGCAAGGTTGTAAGCAAAAGTTACTCTCACAAGCTGGTCGCAAGATATTAATTAAGGCAGTCATTCAAGCCAATCCAAGTTATGCGATGCAATGCTATCTAATTCCAAAGACCATTTTGAATAAACTCATGACATATGTTCGAAGATTTTTTTGGGGCGGTGATTCTCATGAGCGCAATATTCACTAGAAAAGTTGGGAAAAAATTCTGAGCCAAAAGAAAAAGGAGAGCTTGGTTTTAGAGACTTGGAAGATTTTAATACGACTCTCCTAGCGAAGCAGGGCTGACGTCTTCTTATGAATCATGGTGCTTTCTGGGATAAAGTTCTTAAAGGCTTGTATTTTCCAAATTCTGGATTCCTTGAAGCAAAGAGGGCCTCTTGACCATCATATCTTTGGGGCATTCTTCTTCATGGTTGTGACTTGTTGTTTCAAGGCCTGATATAGCAGGTTGGTAATGGTAGGGATTTATCTTTCTAGTTCCAAAAATGGGTTCCGTATGCGGAAGATTTCTATGTCCACTCTCCACTCGGTCCTTTTAATACGAATGATAGGGTGTTGGATTTTATTATAAATGGTAAATGGATTTATGAGCTGTTTTGCGGATATATCTCGTAAGACGAGGCTAACATTATTAGGAAAATTCTAGTATCATAGACAGGATCCTCGGATAACCTTGTAGCGCCAAAGGTCACTATAATGTTAAATCAGGTTACAAACAAGCTATTCGTGTGAATTCTATTTTGAAAAAGTATCAAGTGCTACCCAATCTACTTTATTTTGGAAGCGAATCTAGAAAATTCTAACTCAACCTAAATTTAAGCTACTCCTTTGGAAGGTTATTTGAAATTGTGCACCAATGATGGAGAATCTCTACAAGAGAAATTATTCACGTTCTCCATTTTGTCTAATTTGTAGTGCATGTGTGGAATCGATTGAACACCTGGCATTCGAGTGTTCTTGGACTCGACCAATTTGGTTTGGCTCTCCTTTAACATTCAGGTGTCATTCTTCTAGAACTAACATTTCATTTCAAATTCAAAACTTCATTGATGATAATTTTTCTAATGAAGAAGCTATCCGTGTTCTATCTATTGTTGCGATAACATGTTGGTGTATATGGAAATCTAGATACAACTTCATTTACAATAATGTTTCGCTTTCTCCAGCATATACTTTAGTTTTCATATATGCTCAGCTTGCTGAATTTGATAAGTTGGCTATGTGTAAAGTTACCTCGCTCACTAGTTTGCCAAAAACTCATGCTCAAACATGACATCCTTCTCCACAGTGGGTTCCCCCTCACAAATCGTTGGTGAAGATTAATTATGATGCTTCTTTCAAGGATACTAGTGCGGATTTTGGTATTGTTGTTCGTGATTCTCTTGGCTCCCTTCTATATGTCCATGGTAACTCTAGTTTTACCACTTCTCCTTTACATGCTGAAGCTATAACAATTCATAGTGCGTGTTTTCTAGCATATAATCATGGATGGGTTGGTGCTGTTGTGGAATCTGATTCTCAAATAACCATTTCTTTGTCGTTTATAGAAACTATCCCGCCTTGGTCCCTTGAATATTATATTGAAGATATCCGTACATGGTCGAATAACATGCATTTTACCTTCTCATGGACCAGACGAAATAACAACCAAGTAGCTCAGTGTATCGCTCAGTTCGTGCTCTCTTCGAATCATTGTTTTATGTGGTGTGTTTATGTTCCTCTTGAACTCACCTCGCTTTCGAGGAGTGATATGTACTAATCTTTTTGTTAATGATAGCATTCTCTTCAAAAGAAAAAAAGGTAATTCATCAAGTTAAAACTTTTTATTATTTTTATTCAGGTTGTGAGTGTATTGGATATTTAGTGGAGTATATTTTAAACAAAGTGTGTATTTTTAATAAAAAGTGAGTTACGGTGAATAAGTAATAATCACTATGGTTAAAAGGCGAGTTTGAGTGAGTTAGGTCAGTGAAGAAAGAAAGTTGATGTGACGCTGAGGTAGCTGTGAGTTTTCACCACACCACTTCCTCCAGCCTTAGTATAGCTAATTAGCTATTTTAAAGTTTCCCGCACTAAACAGGAGGGTACGGTGCGTCCTGGGAGGCGTTTTCCCCACGGCGCTACACGAAAACGTCACAAGCCGCACCCAACCCTGCGTTTTGGATTCTCGAGTCGTATTTGCCAATCGACGTTTTCCCGAAAGATACGACATGAAAACGCAAAAATCCGTATCATGCCTTGCGTTTTCATATCGCGCTTTCGCGTTATAAATATTTTTTTAAAATTAAGAAATTAAATGTAACGGACGATTGTTTTAGATATAGTCAAACTATCACCTTTTTTCAGTTTTAAACAATTGTTTTTCAAAATTTCAACCTATATTCATCATATGAAACCCTTTTAAAACATTTATTTTTTCACACACTTTTCATAACACAAAAGTACTACAATACGAATCTCGAATTTGGTAATTTATTCAATATTTACAGGTCATACGATCAAGAAGATATGAATGATTATGCACGTTATCTTAAATATTTGGAACAATATGAAACTGGATAATGGGGAAGGAGAAAGTTTGTATATTCGGGGTACGTCTACTAGACGATACATACCACGTGAACGAGAAGAGACTGAAAAAAAGCTTATGCGAGATTACTTTGGCGACGTTGAAATTTCACTGAAATATTCAGAAGAAAATCTTAGACGAAGGTATCGTATGAGTTCTACACTTAAAAAAAAACGTTTGTTATATTACTGATGTAGTAAAATATACTTGTTTTAGGAAAAACGCGTATATGGTAAGTATTAAACGTTCACGTTTAGGAAAACGCGAATGCTCAACAAATGAGTTCGTTCCTCAAGGGCGTCATGTGTGTTTTAATGCCAATAATATAACACAATGTTTGGATTTGTTACGTTTTTGTTTGAGAAAGATTGGAAAAGAAAAAGACGAGTTACGCTAAATTAAACTACGACGAATAATTAAAACGTATACATAAAAATACGTAAAACGTGACGAAATTAAAAATTTAAACTAAAAATTAATGAAAAATCAAAATTATGTCTAAAATAATATAAATAAGAATAAATATCAATAAAAAATATTTTAAAACTTATTATCGATTTAATATTTAATTTTAAATGGTAATTAAAGCCCTAAAATTAAAAAAACATCACTAAAAAGTCCAAAATATTATTTTATCAAACTAATATCTGACTTTTATTAATTAAAAACTAAAAAGTATTTTTCTAGAATTTTTAAAACTATTTTTTCTATTTTTCATTACCTAAAAGTGAAAATAGAATATAAAAATGATTAAAATAAATAAATACATTTTTTTTTCTTTCTTTTCAAACTTAAATATAAGCTAAAAAAATCCAAGATAAAAAAAATGATCAACTAATCACTTATATAAGCCAAAAAAAAATACCCCAAAGTACTCCACTTTTTTTGGGCACTTCTTTGTTATCCGATATATCACCAGACAAAGGTTCATTGTTTTCTGATATCCTTTCTTAATGTTGGCCCATATCGGACAGAACTAAAAAAACCAAAAAATGCAGCGTTCTCGGACAACAAATAGAAATGTTACTGTATGGATTTTTGGAGTTGTTATGAGTTGTTTGATGTTGTTTCTTGGTACAAGGTGGCACCCCTACAACCATAGAATTGTAGGGAGTCAAGATAACACAAATATAACATAAATCCAATCACAAATGTAACCACAAATTACCAAATATCAGCAAAAAGGAACAAATTAAAGGGGTCTGATGGCTTGTTGCTGTTATGAAGGCTATGATAGTAGACTATTAAGCTAATTTGATCAACCCAAAAGCTACCAATCTAAGATACCATCTGTAGCAAGGCTAGACCTAACCTAAAGCTGGTTGTACACCAAAATTTAAACAACAAAACCACAAATCAAGTCCCTAAGGACCTGTTGGTATGGTTCACAAGTAGAAACAAGGGTTGTGGGTGTATTGCTGATAAAAGTGGGCTGCAAGAGCAAGGTTTAGACCACCAAAAGCTTAATAAACCCTAATGATCAGCTGATAATACACTAACTCTACTCTAAAACTAAATGTGACCAATAATCAATCCTCAAAACCAAATATAATGCCTCAAAAGTCTGCCAATATGTATGACAGACGGAAAAAGTGGTTTGGTGGTCACAGTGGACTTTTTTAAGCAAATTCAAACCACCAAAACCTTATAAATCTACAACTCTGGATGATGTGGGACTAGTCAAACCTAAAATAAACCTAAGTTCTACTAGTGACCAAGAGCCAAACAATCAAACACCCTAACAACCTACTGTTATGCAGAAAGTGAGGGTATTTTTGTTTTTTTGCTGGTGAAAAATACCAAAAAGTAAGTTTCAAAGGCCTCCAATAGCTACCAAAAGTCACTAAACTACAACACAATGATATGAAAACCTAGATTAACCTATACTCTAGCTGTATACTGATAAGTGTGAAAACACTCATCAATAATTATCCAAACACTCAAAACACAGTCAAATATATAATATTTAACTTTAAAATATCAGAATTACGCGTGTATTTGTACTTTGTGTATTTTCAAGTAAAACAGATACATTTTGAACAAACACGCGGTTTCATGGATTTATTTGATGAAAAGACGAAGAAAAGGACAAAAGAAGCTTTCAAGGACTTTACTTGCCAATTATATGAACTTCGGGGACTGAAGTTGCCGCTTATTGAAGATCGTGGGCCTATATTGACAAAAGATCAAAGTTAAATCAAGTCTAGTTCAAAGTGCCAAAATCTACCAACTTCAGGGATTGATTCTGCCATGTTTAGAAAGAAGTGATCCATGTGATCACTTGTTAACCAATCAAAAGACTCCATTGAACTCACATGGATCAAACTTTAACAGCCATTAATTTGCCAATCATCAGCCATTAATGCGAGTCAACCAATATCAGCAATCAATAGTTGGAATTGATGGAAAGATAAGATGGCGTTTAATGAGTACAATGGAGAATTAATAGCAAGAATGTATCACTTTATCAATCCCCATTACAAGACAATAACCAATCACAATTCATAATCTCCCTTCACACGGATGCTTACATGAAGGCTCGGAATAACTGAATGCCACGTGGAAGACTCTCATTGTCCAAAACACTTCATCATTCCCTTCCACTCCTTTACTTCTTTGCTATAAATTCACACATTCCCCTCTCATTTGGACGAGTAGCATTAGTGTGTTTTTACACACACATAGTTAGAAAAGTTTTCCATTTTTCCTCTCAACTTACACTGTGTGTTTGTACACACAGTTAAACACACAAATTAGTTTAGTTAGTTACTTACTGTTATCAAACAGTTAGTATTGATAACCGACTTTGTAACCGCAATTCTTTCACAATTAATAGAACTTCAGTATTCTTTTTCTTTTATCAATATTCATTTCACATTTAGCTACGGTACAACATGCGTTTCTTGCCATTAGAGTTACTGTTTTCAAGCTTTGTTTACATGTTGGTGATGATTACGTGATATATAACTTGATCATTGTTTATATCTTTGTTGCGGCTAATAGTTTGTTTTCGAGTTCAAGATAGTAAAGAGTAGATCATCGTGGCTGATGAGTTTCATAAGAAGTTCTTGTTCGAGATTTATCGAGAATGAACCGTCGGTGTTTGAGATTTGATTGAGTATAGTTGTTAGATTCTGATTACTGTAGCTGCAGTTTGTCGAACGAATTTGGAGATTGTTGCAGTTTTATCGAAGTGCGAGATGGTAACTGTTTGAACCGAATTGAAGACGTTGATTAGTAGATAGAGGGATTTGTATTAGTATTTTGATGCCACTGAATGAGTCCTAGTAGTTGGAGAATATCAGTGAGAAGACCTTTAGCTTTTGATTGATTTCTCGTTCAGTTCGAGATAACTGTTCACGTGAAGAGGAGATTTCGATTCGTTCTAGTATTTGTCGATGCGGTTATATAGGAAGTAGTTACTATTCATTTCAGTTTTAGCATCAGTCTCGATTCAGTTTTAGCTTGTTAAAGCTCATCATCAAAGGATTAGCAAGTTCTCGTTGGTATGTTTATGGGAGTTGATTTGTTCAGTTGAGGATGCAGGTAGGATAGCTAGTTTAACAAATTCAAGATCGAAGGAATTTCGGTATCGAGTACTTGGCGATTGCTTGATAGATGTGCTTGTTAAAGATAAACACATAAGTCACTGTTTCAATTCCTGTTCTTGGTGTAGTTGTTGATTTTGGTTCGATAGCGTCAAGTTCAATTTTCGATAACAGTTTGTTTCGGATCACATTCGGAGGGTGCGTTCGACTTAGGCCAGCTCAGCGCTGCGTCTCGACAACAACGGACTGGACGACGGATGTAATGATTAAGCATGGTTTTAAACTTTCTGAGTATTTAGCTAAACATAGTTTTGTTGTTGATTGTAGATTAGATTTGTTAGAATATAAGTGTTGATATAGTTTGTTTACTGTTAGGCGTTGTTAGGCGTAAAGAGTTGAATCACATACGTGCATGCATGTAAGATTTAGTTAAAACATTCACGTGAAATATCAATTTGCTTCCACTGTTAAAGATTAGGCAGTAAATGGATGTTTTTAGTTGATAGTTATAATGATTTTACTGTTAATTTGTCCTTTCTTGTTTACAAGTAGATTTGGGCTTATAAATTGTTTTTGGGCTAGCACAAGTTAATTGAGGAAAATTAGTGAAAATTCAAAAACAGTAAAAAGGTCTAAAAAATTTAGAGTTTTACTTTTACTTTAGGTTTTATAAAAAATAAATAATATTTACTTTTATATAAAAAAAAGTTGATAAAAAGTTAGTTACATTTGTTAAAAGTTTGTTAGATTTGGTTAAAAAGTTAGTTGTCATATTTGTTAGAATTTGTTGAATAGTTACATTCTTGTTATTTTTGTTATTGAATTTGTTAGTTAGTTACTTGTTTACTTTACTTTTACTTTGTGTTTAATTGTGGTAATTGCAAGATGTTTTAGATTAGTACATATACGTATTAGTTAATATTTTTACATTTTTTACATGCTTTGTGTCAAGTAGATTAGATTCCAAACAAGCCTATTATTCACCAAAAACAATAAAGTCTTTGCTAGAAAACGTTAAATCAATTCGGATTAAGTCGAGAAAAACACTCATCAATAATGATCCAAAAACCACTCAAAACACAGTCAAATACATAATATTTAACTTTAAAATATCAGAATTACGCGTGTATTTATATTTTGTGTATTTTCAGGTAAAACAGATACATTTTGAACAAACACGCGGTTTCATGGATTTATTTGATGAAAAGACGAAGAAAAGGACAAAAGAAGCTTTCAAGGACTTTACTTGCCAATTATATGAACTTCAGGGACTGAAGTTGCCGCTTATTGAAGATCGTGGGCCTATATTGACAAAAGATCAAAGTTAAATCAAGTCTAGTACAAAGTGCCAAAATCTGCCAACTTCAGGGATTGATTCTGCCATGTTTAGAAAGAAGTGATCCATGTGATCACTTGTTAACCAATCAAAAGACTCCATTGAACTCACATGGATCAAACTTTAACAGCCATTAATTTGCCAATCATCAGCCATTAATGCGAGTCAACCAATATCAGCAATCAATAGTTGGAATTGATGGAAAGATAAGCTGGCGTTTAATGAGGACAATGGAGAATTAATAGCAAGAATGTATCACTTTATCAATCCCCATTACAAGACAATAACCAATCATAATTTATAATCTCCCTTCACACGGATGCTTACATGAAGACTCAGAATAACTGAATGCCACGTGGAAGACTCTCATTGGCCAAAACACTTCATCATTCCCTTCCACTCCTTTACTTCTTTGCTATAAATTCACACATTCCCCTCTCATTTGGACGAGTAGCATTAGTGTGTTTTTACACACACATAGTTAGAAAAGTTTTCCATTTTTCCTCTCAACTTACACTGTGTGTTTGTACACACTGTTAAACACACAAATTAGTTTAGTTAGTTACTTACTGTTATCAAACAGTTAGTATTGATAACCGACTTTGTAACCGCAATTCTTTCACAATCAATAGAACTTCAGTATTCTTTTTCTTTTATCAAGATTCATTTCACATTTAGCTACGGTACAACATGCGTTTCTTGCCATTAGAGTTACTGTTTTCAAGCTTTGTTTACATGTTGGTGATGATTACGTGATATATAAGTTGATCACTGTTCATATCTTTGTTGCGGCTAATAGTTTGTTTTCGAGTTCAAGATAGTAAAGAGTAGATCATCGTGGCTGATGAGTTTCATAAGAAGTTCTTGCTCGAGATTTATCGAGAATGAACCGTCACTGTTTGAGATTCGATTGAGTATAGTTGTTAGATTTTGATTACTGTAGCTGCAGTTTGTCGAACGAATTTGGAGATTGTTGCAGTTTTATTGAAGTACGAGATGGTAACTGTTTGAACCGAATTGAAGACGTTGATTAGTAGATAGAGGGATTTGTATTAGTATTTTGATACCACTAAATGAGTCCTAGTAGTTGGAGAATATCAGTGAGAAGACCTTTAGCTTTTGATTGATTTCTCGTTCAGTTCGAGATAACTGTTCACGTGAAGAGGAGATTTCGATTCGTTCTAGTATTTGTCGATGCGGTTATATAGGAAGTAGTTACTGTTCATTTCAGTTTTAGCATCAGTCTCGATTCAGTTTTAGCTTGTTAAAGCTCATCATCAAAGGATTAGCAAGTTGTCGTTGGTATGTTTATGGGAGTTGATTTGTTCAGTTGAGGATGCAGGTAGGATAGCTAATTTAACAAATTCAAGATCGAAGGAATTTCGGTATCGAGTACTTGGCGATTGCTTGATAGCTGTGCTTGTTAAAGATAAACACATAAGTCACTGTTTCAATTCCTGTTCTTGGTGTAGTTGCTGATTTTGGTTCGATAGCGTCAAGTTCAATTTTCGATAACAGTTTGTTTCGGATCACATTCGGAGGGTGCGTTCGACTTAGGCCAGCTCAGCGCTGCGTCTCGACAACAACGGACTGGACGACGGATGTAATGGTTAAGCACGGTTTTAAACTTTCTGAGTATTTAGCTAAACATAGTTTTGTTGTTGATTGTAGATTAGATTTGTTAGAATATAAGTGTTGATATAGTTTGTTTACTGTTAGGCGTTGTTAGGCGTAAAGAGTTGAATCACATACGTGCATGCATGTAAGATTTAGTTAAAACATTCACGTGAAATATCAATTTGCTTCCACTGTTAAAGATTAGGCAGTAAATGGATGTTTTTAGTTGATAGTTATAATGATTTTACTGTTAATTTGTCCTTTCTTGTTTACAAGTAGATTTGGGCTTATAAATTGTTTTTGGGCTAGCACAAGTTAATTGAGGAAAATTAGTGAAAATTCAAAAACAGTAAAAAGGTCTAAAAAATTTAGAGTTTTACTTTTACTTTAGGTTTTATAAAAAATAAATAATATTTACTTTTATATAAAAAAAAGTTGATAAAAAGTTAGTTACATTTGTTAAAAGTTTGTTAGATTTGGTTAAAAAGTTAGTTGTCATATTTGTTAGAATTTGTTGAATAGTTACATTCTTGTTATTTTTGTTATTGAATTTGTTAGTTAGTTACTTGTTTACTTTACTTTTACTTTGTGTTTAATTGTGGTAATTGCAAGATGTTTTAGATTAGTACATATACGTATTAGTTAATATTTTTACATTTTTTACATGCTTTGTGTCAAGTAGATTAGATTCCAAACAAGCCTATTATTCACCAAAAACAATAAAGTCTTTGCTAGAAAACGTTAAATCAATTCGGATTGAGTCGAGAAAAACACTCATCAATAATGATCCAAAAACCACTCAAAACACAGTCAAATACATAATATTTAACTTTAAAATATCAGAATTACGCGTGTATTTATATTTTGTGTATTTTCAGGTAAAACAGATACATTTTGAACAAACACGCGGTTTCATGGATTTATTTGATGAAAAGACGAAGAAAAGGACAAAAGAAGCTTTCAAGGACTTTACTTGCCAATTATATGAACTTCAGGGACTGAAGTTGCCGCTTATTGAAGATCGTGGGCCTATATTGACAAAAGATCAAAGTTAAATCAAGTCTAGTACAAAGTGCCAAAATCTGCCAACTTCAGGGATTGATTCTGCCATGTTTAGAAAGAAGTGATCCATGTGATCACTTGTTAACCAATCAAAAGACTCCATTGAACTCACATGGATCAAACTTTAACAGCCATTAATTTGCCAATCATCAGCCATTAATGCGAGTCAACCAATATCAGCAATCAATAGTTGGAATTGATGGAAAGATAAGCTGGCGTTTAATGAGGACAATGGAGAATTAATAGCAAGAATGTATCACTTTATCAATCCCCATTACAAGACAATAACCAATCATAATTCATAATCTCCCTTCACACGGATGCTTACATGAAGACTCAGAATAACTGAATGCCACGTGGAAGACTCTCATTGGCCAAAACACTTCATCATTCCCTTCCACTCCTTTACTTCTTTGCTATAAATTCACACATTCCCCTCTCATTTGGACGAGTAGCATTAGTGTGTTTTTACACACACATAGTTAGAAAAGTTTTCCATTTTTCCTCTCAACTTACACTGTGTGTTTGTACACACTGTTAAACACACAAATTAGTTTAGTTAGTTACTTACTGTTATCAAACAGTTAGTATTGATAACCGACTTTGTAACCGCAATTCTTTCACAATCAATAGAACTTCAGTATTCTTTTTCTTTTATCAAGATTCATTTCACATTTAGCTACGGTACAACATGCGTTTCTTGCCATTAGAGTTACTGTTTTCAAGCTTTGTTTACATGTTGGTGATGATTACGTGATATATAAGTTGATCACTGTTCATATCTTTGTTGCGGCTAATAGTTTGTTTTCGAGTTCAAGATAGTAAAGAGTAGATCATCGTGGCTGATGAGTTTCATAAGAAGTTCTTGCTCGAGATTTATCAAGAATGAACCGTCACTGTTTGAGATTCGATTGAGTATAGTTGTTAGATTTTGATTACTGTAGCTGCAGTTTGTCGAACGAATTTGGAGATTGTTGCAGTTTTATTGAAGTACGAGATGGTAACTGTTTGAACCGAATTGAAGACGTTGATTAGTAGATAGAGGGATTTGTATTAGTATTTTGATGCCACTAAATGAGTCCTAGTAGTTGGAGAATATCAGTGAGAAGACCTTTAGCTTTTGATTGATTTCTCGTTCAGTTCGAGATAACTGTTCACGTGAAGAGGAGATTTCGATTCGTTCTAGTATTTGTCGATGCGGTTATATAGGAAGTAGTTACTGTTCATTTCAGTTTTAGCATCAGTCTCGATTCAGTTTTAGCTTGTTAAAGCTCATCATCAAAGGATTAGCAAGTTGTCGTTGGTATGTTTATGGGAGTTGATTTGTTCAGTTGAGGATGCAGGTAGGATAGCTAGTTTAACAAATTCAAGATCGAAGGAATTTCGGTATCGAGTACTTGGCGATTGCTTGATAGCTGTGCTTGTTAAAGATAAACACATAAGTCACTGTTTCAATTCCTGTTCTTGGTGTAGTTGCTGATTTTGGTTCGATAGCGTCAAGTTCAATTTTCGATAACAGTTTGTTTCGGATCACATTCGGAGGGTGCGTTCGACTTAGGCCAGCTCAGCGCTGCGTCTCGACAACAACGGACTGGACGACGGATGTAATGGTTAAGCACGGTTTTAAACTTTCTGAGTATTTAGCTAAACATAGTTTTGTTGTTGATTGTAGATTAGATTTGTTAGAATATAAGTGTTGATATAGTTTGTTTACTGTTAGGCGTTGTTAGGCGTAAAGAGTTGAATCACATACGTGCATGCATGTAAGATTTAGTTAAAACATTCACGTGAAATATCAATTTGCTTCCACTGTTAAAGATTAGGCAGTAAATGGATGTTTTTAGTTGATAGTTATAATGATTTTACTGTTAATTTGTCCTTTCTTGTTTACAAGTAGATTTGGGCTTATAAATTGTTTTTGGGCTAGCACAAGTTAATTGAGGAAAATTAGTGAAAATTCAAAAACAGTAAAAAGGTCTAAAAAATTTAGAGTTTTACTTTTACTTTAGGTTTTATAAAAAATAAATAATATTTACTTTTATATAAAAAAAAGTTGATAAAAAGTTAGTTACATTTGTTAAAAGTTTGTTAGATTTGGTTAAAAAGTTAGTTGTCATATTTGTTAGAATTTGTTGAATAGTTACATTCTTGTTATTTTTGTTATTGAATTTGTTAGTTAGTTACTTGTTTACTTTACTTTTACTTTGTGTTTAATTGTGGTAATTGCAAGATGTTTTAGATTAGTACATATACGTATTAGTTAATATTTTTACATTTTTTACATGCTTTGTGTCAAGTAGATTAGATTCCAAACAAGCCTATTATTCACCAAAAACAATAAAGTCTTTGCCAGAAAACGTTAAATCAATTCGGATTGAGTCGAGAAAAACACTCATCAATAATGATCCAAAAACCACTCAAAACACAGTCAAATACATAATATTTAACTTTAAAATATCAGAATTACGCGTGTATTTATATTTTGTGTATTTTCAGGTAAAACAGATACATTTTGAACAAACACGCGGTTTCATGGATTTATTTGATGAAAAGACGAAGAAAAGGACAAAAGAAGCTTTCAAGGACTTTACTTGCCAATTATATGAACTTCAGGGACTGAAGTTGCCGCTTATTGAAGATCGTGGGCCTATATTGACAAAAGATCAAAGTTAAATCAAGTCTAGTACAAAGTGCCAAAATCTGCCAACTTCAGGGATTGATTCTGCCATGTTTAGAAAGAAGTGATCCATGTGATCACTTGTTAACCAATCAAAAGACTCCATTGAACTCACATGGATCAAACTTTAACAGCCATTAATTTGCCAATCATCAGCCATTAATGCGAGTCAACCAATATCAGCAATCAATAGTTGGAATTGATGGAAAGATAAGCTGGCGTTTAATGAGGACAATGGAGAATTAATAGCAAGAATGTATCACTTTATCAATCCCCATTACAAGACAATAACCAATCATAATTCATAATCTCCCTTCACACGGATGCTTACATGAAGACTCAGAATAACTGAATGCCACGTGGAAGACTCTCATTGGCCAAAACACTTCATCATTCCCTTCCACTCCTTTACTTCTTTGCTATAAATTCACACATTCCCCTCTCATTTGGACGAGTAGCATTAGTGTGTTTTTACACACACATAGTTAGAAAAGTTTTCCATTTTTCCTCTCAACTTACACTGTGTGTTTGTACACACTGTTAAACACACAAATTAGTTTAGTTAGTTACTTACTGTTATCAAACAGTTAGTATTGATAACCGACTTTGTAACCGCAATTCTTTCACAATCAATAGAACTTCAGTATTCTTTTTCTTTTATCAAGATTCATTTCACATTTAGCTACGGTACAACATGCGTTTCTTGCCATTAGAGTTACTGTTTTCAAGCTTTGTTTACATGTTGGTGATGATTACGTGATATATAAGTTGATCACTGTTCATATCTTTGTTGCGGCTAATAGTTTGTTTTCGAGTTCAAGATAGTAAAGAGTAGATCATCGTGGCTGATGAGTTTCATAAGAAGTTCTTGCTCGAGATTTATCAAGAATGAACCGTCACTGTTTGAGATTCGATTGAGTATAGTTGTTAGATTTTGATTACTGTAGCTGCAGTTTGTCGAACGAATTTGGAGATTGTTGCAGTTTTATTGAAGTACGAGATGGTAACTGTTTGAACCGAATTGAAGACGTTGATTAGTAGATAGAGGGATTTGTATTAGTATTTTGATGCCACTAAATGAGTCCTAGTAGTTGGAGAATATCAGTGAGAAGACCTTTAGCTTTTGATTGATTTCTCGTTCAGTTCGAGATAACTGTTCACGTGAAGAGGAGATTTCGATTCGTTCTAGTATTTGTCGATGCGGTTATATAGGAAGTAGTTACTGTTCATTTCAGTTTTAGCATCAGTCTCGATTCAGTTTTAGCTTGTTAAAGCTCATCATCAAAGGATTAGCAAGTTGTCGTTGGTATGTTTATGGGAGTCGAGTTGTTCAGTTGAGGATGCATGTAGGATAGCTAGTTTAACAGATTCAAGATCGAAGGAATTTCGGTATCGAGTACTTGGCGATTTCTTGATAGCTGTGCTTGTTAAAGATAAACACATAAGTCACTGTTTCAATTCCTGTTCTTGGTGTAGTTTCTGATTTTGGTTCGATAGCGTCAAGTTCAATTTTCGATAACAGTTTGTTTCGGTTCACATTCGGAGGGTGCGTTCGACTTAGGCCAGCTCAGCGCTGCGTCTCGACAACAACGGACTGGACGACGGATGTAATGATTAAGCTCGGTTTTAAACTTTCTGAGTATTTAGCTAAACATAGTTTTGTTGTTGATTGTAGATTAGATTTGTTAGAATATAAGAGTTGATATAGTTTGTTTACTGTTAGGCGTTGTTAGGCGTAAAGAGTTGAATCACATATGTGCATGCATGTAAGATTTAGTTAAAACATTCACGTGAAATATCAATTTGCTTCCACTGTTAAAGATTAGGCAGTAAATGGATGTTTTTAGTTGATAGTTATAATGATTTTACTGTTAATTTGTCCTTTCTTGTTTACAAGTAGATTTGGGCTTATAAATAGTTTTTGGGCTAGCACAAGTTAATTGAGGAAAATTAGTGAAAATTCAAAAACAGTAAAAAGGTCTAAAAAACTTAGAGTTTTACTTTTACTTTAGGTTTTATAAAAAATAAAAAATATTTACTTTTATATAAAAAAAGTTGATAAAAAGTTAGTTACATTTGTTAAAAGTTTGTTAGATTTGGTTAAAAAGTTAGTTGTCATATTTGTTAGAATTTGTTGAATAGTTACATTCTTGTTATTTTTGTTATTGAATTTGTTAGTTAGTCACTTGTTTACTTTACTTTTACTTTGTGTTTAATTGTGGTAATTGCAAGATGTTTTAGATTAGTACATATACGTATTAGTTAATATTTTTACATTTTTTACATGCTTTGTGTCAAGTAGATTAGATTCCAAACAAGCCTATTATTCACGAAAAACAATAAAGTCTTTGCTAAAAAACGTTAAATCAATTCGGATTGAGTCGAGAAAAACGAACTAAAAAGACAAATATTATATACCAAGAGATCAACACATAAAACATGCAGACAAGACAGATTTGGGCCTACTGTGGACAAAAAGATGATTGCTGATATAAATGTCAACTTGGTGACTTTAAACCCTACCAAACTTGATTTTAATTTAAGACAAACTACCATATACAATACAACCTAAGGCTTGACCTATACTAACTGAATGCAAAGACTTAAGACTCCACACTTGAAAACATAACCAAAATCCTACTGTTATCAAAATTCTGACAGAAAATGGTTAATGATCCCAAAACATGCAACTTGACTCTAAACTACTCACTCACACAAACCAATCCTAAAAATCCAATTAAACTTACCAACCTAGAGTGTGTTGGACTATTTGGTTGACTAGTGTTGTCACTCACTACCCAAAACTAACAGAACCAAACAATCCTTAAAGTGAGCAAAAGCAAAATTTTCACACTTTTCAAAGGAGATGCATGTAAATCACTACCAAACCTTTGTAAATAAAGAATAACATATAAAACTTGTAAAAATAACACCAATTGATTATCAAACTACAAATGAGCAGCAATCAAGCAATAAAACCACAAATTCACCAAAAATCACACAAATTGCAAAAATGAGGTTTCAAGCCTATACCTTGAGGAATTTACATCCAAACCCCTTTATGGCTGATGCCATCTCCTTTTTAGCAACATCTGGACTTTGGGCTTTTGGAAGATCTGTTTGATGCAATGAAAGAAAAAGGGAGGCTACAACAGCCAAACCCCAAATATATTCAATGATATGGAACAAGAAGGAATGCTATGTCTTTTAGTGAACCTGCACGCACACAAGGCAACCAAACAAATTTCAAGCACCCAAGGAACCACCGACAGCTTGGTGTCAACAAGTTGTGGAGGTTTTGGATACAGTTAAATAGAAAACAGAAAAAAAAACAATAAAGTGATTTTCTTCAAAAATAACTTGGAACAAGGATCTTTTGCAAATAAATAAGAGCACCAGCAGAATTAAACAAGGTTGTATAACCTAAACATGTATTTGGGTGGCAATCCAATACATGCCAAAGTTATATAAACTTGGGTCCTAAAAACTTAACCAGGACACTTGAAAAAGAAATTTGGTAACTTG
Organism: Glebionis coronaria; assembly: GCA_025667525.1. NCBI lineage: Eukaryota > Viridiplantae > Streptophyta > Magnoliopsida > Asterales > Asteraceae > Glebionis > Glebionis coronaria. The sequence continues at coordinate 195,338,295 of CM046880.1, forward strand.
AAAATAAAAATTACAGAAAATAAAAACGAATTTAAGAGACAATGTTTACACTACTTGGAACACAAAAAATTGAAAAGCTCAATTCTTACTTTAACTATTCAAAATAAGAGGTTTACAATATTTTTGGAACAAAACTAAAATATGCTACTAAGATCCTATTTATACTATTAAAATATGAAGAACAATGAAACCCTAATCCGTTCTTGAAGTCCCCAAACTACCCTTGCTGATTCCTTGAGTATATTCTTGATTCTTGATTTTGAATTTTGGTCTTTGTCAGATTATGAAGCCCCATGTGATACCAGTTGTTGTGAAACAATCCTAGCCATTTATGAAGTGTGGAGAACACTCAAACTCATCGTAATCGTCCATTTGGTATTCCTTTTGATAAATGTGAAAGAAACCGTGAGTGATGATGGCTGTGAGGGGAAAACGGATGAAGGGTCCCTTTCCTGAGCATGTGAATATGTCATGTGTTAGCTGACTATCAAAAACCCTTTGCTTAATTGACTTTTCCTTAAGTAAATTGGTAGATTTTATACGTGGATAAGTAAGGGTTGTTTAAAGGGTGGTGATGTTACAATACATGTTCCCTCATTAGTTGAATTTGACCAAAATCTTGACTTTGTTTTAATAATAAACCGGGTCTTCTTGATGGACAGGTGGGATGGGCTTAGTGGGTTTTGGTGGGTTGAATGGGTAATGGTTTAGGTTTTAGACGAAAATAGCCCTTCATTTTTGTAAAATGCTTCACATAAAGTTTTCAATAGCTACATTCCTTCTCCTTTTATTAATATCTTTGGCCAAATGAATATTTAGTCCCTCTACTTTTGTAAACTTGTAGTAGGGACTATCTTTGCTACTTTGAGCAATTATCAAGGGCTGAATATGTAAACTCTTGAAATTTTAGGGACCAAACTTGTAATTTGAGGTTTTACAAGGGTATAAAATGACAAGTCTTCAATTCTTGAGGGACCAATCTTGTCAATTCTTCAAACTTCAAGGACTTCTTTGGAAAATCATTGCTCGGGTCTGGTTCTTTATGCGGCTTCATTTCCCGTGTTCGTTTTTACTTGATTTTTGTTCTCTTTTGTTGAATTCATGATATCCGTACCTAAAATACACAATGAACAAACATAAGCATATTTTATGGTATTTTATGATATTTTTGCATATTTTAAGCCCGTTTTGGACGATAAGACTATGTATAAATGCAGTCTCATCACTCTCCCGTACTAAACCATTGTCGTGCCCTCACGTAATGCTAGAATAAAGTATCATAGCACCTCCAAAAGTCATTTTTATATGACAATTTATTGAAATGTAAATTTAATTTCGCTACTACTTGTGTTTTAGACATAATGTATTGTTTTCATCACGAGAATGTGACTTTTAGGGTCAAAGAATAAGAACACGTGAATGCCTCATAGAGATAAGTTCATCATCCTCGATTTTCACTCAATTACATGCTAAGCGTGAAACAAGATCATTGTCATTATAAGTTAGTAATGCTAACACTACTCATATGCTCTAATCACGTACTTAAACTCCCTTATTCCTAACTAGTATCTCTTATATTTTATTTTTTTCTTAATGATCACGAGGATACATTTTGACTTATTTCGATATTTATTTAACCCGAAAATAAAGTGGGACGGTTTAATTAATAAGTAGCTAAAGGAACGATCTTTTAAACGTTTCTTCTAATCATTTAAAGTTCATATCTTGGCATAACTCGTTTCAAGATTTGAGACCTTTCTTGGACCGATATTTGGCATGTGTTTCGAACTTCAAATCTTGAGAGACGATCTTGAAATTATGGTCTTCTCTTCATTTTTGGTACACATCTTCAACTTGATACGAGATGCTTCAACTTTTGACAACGACTTCTTAATTTATCCTCTTCTTTATTTAGGATTTTTGATTAACAACGAAACGCCTCCTTATAGGACTTGGATTTATTTATCCTCATGCCTTGTTAGGGTCTTTTTGGATAGATTTTTCCGCAACCTTTTGGGGGATCGAATATCTCGTCCTCGGTGGTAAAGTGTGAAGAAACATGAGGGGCTTCCCCCACACTAAAAACATACAAAGCATCGTCAAAAGGAGTAGACGAGCTTGTAGCACTCAAATAACGATGTGATGACGGAGTTAGACTTGTGGAAAAATCATTTAAATCAATTTTAAAATCTTTTCCTTTTTCATCATTTTCAAACTCTTTATGAAAACCTGATTTGATTATGTCAAAAATATTTGGCGTTTCTAAACGATGGTAGGCACACAAAAAATTCTCACATTTAAGTCACGGTTAGGGTGTGGTGGGATAAGTTCTCAAAACGTTGATCAACAAAGAACACCGCCCCCTCGGGGTCAACATATTTGTCATCTTCATGTACGTTAATCTCTTCAATTTCTTCATCATAGATAGGCTCGTCAAACCAAGGTTTGTCATTCCCCTCATTAAGGATTTTAGAAACTCTCTCGAAAATATCACGATCAAGCACAAAACCATCATTCTTTTGTGGGGATCCTTGATAAGTTAGATCCTCACGAATGTGGTAAACGTCATTCTCATTTGAGGAGCGTTGATTAGGTAAATCCTCGAGAATGGGATTTTTGGTCACGTGAGTTGGTTCGTCATTATGAATGAGACGTTCCAACTCATCAAGTTCGACCTCGATATTGGAAAAATCAACCTCACTTGTAGGTGGAAGTGGAGGCAAAAGAGCAAGCTCTCGTTCAATAATTTCCTCAATCTCGGGCTCGAATTCAAAATCATCATACTCACCACATGAAGAATTCTTTTTAGGAGTAAAAATTGCTTGTGGATTTTTGAGTATGTGATCAATTTCGGCAAAATCATCCTCATCATCATTATCAAAGAAAGTGTCGATGTGAGAACTCACAACCATGGTCTTACAAGTCAAGTGACTATGCTTAGGTGACATTTCCATGACGAGAGGATCGATATCGATAAAACCTTAAGCCTCAATGGATATTGGACTAGGAAATGGAGGCACTTCAATGGAATTAGAACTTGAAGCCTCAAAGACGTGGTCCTTCGAAGGTGGTGAAGACGAGTCCATATTGGTCATTGTCGTGATGGCACTAACATTGCCCTTTGGAATTGGTTGTTTACTTGTTTCGCCGAATATATCCCAAAAAGATTTATCATCCATAAATTTACGAATGCCCTTTTGAATTAAGTAAACATATTCTTTATCATTAAAATCTTCATCTTTAAAAGCGTTCATTTTCCTTCTTTCAAAACATGCATCTAGCCTCATTTTTTCCACTAAAGTATGAGCTTTGATATTATCATATTTTGAAATATCGGTTCTAGGAACCTCGGTTTTATCATAATCATTTGAAACTTGGGATCTACTCGCGAAAAAGTCCATTTTATCCTCCCCATATTTCATAGTTAATTTCCTACCGTGAACGTCGATTACGGCTCGAGCCGTCGATAAAAAGGGTAGACCTAACATAATGGGGCATTGAGGGTCACACTCATAATCGGAAATGACTATGTCCGGGGGAAAAACAAACTTTCCAATTCTAACATAAACATCCTCGGCTATTCCAATTGGTTTTAATGGTGTACAATTTGCTAGCTCGATAGTCATGTTCGTGGGGGTATAATAACTTTGATTTTGCTAGGTTCAATTGTTCGTTTCTCGGTATCTTAACGAATTGATTTCCGGTTCAAAGTACGACTCAGTTGATTTTGGTGAAATAAATATTTTTGGTTGTTTTAAAATAAATGTGCAAGACGTTAAAATAAATGACGGTAATTAAAACTAAAACTAATTAAAAATAAAGTAAAAACGAAACTCAGAAAAACTGTCACTTTTTCCGTAAAATAAAAATAGAGAAACGTAAAGAAATGAAAACGATAAAATAAAAACGTTTAAAATTAAATGACGAGAAATTAAAACTTTGAAAAGTAAATGACGTAAAATAAAAATTGACAAAAAGTAAATTTGAAAATTAAATAAGACAAAACAAGTAAAAATAAATTGACGTAAAAATAAGATGAAACAATTAAAATAAAGTTAATTAAAAATGGCGGGAAAATAAATTTGAAAATTAAATTTAAACTAAAACTAATAAAATTCGCAATTAAATAAAAACTGAATTAAATTCGCAAAATAAAAAGAAATGAATTCGCAATTGTAAAAAAAACAAAAGATTTCGCAATCAAGACAAACCAAGATTCCGCAATTCCTCTTGAAGAACAATTCCGTAATTACCACGATTGTCACAAATTCGCAATAAAGGAAATGTTGCGAAATCTTACCAGTACTTCCTAAAAACTAGGAAAACGAAAAAGTACGAAAATAAGCATAAAAATCTTAACTTTTCAAGGATAATAAGCAAAGTAAAAAGACAATAAGCTAAACAAAAACACTAGAATAATGATAAAACTTATAAAAACATCAAAAATAAGACACGAAAATTAAAAAGATTCAAACTTTTAAAGAAAACTTTGAAAACACTTAAGTTAAATACCAAATAAGCACATAAGATTGTCAAGCTTATGGCTATTTCGTATGAAAACTTATAAGGTAAAAGAAAAGACAAAACTTTTAAATTAATTAAGCAAATGGATTAAGCAAAAACTTGCTTAATCCGAAATTGGAACCGAATCAAAAAGAAGAAGAGTAGAATGAGATAGATAAAAGTAAACTTGATCAAAGATTAATAAAGATTAAAGCAACAAAATTAAAACACTTACTTGGAATTTAAAGAAATTGAAGTGCAAAACATGTATTTAAAATGACAAGTAATTAAATGTGCAAAAATTAAAGTGGAAGAGCATAGTTTGTCAAACTAGCCAACAAAGAAAAATGATTAATTAACTAAACTATATATAGGGGAGGATTAGGAAGCTTCCTCCCCTCCTTCATTTCTTCTTAATTGCGTCATTAGGTCCTTAAGCCTTTAATCTTCATTAATTGCACCATTAGTCCTTTATTCTTCTAATCTTCTTTAAACTTGGACTCTAATGACTTGTGGCTCGGGATTTCTTTTGAACTCGTCTTTTAATTCTTCAATAAAATAGACTTGAGTTCCTCGGCTTTTAGTAAACTTTCGTCTTTTGACTTTTTCTTCGATAGATCTTCAGAATTGGTCTTGGACTTCCGTTCTTTTTGCACTCTTGACTTCTTGACTTCGTCTTTTCATCTTTTTCTTCATTAAAAGCCCGTAAATGCCCGTGAATGCCCGTGTTTTCTCCACTTTTCACCTTTTCGTCCTAAATCACAACAAAAACACAAACCACGCATAATTCCGACATAAAAGACATAAAATACACGTTTTGGCTTGGTTATTATTGTAATTAAGTGGTAGAAAAGATGGGTGTTTTCACACCTATCAGATCCCCTACACTTGACCATTGCAATGTCCTCATGCAATGCATTAGTTACAAAGCAAGTTTACATTTTTCATCATAATCAATCCACGTTGGCCTTTATTAAAGAGATCGAAAACTATAAACATTCAAAGTAAAGAAATCAAAAAGCATACCTTGGGTTTTGGAAATGTCATGAATAATCATCATCCTCAAGTTTTCACTTTCTCCAAACCAAGCTTAAAAACGAGATCATTGTTATTATAAGTTAGCAGACTACCACGAACTCATGTGGGCCAATTATTCACTTAGACTCCCTTATTCCTAGGGGTATCTCTTATATTTTATTGTTGTCTTGAATGATCACGAAGATGCATTTTTGACTTATTTCGATAGTTATTAAGTCTAAAAATAAAGTGAACGATTTAATCAATAGTTAGCTAAAGGACAAAATCTTTTAAAACTGCTTCTCGGGACCTCATAAAGTTCATATCTTGGCATAACTCGCTTCGCGATTTGAGACCTTTCTCGGACCGATATTTGGCAGCGACTTCATACTTCAAACCTTGAGAGACGTTCATGAAATTATGGTCTTCTCTTCATAAATGGAATTTCTTTACTTGAACTTTTTGAGAGATTCATACTTGGACCACGACTTCTTCATTTTTCTCCAATCTTTATTTTGGATTTTGATTTACAACGATCCGCCTCCTTTTATGACTTGGATCTATTTATCCTCATACCTTGTTAGGGTCTTTTCGAATGCACTTCTCCATGACTTTTAGGGAGTATTTGCTTTTCGTCGTGTGTCTCGATCCTTTATATTGATTTTTGATAAATGATTCTTCACATCACTTTGGATCTTTAGCAACAAAATATAGCCCTCATGCCTTGTTAGGGCCTTTTCGGACTCGCCAATCTTCGCATCCCGCTTCAATAAGTTATGCCTTGGCTATGAACTCTAATCCATACCGAGCAACTTTTAAACGATCTTGGGCTAGAAGCTAAGTAACTTTTCAAATCGTACAACCTTATTTATTGCAGATAAATTTATTAGCAAGCGATGGGAGAATAGGCTCATAATTAACTCACATAAATTCATGAAAGAATACCGAACTTATAATTGGCTCTATCATCTCTCGTTCTCCACAGTTTAAAATCTCAAGGAATGAGACTCGTGGATGCTTAGCCTATTAAATCAAAGTTTTGGGTTTTCGAGTCGTCTATAGGATCTTGCAAATTCTTAGACTTTTTCAAGTTTAGAAATCGCATTTTAAAGTTCCCTTGATAAACGACTCTCTAGGATCAATTATAGGAACTTGCGAAAAGTTCTTGTTCTTAACCCGTGAGAGTTAAGACTTTCGCGTTTTATAGCTCCCTATATAAAAGCCTAGCAAAACTTGACTTAAACACGTTAAGGATACTAGCTAGAGTAACTTAGACAAGTAAACTCGGGTTGAGTCAAAAGATTCACAACGTTTGAAAATAAAAACCACTTATTCAAAGATTTATTCAAGCAAAGGAAGAAAATAACTATACAAAGATAAAAACTAATAGGCCAAAATAGATCAAAAATTTTGAAAAATGTCGAAAAATTGATTTTCCGGTTAAAATGAGGACAAATACAAGGAAAAGACCACTTAACTTCGATAGAAGTCCCCCTTACACTTAACATAAACATTGTCCTCAATGTTTAAGCATGTGGGAGTAAACTCCCCTACACTTAGGACATTGTGCACTTTGTTTAAATCTTGCTAAGGAAAGGACAACTAAAGAGATTCCTATTGTATATTGAGAAAATATAAAATAGTGAATCGAAAAGAGTTTAGGATAGACCCGAGAAGAAGTGAACACGGAATCACGGGTCGTCAAGAATCATCAAGAGTGGATCATTGAAGCTCGAATCCCTGATTAGAAGTGAGGAGAGGAAAGCAAACCAACGGGTCTCCCCTACACTTATGGTAAAAACAAAGAAAAAGATAGATAGATAATTGGGTTGCCTCCCAAGAAGCGCTTGTTTTTGTTATCCGAGTCACGAGCCTGACTCGTCCCCGAATTAAATGGTCCATGGGGAAACCTCTAATGTTATACCGGGATCAAAGACCTTGTCCTCGTTCCAGGAGGAATATAACAAAGGGGAGGCAGGAGGATAAGTCTTAAACGGTAGAAATGTCCTTTCAAAATACGAGAAGTATGTGAAATCTTGATCCTCGGGAGGTGGGGTGGGTATAGGAATCACATTGTCATCCTCCAAAGACAATGGATGTGGACCAATTGGCAAATCCGTAAGGTTATTAATCATAAAATGGTCATTGTCACCTCCCGGGTCAAAACACTCATCCTCATTGCCCGGAGAGGGAAATTGATACATCACCCGCTTGGGTGTGCATTCAGTAGGATGAGGGGGAAATATAGTAGGAGAAGTAAGAGAAGAATTACCTTCCACCTGCGATACTTTTCCAGTAGAGTCAGAACTCTCCACCTCTGCGACAGAAGGGGTCATGGCTATCAAAGTATGCTCATCAGTAACAAGATAGTTATAGCTATCAATGTCTTCAATCCTTTCGTCAAAGAGAGGATTCACCTCACTAGATATGTAATCGTCATCAAAATCAAATAAAGGGTTCGAATAAATCTTGAAAATTTCCTTAGGAACGTCTTCATCGGATAGTGACTCGTCATCACTAGAAGTAGAATCATCATCTTGATCGAAAAGAGGATTAGATAAAACCATATAATCCTCTTCCAAAGTGTTGGTGGAAGGAACATCATCAGAAGAAAGTGCATCATACTCATCGTCACTGTCGGATGTCAACTCAGATTCACTTGGAATTGAGACCAGGTTATCAGCGCTAGACGTATTGAATTCGTCAGATTCCTTTGCAGGAATTGTGCTGATATCCTCATCCCTTAAGATGGTTGAATCCTTAGGCTCCGGCAAGTCAGGAGAGGGAATAGCATTCTCATTGGTCCAAGAAATAGGACTCTCATCGTCATCACTGTCATAATAATATGGAGACACAAGAGGAGGAGTATAAGCATTAAGGTTAGATACCTGCTCTTGGTGCTGATCCGCTTGCCATTTCTCCATCATCCTATGGACAATTTCTTGAACTTTTTGAAAGTTGTCAAACAGTGTGGCCAGTAGATCAGGAGGAGAGGCATGACAGGGTTGAGGATTGACGGTGTGACGTGGGGGCTCACGGTTATAAACACTGGGATGATAGCACGGAACTTTCTCAAAGATCTTCGACGGATCACAAGAAGAAGCATCATGAGGGCCCCCACAAATATAGCACCACGGGTATGGAGAAAAACCCGGTGCGGCTTGAGGATAGGGATTGTCATAGGGAGAGGGTGAGGAAGTATTGTAAGAGTTGAAGTATGAGTTTGTTGAATTGCAAAATGGACAAAATCCAAATTGTGTATCGTCGATATCAAAACCACACCGCTCACAAGTACACCATTGACATGTTTGAAAACCATGCCAAGGTCGCCCACACCGGCCGCAAGACGAATCCATGAAGAATTATAGAGAAGAGGGGTAAAGAAAAGAATTAAACATAATAGAGGATAAAGAGGAATGTTTTTGGTGCAAAACTTTGAAAAAGAAATGCTTTTTATGATTTTTCAAATGTTTTTGGGGGTTTTGGAAAATTTTTGACACAAAAAATAACGTTCACGAGTGAACGCATCCCAAAAAGCAACGCGTCTCTCACAGAAAACCGTTAATCTTTACGAAAAGAGCCGGCAGTGGCGCCATTTAATAACTTGTTTTTGGCCCGGTAAAAAGATTCGTTGATGTGTGTCTAATCGAATTGATCTAGGTTAACTATGTGACTCAATTGTTTTTTGGTGAAACAAATAGTTGTGTCGTTGTAGTAATTAAATGTGCAAGACAATTAAAGTAAATGACGTTAACGTAAATATAAGTCTAACTTAAAGTAAATGGTGCAAGTATTTAAAAGCGTGACGGAAATTAAAAGGCACTAAAATAAATAACGCAAACTTAAATCTATCTAAGGCGAACTTAAAACGCAACTAAAACTTAAACTAAGGCAAAGCTTAAATAAATCTAAGACAAGTAATCTTAAAGTGCGATTAAGTAAAAGGGCGGGAAAATTAAATTTTGAAAATTAAAACTAAATATAAACAATTAAATTCGCATCTTGTAAAAAAATAAAGAATTAATTTCGCAATTAAAGACTTAAATTCGCAATATTGAAAAAAAACTGAAACAATTTCGCAATTAACCAATAATTGCGAAATCATACCACAATTCCGCAATGTCGAATTGTCCAAATTTCGTAATTATCGAAAAGCCAGAATTCGCAATTGAAAAAATGATCAAATTCGCAATACTTGCGAATTCAAAGATTTCGCAATTACAAATTACGGAAGATTGGCGCCATTTAATAACTAGGATTTTCCTAGGTTCAATTGTTCGTTTCTCGGTATCTTAACGAATTAATTTCCGGTTCAAAGTACGACTCAGTTGATTTTGGTGAAATAAATATTTTTGGTTGTTTTAAAATAAATGTGCAAGACGTTAAAATAAATGACGGTAATTAAAACTAAAACTAATTAAAAATAAAGTAAAAACGAAACTCAGAAAAACTGTCACTATTTCCGTAAAATAAAAATAGAGAAACGTAAAGAAATGAAAACGATAAAATAAAAACGTTTAAAATTAAATGACGAGAAATTAAAACTTTGAAAAGTAAATGACGTAAAATAAAAATTGACAAAAAGTAAATTTGAAAATTAAATAAGACAAAACAAGTAAAAATAAATTGACGTAAAAATAAGACGAAACAATTAAAATAAAGGTAATTAAAAATGGCGGGAAAAATAAATTTGAAAATTAAAACTAAATAAAATAATTAATTTCGCAATGTAAAAAAAACTGAAATAATTTCGCAATAAAAGAAGTAAAATTCGCAACTCTTAAAATTGTACACAATTTCGCAATATTGCGAAATTGTGACTTAAATCCGCAATTGGCAAAATCAAATAAATCCGCAATTGGCAAAATCAAGAATTCCGCAATATTGGAAAAATTCAATTTCGCAATACCACAAACCCAGCAATTCCGCAATGCACAATTTTGCACAATTCCGCAATATGGTCATATTTCGCAATAATTGCGAAATGATGAAGATTTCGCAATTGGAAGGAAGACAAGAATTCGCAATAGGCAGAAATGTTCAATTCCGCAATTGGGAGGGATTCAATTTCGCAATTAGCAAAAAAGGCAAGATTTCGCAACTTTGGAAAAAGTTCCTAAAACGAATCAGATTTCCTAAAAACTAGGAAAACACAAAAAGTACGAAAATAAGCACAAAAATCTTAACTTTTCAAGGACAATAAGCAAAATAAAAAGACAATAAGCTAAATAAAAACACTTGATCAAAGATAAAACGTTTGAAATCAACAAAAACAAGACACGAAAAGTAAAAAGATTCAAACTTTATATAAAAAGAAGATGAAAAAGATTAAGATTGAAAACTTTAAATCAACACAAACAAATATTTATAAAAAGAAGATGAACAAGAAGATTAAAAACTTAAAGATAAAAGATTAAAGAACACAAAATTAAAACTTACTTGAAAATTAAAGGTGCAAGACAAGGTAATTAAAGGTGCAATAAAGTAAATGACATTAATTTAAATGTGCAAAAATTAAAGTGGAAGAGCATAGTTTGTCAAACTAACCAACAAAGAAAAATGATTAATTAGCTAAACTATATATAGGGGAGGATTAGGAAGCTTCCTCCCCTCCTTCCTTTCTTCTTAATTGCGTCATTAGGTCCTTAAGCCTTTAATCTTCATTAATTGCACCATTAGTCCTTTATTCTTCTAATCTTCTTTAAACTTGGACTCTAATGACTTGTGGCTCGGGATTTCTTTTGAACTCGTCTTTTAATTCTTCAATAAAATAGACTTGAGTTCCTCGGCTTTTAGTAAACTTCCGTCTTTTGACTTTTTCTTCGATAGATCTTCAGAATTGGTCTTGGACTTCCGTTCTTTTTGCACTCTTGACTTCTTGACTTCGTCTTTTCATCTTTTTCTTCAATAAAAGCCCGTGAATGTCCGTGTTTTCTCCACTTTTCACATTTTCGTCCTAAATCACAACAAAAACACAAACCACGCATAATTCCGACATAAAAGACATAAAATACACGTTTTGGCTTGGTTATTATTGTAATTAAGTGGTAGAAAAGATGGGTGTTTTCACACCTATCAGGGTAAGTCTAGGCAATTCATCAATTTCCAAAGAGAATGAGGCATGAGATTTATGCTAGCACCTAAATCGGCAAGGGCTAAACATCCCTCAATCTCGGAAAAATCACAAGGTAAAAGAAATTGCCCTGGATCCTCTTCCTTTCTCGGCATATGCCTTTTTGGTTTTTTAAGAAGGATCGAAGCACAAGTTTCCTCAAGGGTCACATTGGTGAGGTCGATAAAGCTCTCTTTTTGAACTGTGGATGGAATTTGAGGTACACGAGGATGTGCACTCTTTTCCTTGGTCACCACGTTCACCCCATCGACTTTAGAACAAGAAGGCGTTTTAAAAGTCGAGGGTTGGGAAGAAGGAACAACTCTAAATCCATCAAGGTTTGGGGTAATCACATGACTTTTTTCACGAGACGAGGCGACTTTAACATGTTCCTTCGGATTTTGTACGACACTAGGTAACGAACTCGATGACGCACCCTAAGACTTGTTCATAATGGCCGAAAACATTTTTTTAATGTCGATTTGTCCTTGCTCAATCTTTGTATTTTGATTTTTTAATGTATTGGAAAGTAGTTTTTCAAAGTACCAATTTGTCCCTCTAATCGTCTCATATTAGCCTTATTCGTTTTCATATATTCTTAAAACTCGTTTGACGAACTATTTTGAGTAGAATTAAAGTTCCCTTGGTTTTGATTATTTCTTTGAAAATTCCTTGATTACCACTTGAAAAATTGTTACCTTGATTAGCGTTGTTTTGAAAATTCTAGTTTTGATTGTTGTTGTTATCTTGATTTTGCCAACCTAAATTTCGACCTTGATTATAACCTTGATTATTTCCTTGAAAATTGTTTCGGTTTTTGTTTGAAAATTCATTTTCACGATTAAAATTGTTGCCTTGGTTATAATTGCCTTGTGATTGACCCGCGTTGTTTTGATTTTGAAAATTGTTGTTTCTATTTAACGCGTTAACACTCGACGTTTGGCCATCCGTAGCCGCACACTCGTAATAATTATGAGGTCCACCACACAACGTACACGAAGCCTCAACCGCTTTCACCGTAGCGGGATCGTCTTTCTTTTGCATTTCGATCAAGAACGATGTAAACACATTCGTCAACTTATCGACTTTCGCATCAACCCTCTCAATATTACGATTAGAATTACTAACATTGGAGACATTGGAAACACTCGGTGTGCTACGAAGTTGGTAAACCTTGGATCTATTTTCGATAATCACTAAAGCATCTTTCGGAGTTTTACACAAAAAATTGCCACCAGTGGCGGAATTTAACGAATCTTGTTCTTGAAAACTAAGATCGTTATAAAAAGTGTCGATTTTGTGTAACTCGAAAAATCCATGGTGAGGACATGGCCTAAGCAATTCCTTAAAACGATCTGACGCGTGTCTAAACGATTCATTCGGCTTTTGTTCAAACCTCGTGATCTCGTTTTTAAAAAAACACATGGTCTTAGACGGCGGAAAGAAATGATTAACGAATTTGGAAACAAGATCCTTCCACGTAATTATGGAATTAGGTGGCTCTTTCTCGTACCAATCCTTGGCGGCAGCATCGAGCGAGTACGGAAAAAGCATAAGCTTAACGACATCGGTGTCGAAGTTTTTAAACTTGCTCGTGGCCAAAAGACGATCAAAATTCCGAATGTGATCGTGAGGATTATCCGCCACACGACCTCTAAACTTCGTTGCTTGAATTAACGATAGTATTCTGCTTTTAATATCAAAGTTCTCCGCTTCGATAGCGGGAATTACGATCGCGCCTCCATAATCCTCGGTGGGTGCTTGGAGCAACTCCATCATCGTACGATTCTCGGCTATCTCGTCTACGGTTTCGACAACAAAATTAGGAACGTTCATTTCTAAATCATGTCTTCGTTGTCGATTCCTTCGATTTCGATTGCGTCGATTCGATGCGTTGCTAGAATTCGTATTGTCCTTCGGTCGAGTGCGAATGAACTAACGTAGAGAATGGGGGGTAGCAAAGAAGATTCTTTTGGGGGTTGTTAACTTTTTCAATTTTTTTGGTTTTTTATTTTTTTGGATTTTCGGTGTATTACGTAGACTCAAATCTACAAATCTCTCCTCGAATCAATTTCTAGATTAAAGGAGCCTCAAGGAATGAAAAACGACCACGTTGAGTGAACGTCTTTGATGACTTTAGAACTTTGGTGGAACACCAAAACGTTCAAGAGAGTTTAATCTTTGAAAAACAAGCAAATCTATATGATACGTAGATAATACTTTGGTTGGCAAACCCTCGATTAGCCCTTTTTCTCAAAACACGCACAAGTAAGCGGAGGAAACGAGGTGGTGTGAAGCACTTAAGAGCCTTTTTCCTTTAGGTCGTGAAATACAACAGCCTTATACCCACCTTATAGTTTGTGTTAATCAAAATTAAGCCTTTCGAATGTAATTATCTATTTTGCCTTTTTCTTTTTGTTTTGGATTCAAATACAATAATTGAGTGATGAAATCACAATTAAGGTTGCGTTTTCACGCTTTTGGAGATATCGTAAATTTATTATGATACATAATACAATATATTAATAGTATTCACAAAAAAAACGAAAATGAATATTAGGATATTCTACAATATAGTAAAAGATTGCTGTGTGTTTAATTGAGGACAACTAAACACGATTTATTTGGATTTTTTGGGTAAAGGGGTCACTCCCCGGTAAAATATATTAGATCCCAAAGAAACCAATGAGTACAATGGAATGTGACTGAATGTCACATTAACCTCGAGCACATGCTCGAACAACCTAGAATGAATGACAGACCATCCATTTTACCTAACAATTACAAAACCAATAACACTAATAGGAAAAAACCACCTAATAGTGCATAAACAATAAGAACCAACTATCATGGACCAATAAAAATAGAGTCAGATAACTCCCAAAGACGAGCATACTTCTCACTCTCCTTGGACTTCTTGAAATTGTACGACATAAGTTTTAGCCGAACAGCAGATGTAATGGATTCAACAATTTGGGTGACTGTACGCTTGTTCGTCTTAAACAACCTCCAATTCTGTTCTTTCGATATAAAATAAGCTGCTGAGGCGACCACCAATTTAGAAACAATAACAACAGTCGTCCTTCTTCGAGCAATAGGATTAATATGAGCAATCATACCATACACATCAGGGGGCAAAGAAGCAAAACAAGTCCTCCCTTTCACCTGATTCCAAACATTCATTGCAAACTGGCATTGAAAGAAAAGATGTTCATGGGAATCAGCTTGACATTCACATAAAGAGCAAACCGATCCTAAGGATGAGGAAGCGTCCCAGTGAGTAAGTCGATCATGCGTTTTTAATTTATGCTTAACAATCAACCATAAATTAAAAGCATGCCTGGGTATATTCTAAGGAAACCAAATCGTATTAAACCACGACACTTTAAGGTCCCTCGGTCTGATGGATGGCCACACCTGCTGAATAGAGAATTTTGTTGACATAGTATTTCCAGCCCGCCAAACCAAACAATCATGAGCCGAACCACCAACTTGGCCTATACAAGAATGCAACACTGGATATTTAGACAGCAGCTCCACAGGCCAGCTCCACAGGCCGGCTCCACGAACCATTGACAATAATATCCTTAACCTTTGCATTTATCGAAAGACCTGCTCTATCAATATCACGCATGGACACATGAGACTCAACCGGGCCAGCCTCACACCATTTATCAAACCAAAGA
This sequence comes from Glebionis coronaria, assembly GCA_025667525.1. Taxonomy (NCBI): domain Eukaryota; kingdom Viridiplantae; phylum Streptophyta; class Magnoliopsida; order Asterales; family Asteraceae; genus Glebionis; species Glebionis coronaria. The sequence continues at coordinate 195,353,613 of CM046880.1, forward strand.
GACGTTTTCGAGCTATCTCCCAACTTAGACCAAAATAATTCACGAATAACAGAGCGCAGCTCAAGCATCTTTCTCCAACCCCAAGATATATTACCTCGCATAGGAACACTCCAAAAGCTACAGCCCTTAAGTTTATATTCATGAATCCATTTGACCCATAAGGAGTCTTTAAAGGTAAGCAACTTCCAAATATTGTTAACCATAAGAGCAGAGTTGAAATACTCTAACCGACGAATACCTAGACCACCCTCATCTTTAGGAAGACATGCAACTTCCCATGCAACCTTCGACTTCCCTTTTTTCATGGGTCCATGGCACCAAAAGAAACCACGCATAATCTGTTCTATATCACGTAACACACGAGAAAGAATAATAAGCACTGAAGCCCAAAATACATGCATAGATCCAAGAACATACCTGATTAGTTGGAGTCGACCCGCTATTGACAACGACTTATTTTTCCAATCTTGAACACGGTTCTGGACCTTTTCCATAAGTTCTTTGCAATCCCAAATCATAAGCCGAGAAGAAATCAGTGGAACACCTAAATATTTTACAGGGCACCGCCCTTCTTCAAATGCCAGAACATTAAGGATACTAGGCTTGACAAAATTCAGCACATTACAGAAATACGTTGTGCTCTTGGGCAAACTAGGATGCAAACCCGAAGAATCTTTAAACTTCTCCAAAGCTTCCTTAATAACATTGGCAGATTGAACATCCCCATAAGAAAATAAGAATAGATCATCCACAAAACATAGATTAATAAGCTCGAGACGTGAACGGTAACGATGATATGTAAAAACCCCTGACTCCGCAACCAAAAATGAAAAGAAAAAACGCACTACTCACACAAACACGATATATATAAGGCACTAAACACCTCCCCAGCAGCGGCGCCAAAAATCTATGTAGTAAAATTAGTCACTTGTCTTAGGAAAAACAAATAACCGTGGCAAGTATTAACCTTTCACATTTAGGAAAACGCGAATGCTCGATAAATGCGAGTTCGTTCTCGAAGGAGGTATGTAATGTGCCAATAATATAAAACCAAGTTTGGATTAGTAACGTTTTTGGTTGTGAGAAGAAAGAAAAGTAAATGACGAGTTACGCTACGATTAAACTACGCCGAAAAATTAAACATATACATTAAAACGTAAAACGCGACGAAAATAAAAATTTTAAACTAAACACTAATTAGAAATAAAAATTAAGTATAAAATAATATAAATAAGAATAAAAATTTAATAAATAAATTTTGTAACTTATTATTAATTAAATAATTAATTTTAAATGCTAATTAAATCCCTAAAATTAAATATAACTAACAAAAAGTCCTAAATTATATTTATTAAAAGCTAAAGACAAAAAGTCATAAACTAAAATCTTACTTATATTAATTAAAAGCTAAAAAGTATTTTTCTAAAAATTTTAAACTATTTTTCTATTTTTAAAATGCTAAAAACTAATTTTTAATTAAAATAATGATAAAAGAATAATAAAATAATGAGAAAAATAAATTTTCTTTTTCTAAAATCCTAAATTACTTAACTAAACAAGAGAAAAATGATAAAAGTTGAAAAAAGTAATTTTAAGCCTAATAGGACAAAAACAGAATTGCTAAAAGCTAATTTTTAGTTAAAATAATGTTAAAAAATAATTAAATAATCAGAAAAATAAAATAACTTTTTTCAAAAATTCTATTTTATCTAATATTACTTAGGAAAAATAAAAGAAACTGAAAATGGTGAAATTTATGCACTAAAGACAAAAAATTAGCAAATCTGATAGTGACATGTGTATGAACTTATCTGCTACTGCAGCAGTGGGAAGATTACACTAGCAGTGGGAAAGGAGTCCCCACTGCTCTTCACAGAAAGTGGAAATGAGCTCTTTGGAGCTTTGTTTGTGGGTGTTTTTGGATAACAAGGGCACCCCCACACTCAGTGAAGTGTGGGGAGTCAATAACAAGCAAAAACAACCAACAACTCCACACCAATTAGTACAGACTTAAGCAAAATATGATCAAAAATGCAAGAAATGGGTAGGTCTGGTGGTAATCAGTGAGCCACAAAGTGGTGTAAACTTACCAAAAGCCTAACAAGACCCCAAGACCAGATACCCTACACCTACTTGGTCCTAATTACTAACCATCTACCTAAAATCCAAGCCACCAAATCTATTTTCAAGTTCTAAGGCCTACTGATATAAATTGTGCAAGTAGAAAGTGCACCTTGTTGGTGCACTTGGTAAATTTGTGAGAATAGGTAGCTTATATCTTGACCTAAAACACACTTAAACAAAAACTAACAACAAAAGCTCCTAAGTAGACCTAAGACCTAGCTGATGATCAAGATTTTAAGTTCCAATAAGCAAAAATAATAATCCTAGATCTATCTATTTGAACTAAGCAATTTTTTTACCAAACTATTAATATGCAAATTTCTTCTATGCACTTGACAAAGGAAAATCTATACCTAAGCTTTCTTATACAATCAAGAACAAAGAGAGTGAAGTTATTTGGGAGTTTATGTGTCACCCACAACCTAAAACAATAAAACCAAACAACCCTTAAACTAGCTTTTCACAATTTTTTCAAGGAAAATATAAGATATACACTACTTAGACTAAATCAAGCAACCAAATCATGTAAACAAGCATCAATAAACAAGGAATGAGTGAATACAAAAAACAGTCACTTAATAAATCACATAGCCAAAAAATATTGAAGACAAAGGGAGTTTACAGATACCTTCTTTTGACCTTATTCAAGCCAACACACTTCTTTGGATTCTACCAGCTCAGTCCTCAAGGTCTTTTGAAAGTAAAGAGATATGTTGAGGATGATGATGGTGCAAGAAAGGAGTGGTGGTTGTGCTGAAAGACTACAACAGTCCCACAACCACCCTATGATGAGGATAAAGTCACATGCTAAGAAACCAAGAAAAACTAAGCAACTTAAGCTTCTATAAGCTCTCTTTGTCAGAGAGGGCTTATAGTATCTTATGCTACAGTGAAACGTCAGATAACAAATGATACAGTTTTAAGAGAAAAATCTTTTTAAACCCAAACCTGAAAATCTTGAAATCAACAAATAAAGTAACAACCTCACTTCCTTGTATCAAGCTTGTCTTATCAGGACAAACAAAATGCAAGGAAAAGAACTTGGGTCCAAATATTCACCAAAAATCAAGTTTATAGGAAAATATTTGTAAGGAATGAAATCCTTTAATAAGGTAAACTAAGGTTTTGCAAAATATTAAATTAAGATTACACTAAAACATGAAAAGTAAATGGAACACAACACTTGTAGAGGTTTTAAAAAGAATACTCTAATTATTTATTACTTTAAAAAAAACTACAAGGTCTGGAACAAAGAAAGGAGTTACAAGTCGACATCCTTTTATACTAGGCTTAGAACAATCTAGAAAGCTAGAAAAATTACATAAAACCCTAGCTATTGATGTTACAAATTTGCCCTCGAGTCTTGATTTGAAAATCAGTCAACATGAAGCCCATGTGATTGTTGAGGTGTGTACAGTTGTGTTTGCATGATCTTGAGCGTTCATCCATCCTTTGGGAGCACGAAATCATTATGGAACATTGATGGATTGTGAAGATTCTACACTTGCCAAAAATGGAGGTACAGGGGAGCATGGGGGGTCCACCCAGTCACGGGTTGGAGTTTTTAGGAGTGGGGTTTGAATTAATATGTGATTAATTGTTTTTCTAGAGATTATGAGGGTGTAATTTGGGTGATTAAAGGTCGTAGGGTTTTAGGGTTTATGGAGATGATGAAGGCTGAAAAGGGGGAGTTTTATCTAGGATTAGGTGTCGGTGGGTGTTTCCCAGTTTAAATAAAGTATATTAATCAGTTTAAAAACGATTAATAGTTTTTAGTAAAGGTTAGTGAGAGGGATTGTAGTGGGGTGACGTGGTGGTAGAGGATTGGTGGAGTGGAGTGATGTGGAGGGATGAAGTGGGTGTTGACTGGGTATTTGACCTGGAATCAAACCGGCTAAGTAGTGGGTAACGGGTAAACGGGTGATTATAGTGGAGGTGGTGACGTGACAGGACTGGATTGGTGCAATAGGGTTTATGTGTTTGACTGATTTGGTCCCCTGCTTTTGTAAAAGTATGCATACAAAGTTTTTGGCATAAATTCTTCCATATCCTTTGTATTTATCTTTGGAAAACTTGTCATTTTTGTCATAATGAGCTTCTAAACTTTATACAAGGGCCTTTAGTGCAATTTCACCATTCTTGAAGGACTTATAATGTCAATTCTTGAAATATTAGGGACCCAGATGTATTTTTTGAGATTTAAAAAGGTATAATATGACAAGTCTTCAATTCTTGAGGGACCATTCTTGACAAATCTCCAAACTTTCTGGGTATTTTAGAAAATCATCGTTCGGGTCCGGTTCTTTTGTGCGGCTTCTTTTCCCGTGTTCGTTTTTGCTTGATTCCTTTGATCTTTTGTTGATTTCACAATATCCGTACCTAAAATACATAATGAACAAACACAAGCATATTTTGGGGTATTTTATGATATTTTAAGCGTTTTAAGCCCGATTTGGACGATGAGACTATGTATAAATGCAGTCTCATCAGGAGTATTGCTTTTTGTCGTATATCTTGATCCTTCATTTAGATTTGGATTAATGATTCTTCACATCATCTATGGATATTTAGCAACAAAAGGTAATCCTCATGAATTGGTAGGGCCTTTTTAGATTCACCAATCTTCGCGTCCCGTTTCAATAAGTTATCCTTTGGCTATGTACTTTATTTAATTATAAGTAACATTTAAACGATCTTGGGCTAGAAGCTAACATATTTTATAAACCGTACGAAATTATTTATTGCAATTACTTGTATATAAGCGTGGGGAGAATAAGCAAATAATTAAAACACATGAGTTTTTGAAAGAATACGAGTACTCTACGTTTAGCATAGTAACTTATAATTGACTTTATAATTTCTCTTCCTCAATTTAATGAAACTTAGCCTAATATAGTTAAGGAATCGAAGCTAAGTGCTCAACACGCACGGTCGCGTCAAAAATCACTCTTATTCTCACCATTAGAAAACCTACATTCGTGTCTTAAACACTTATGAAAAACAAGAAAAAAATTTACATTTTTAGCCTTATTTTGCCATAAATCGATACAAAAAGATGAATTTTGGATTGTGTAATGACGTGAGCAAGGTGAAGTATCTATTAGCCCCCCCCCCCCCCCCCCCCCAATACTAAAACTAAACATTGTCCTCCATGTTTCGAGTCTAAGGGTGAAACACCCCTATACTAGAGACGAAAAGTCGAATGCTTAATCTCGAGCAAGGAAAGGGTAAAATGAATAATCTATAGCCGTTTATGAATTATGCTAATTGATAAATGTTAGAACGTAAAAGGATATCATGGGATATCGAAATATTCAAAGGCAACGATCGAAGCTCGAGTGATATGTAAAATGAACACGAGAGGCTTCAATGATGACGATGAACCTAATAAATCACAATCACAAACAACCACGAAAAAAAGGTTGGAAGAGCACACGTCTCATCACATTACACTAATTAGAAAATTAAAACGGAAATGATAAAAAGGATAGGCATGAGATTCCCCCACGAGGCACCTCGTTTTTGATAACCGAGTCAAGAGCTCGACTCGAATCCCTATAAATGTGATCATTTGGGGATTATCATGAGATGGTTAACAAACGTGGCTCTTACATGTAAACAAGGCCCAAAAACAACTGATAATAAAGGCAAAGCCTTTATACCGGGATCAAAGATCATATCCTCACATTTCGTGGAAAATGATAAAGGCAAAGCCGGAGGATATGTTTTGTAAGGAAGAAGACTCCTTACAACGTACTTGAAGTACATGTAGTCATGAGAACCTAGAGGATGGGTAGGATTACTTTGAGACGAAGGTAAAATTGAAAGAGAATCAATAAAAATGGGGGTCTCAAAGTCTCCTCCCGGTTCAAAGGCAAAGGCCTCATTGAAATCCTCATTCTCATCGAGAGGCGGTCCATCGGTGAACCCCTCGAGAATGGAAGCAGCACAAGTTAAAAGAGAAGGCTCATCCAAATTAGACGTAGGGAGTGTGACTAGCAAATTCGGCTCATCTAGTTTAGGATCCAACGAATCCTCACTCTCGATGTCCTCGAACGTCTCATCAAAGAGAGGATTTACGTCACCGAAAATGAACTAATCATCAAATCCAAAAAAGGGATTCAAGTAGATTTTGAATTCGTCGACACGAACGTCCTCGTCGAGTAGTGACTCATCGTCACTAGTGGAAAAATCATCATCGCAAAGCGGGTTCGAAAAATTCAATGATTCACTACCCGAAGTGTCATTGGGAGAGACATCATCATATGAAATTGAATCACACTCACTATCGTAATTTGCCTCGTTAGAATCTTCGTGGAAAAATTCATCGAGAGCAAAATCACTAAACTTGTCATCGGAGACAACCGTATGCTCACTTTGGATTAGAATCGGGATCTCAACACTAGGGTTAGTGCTAAGATTCTTCTCCCCCATACATAGAGAGGCATCGGGTTCTGTAGGGAGCATGAGAGTAATGGTCTCATAAGACGAGGTGAGATTGAAAACATCGCTATCATCGTCGTCATCATAAATAGGAGGCATGAGATCACATCTAGCTAGATGCTCCTCTCTTTCTAGTTCTCGTCTCTTAATACAAATATCGATGCTTAAGTCATTATAATCTTGTAAAAGTTGTTCAGTTCTAATCTCACATTCTCTTTTAAACTCGTCACTTATTTCTTTTTTACGATATCTCCTAACGCCTAGTTCGTTAGAGATATCGTTTATTTCTTGATTAATTCTCCGTTTCTCCTCTTCCATATCTTTGATGCTTTTTTCGATCACTTCGACGATTGAAAGTTCCTTTTTTCTGTTAATCATAAGATTCAAAGCTATTTAGGGGTGATCCGGAGGTCGGGGAGGATAAAAGAAATGTTTACACATTTTAGAGAGAGAAAGAGATAGACTATTAAATGTGTGTGTTTTATTGAGAGAGAAAGTAGAAAAAGAATAATGGGAAAACCTCACCCCTCCATGGAAGTATGAAGGGGTATATATAGCCTAGACACACATGAACTATTCTAGCTTAACAAAGCTAGTCCCTGCGTGTGTGGCTATATTATACTAATGTAATTCCGTAAATGGCGCTCACATTTTAGGGCTAACAATCCTCCCCCAATGTGGAGACGTACGGAATTACTTACAATGTTCCTAGCAAGTACAAATACAACACAATAAAGTCTTCCAAGGCGCTTCCATTGCTGAGGATGTCTTCTAAGTCTTCTTATCTTCATAACTTGTACCTCAGCTTGAATCCTCTTTGTCTTTGCTTGTTGTGGAACAATTGTAATATGCATGATTTGGATTAACTTCCCCCCAATTCATACAGCATGTATTAAAAAACTTTCTTCATAGACTTCTTTTTGATGAAGTTTCTGAATCAGCTTCCCCCCAAACCAATATCTGTATCTTAAGCAGATTCTGACACTTTGATGTAGTTTGAACAATCTTCTAGCTCATCGATTTAAGTGCACATCAGAAATTTTTAGAAGAACCACACCAAATAACACTGCTTCTATACTGTTTCATGTCGTTTAGGTTTTGGTCATAATCAGTTTGGGGTAACATGCAGGAAATCAGCAATAATTCTTCTCACGCCTGCTGAATACTTCATAAAAATCATATAAAGTAAAGTAGATATCATTCCATCTACACTACTTCCCCTTGGAAGTTGATCTGATTACTTCAAAGTACACGATCTTCCCCCATGATGATTTCGAACTCTCAGAAGCATCATTATCGTGGACGTCCATATACTCGAGAAGTTCTTAGTCTTAAGCAAATGTCTTGAAAAGTTTTGAAAGTCATTGAGAAACTTTGAAAAAAATTCTTAGACTATGAAGTACCATTGTCGTTATGTAGCTCAAAAATATCCTGTGAGATTTGATTGCTGATTCCATCTCTGTCTGTCTAACTTACCAACCTCGGATTCTTTCGGCTATTTGTTGTGACCACATGTGAAGTAAACCCGATATTCTGAACTTGAAACTGAAGTACAATCCCCCAAATTTGTTACTTAAGCTTGCTCTTATGTCAATTGAACAACGGTGCAAAACAAGTATCTAACATCTCTTGAAGATATCCACACGAGCAACTGCCTGTGACACTGAGAACTGCAACAAAGCTCCCAAAAATGATAGTAATCCATGTCGTCGACCATTAACCCCTTGACCGTGGAAACTAGATAATTCAAGTCTTAATCATAAATTTTATCGCCCAAGCAAGTCATCAATCGATAGACTGGGTTTGAAGAAAAGGGGTGGAAAAATAGAAGGAAGGCTCGATGATGAAATAAGTAGACGCCTTCATGAAATCCCACTTCAAATTTAAGTAAAGAATACCAAATCCACTTCGTGGTCACTTGTCTTTGAAGAATCAAAACTAGCCGTTTGTCATTTGAGTGAATCTTATATCGGATCGTCTTAGCGTTAAGTGTTTTGTTTGCTTTGGTGTTGTGTGTTGTGAATGTCGTTAAATAGAACAAATTATGAAGGAATTGTCATTAAGGACAAAATTTGTCTAGAGAACTTGTCATTTAAGCCCAACGTCAGTCACATGCCCAACTGATGCACGGATCGACCTCACCGCGGTCCTCGAAATATTTCCGAAAATATTAGGTTTTAAACCTAGAATTTTATTTGTCGTTTAAGCACTTTCGATTGAAACATGATGGATACCCGACATCAAAAATAATGTCCAACCAATATATAACCACGCATAAAGTACCGTAACCTATATCCATAGACAGTTTATAGTCGGCCCAAGATATTGTTGCTTAAATTTGGATAAAGCCATTAAACACATGCATCACTTAGTTGAGAGGGCACATAAAACGAGTGACACATCATATCTGCTATTACTCACGATCCAAATCTCAAGAAAATACCTGGCCCAACACATAATTAGGTCCAATAAGGAAAACCTAAACGTGTAGGATATATAACCTTCCAAAAACTGCCCTAATTTAACTCATAGATAACCCTAAACACATATTACTCCGCCTCCTTTTTTTATCAAATCTGCTCCCACCATAACTCCCAACTCTTATCTATTACACCACCCCCATACCCTTGAATCTCATAATCTTGAAATCTCACGAATTAAATACCGATCAATAGACACAAAGAAATGATCAATTAACCTTCCTTTGATTCGTGTAACAAGAACCCACAAAATCAATTCATACAAACCCTTTACTTTGTATGGATTCGTCTGCTAGATCTCACAATGAGGTCTTGGGTAAGGTTGATTTATGGCTGTTTTGAGAGTCGTCTATCAAAACAAGGAAGAATCAAAACATTCTTGTTCATGAGTTTCCCTTTTAATTTCATACATGCAATCTATGATGGTTAGTATTTTGTGGTAGATCTTAATGATCTCGACTTGCATGTCGAAACACAATAAATCTAAGATCTATATTGCTTCATTTCTGTTTTTCGAGTCTGGTTAGATGAAGTTTTTAGGTGTCGATGGCATAAGAGAGTCGGGTTGATTGTGATATATGGTATAAGGTGAGTAGTGATAGAGTCAGTTAGTCATGGTCTCGGTATTTTTTTCTGGTTTGGTCAAGATCTTGCAGTGTTTTCTACAAAAATGAGTCATCGCAATGTTATGCACTCCATCGGAATAATCCCATCGGAATAATCCCATCGAAATAATCACCATCGGAATAATCACCATCGGAATCACCATCAGAATCGCCATCGGAATCACCATCGGAAAAGGGTTTTGACCCATTTTCTTGTTTTTTTTTTCGAAAAAAGTGGATCTTGTGTTTTCAGATCTGTCCTTTTTTTCTTCATATCTTTATTCTAAAAATAATAGTCTTAAAACCCAAAAAATTTTGACACGTAAAAATTATAGATAGAAGAAATATCAAATGATTTGGACAAAAACTGATGAAAAAAGAATGAAACAGATAATAAAAAATGACTTTGACAATCAAGATAAGCCACTCAACTCAGACAACCAACTGGTGACGCAAATATGACATGTGGACTAAAAGGATTAAAAAATGGATATGATGGATGCATATATTGAACAAAAAAACACGACATATTCCAGCTTACAACATAAGTAGAAAATAAGCTGAATAAGCCATCAACACCATGATATAAGCAAACACAAACACAAAACACGCCCGGTTAGCTCTGATACCAATTGTTATTCATAAGATTCAAAGCTATTTAGGGGTGATCCGGAGGTCGGGGAGGATAAAAGAAATGTTTAGACATTTTAGAGAGAGAAAGAGATAGACTATTAAATGTGTATGTTTTATTGAGAGAGAAAGTAGAAAAAGATTAATGGGAAAACCTCACCCCTCCATGGAAGTATGGAGGAGTATATATAGCCTAGACACACATGAACTATTCTAACTTAACAAAACTAGTCCCTGCGTGTGTGGCTATATTAAACTAATGTAATTCCGTAAATGGCGCTCATATTTTAGGGGTAACAATTTCCATAAGTTGTTGAAAAAGAAGTTTAATTTCTTTAAATCCCTTGTCGACTCGACTTGCACCGAGATCATCATCGAAAAAATTTTATGGAGGTGATTGGTCAAAACCGGAGAAGTGATTGTCGAAAGACGTATTTTGGTTCATCGGTTGACAATCATACCCATAATAAGGTGCGTTTCCACAAGACTCACGTGAATATGACGGTGAATATTGCGAAGATTGGTCAAAGAAATTAAGATTCGGTTCGGGGTCATTATAATTCGTACAACTAAATCCGAAATCGTGCTCCAAACCGCAAAAATCACACGAATAAGACGAAGGGGGTTGTGGAGTTTAGTCATAGGATTGAAATCCGTAACCATGGTTGTTTTGAGGAGAGTTGTAGATATACCCCTCCCTTCCTCCATAAATCTCACAATTAAAGCAATTACTACCGTCGGGCGGACCTCCATAATATGGACAAGAGTAATATCCACCATTGCACATTACGAAACGAGAATGGTGTTACGAGAATTAAACACTAGAGGGTTAGAAAAAGAGTTACTCCATCCGTCCCAAATTAATAGTCTCCCGAAAAAAACACATTTTTTAGAAAATATCACTATCACTGCATTCTCTCTCTTACTTTTTGGTAAAATGACATTCTTACACTTATGCAATTAATTAAAACTTCATATATATCTTATATTTTCTAATACCACTAGGTGCTATATGGTAAACTTGTTACTCCACTTACATCTATTTTTGGAAGGGGACTATAATTTTGGGACGTCTCAAAATAGTATACAGGACTATAATTTTGGGACGTCTCAAAATAGTATACAAGACTATAGTTTTGGGACAGAGGGAGTAATTGATAAGAGGAAAGAAGAATATTTTTTATTTTTTATTTTTTTTGGATTTTTGGTGTATTACGTTGAAATTAATCCACAAAAACTTATCCAATAATCAAAGTCTTGATTAATGAATCCAAGAGGAGTGAAAGTAATTACGACAAGTAAAAACCTTCGTCGACTTTAAAACGTTGACAGAACGCCAAAACGTTTCGAGGTTCAATAATTAAAAATCACAAAAATAGATGTATTATTACATGAATGGCAAACCCTTAATCAATCGTCACTAAATCAATACGCACAAGCAAGTGGAGAAACGAGGCGGCGCGAAGCACTTAAGAGCCTTTTTCTTTAGGGTGTATTTTATAACACCTGCCTTATAGCCACCTTATAGTTTGTATCAATTGAGATTAAATTTCTTAAGAGTATTTATCTATTTTGCCTTTAATTTTTGTTTGAATTCGATACGCTTAAAAATGACCGGAACGCCCACAATTAAGGTGCGATTTCTCGCGTATTTGGATAATTATTGTTTATTAATTGTGCCACGTAATATAATATAGTATTCACAAAAATAAAACGAAAACGATAAAATGAAAAAGATTTGTGTGTTAACTGAGGAACAATTTAACAAGTTTTATTTGGATATTTATAATATTGTGAGAAAAAATAAAAACGAGTATGTACGATATTTACGCTTTCCAAAAATGAAAAGCAAAAATGCACTACTCACACCAACACGATAACATATGGCACTAAAAACACCTCCCCGGCAGCGGCGCCAAAATTGATGTAGTAAAATATACTTGTTTTAAGAAAAACGCGTATATGGTAAGTATTAAACGTTCACGTTTAGGAAAACGCGAATGCTCAACAAATGAGTTCGTTACTCAAGAGAGTTATGTGTGTTTTAATGCCAATAATATAAAACAATGTTTGGATTAGTTATGTTTTTGTTTGAGAAAGATTGGAAAAGAAAAAGACGAGTTACGCTAAATTAAACTACGACGGATAATTAAAACATATACGTAAAAATACGTAAAACGTGACGAAATTAAAAATTTTAACTATAAATTAATTAAAAATCAAAATTAAGTCTAAAATAATATAAATAAGAATAAAAATTCAATAAAAATATTTTAATACTTATTATCGATTTAATATTTAATATTAAATGCTAATTAAAGCCCTAAAATTAAATATAATCAACAAAAAGTTCAAAATATTATTTTATCAAACTAATATCTGATTTATATTAATTAAAAATTAATATTTTTCTAGAATTTTTAAAATATTTTTCCTATTTTTTATTACCTAAAAGTGAAAATAGAATATAAAAACGATTAAAATAAATAAATAATTTTTTTTCTTTCTTTTCAAACGTAAATATAAGCTAAAAACAATCCAAGATAAAAAAAATGATCAACTAATCACTTATATAAGCTAAAAAAACAAAAATACCCCAAATACTCCACTTTTTTGGGTACTTCTTGTTATCCGATATATCACCAGACAAAGGTTCTTTGTTGTCCGATATCCTTTCTTAATGTTGCCCATATCGGATAGAACTAAAAAACCAAAAAAAATGCAGCGTTCTTGGACAACAAAGAGAAATGTTACTGCATGGATTTTTGGAGTTGTTATGAGTTGTTTGATGTTGTTTCTTGGTACAAGGGGGGCACCCCTACTGAAAGATAATAAAGATACTAATATTGATTGAATGTTTTCTGTCATTATGTCGTCAAATACAATTATACATCTGTCTCAAAAAAGAAAAAGAAGATGATTGAAGAAAGAGCTTTCATCATGTGTTCCAGTTCCCAAGCCAATAGGCTTAGGGCCCGTTTGGTTTAGGGTTAAGGTAGCTTATTTTCTGGAATGAACGGGAGGATTTCGAATGTTCAAGCTGGAATGAATATTGAGACCCGCATCTTCTTTTCTTCAATTTTGTTGTTTGAGCGAAAATATAATTGTACTCTACGGCATAGTTGTTTGCTTCTTGCGGCTTGCTCCTTTGCGTGGCTTGCTTTGCCTTTAGGTAGGTGCTGCATTTTTTAACCAACTATTTTCGAAAAATGGCAATGAGATATTCGACACAACGAACATAAATAAATGAAGGAAAAAAATGGTTGATTGAAGGTGACTGAACAAATTTTTTTTACTGCTAGGGTTTAGGGTTTATGCAGGATACAAAGACACGATCCTGATAAAAGAAAAAGCAATAAAGCGAAAAATAACGAGGATCCCTCCGGATCACCGACATGTAGGCCGATAACCGGAGGATGAGAAATTTTGTTGGTGGATCTAACCTGCTCTTGATATCATGAAAGATATAATATATTGATTGAATTTTTTGTGTGATTACATAATGAAGATTGCCAATGTATTTATAACATATACATAGCTTATTGAACAAGCAAACCTAACCCTAATGGACCCAAACCCACAATCAGGTTTGGGTCATACAATAACCATCTAATACCTACAACCATGGAGTTGTAGGGAGTCAAGATAACACAAATATAACACAAATCCAATCACAAATGTAACCACAAATTACCAAATATCAAAAAAAGGAACAAATTAAAAGGGTCTGATGGCTTGTTGTTGTTATGAAGGCTATGACAATGGACTATTAAGCTAATTTGATCAACCTAAAAGCTCCTAAACTAAGATACCATTTGTAGTAAGGCTAGACCTAACCTAAAGCTGGTTGTACACAAAAATTCAAACCACAAAACCACAAATTAAGCCCTTAAGGACCTGCTTATATAGTTCACAAGCAGAAACAAGGGTTGGGGTGTATTGCTTATAAAAGTGGGCTGCAAGAGCAAGGTTTAGACCACCAAAACTTAACAAACCCTAATGACCAACTGATAATACACTAACTCTACCCTAAAACTAGACGTGACCAATAATCAATCCTCAAAACCAAATATAATGCCTCAAAAGTCTGTCGATATGTATGGCAGACAGAAAAAGTGGGTTGGTGGTCACAATGGACTTTTTTAAGCAAATTCAAACCACCAAAACCTTATAAAGCTACAACTCTAGATGATGTGGGCCTATTCTAACCTAAAATCAACCTAAGTTCTACTAGTGACCAAGAGCCAAACAATCAAACACCCTAACAACCTAACAACCTACTGTTATGCAGAAAGTGAGGGTAATTTTGTTTTTTTGCTGGTGCAAAATACCAAAAAGTGAGTTTCAAAGGCCTCCAATAGCTGCCAAAACTCACTAAACTACAACCCAATGATATGTAAACCTAGACCAACCTATACTCTAGCTGTATACCAAGAGATCAACACATAAAACATGCAAACAAGACAGATTTGGGCCTACTGTGGACAGAAAAGATGATTGCTGATGTAAATGTCAACTTCGTGATTTTAAAACAAACTACTATATACAAGTAATACAACATAAGGCTTGACTTATACTAACTGAATGCAAAGACTTAAGACTCCACACTTGAAAACATAACCAAAATCCTACTGTTATCAAATTTCTGACAGAAAATGGTTAATGATCCCAAAACATGCAACTAGACTCTAAACTACTCACTCACACAAACCAATCCTAAAAATCCAATTAAACTTTCCAACCTAGAGTGCGTAGGACTATTTGGTTAACTAGTGTTGTTACTCACTACCCGAAACTATCAGAACTAAACACTCCTTAAAGTGAGCAAAACCAAATTTTTCAAACACTTTTCAAAGGAGATGCATGTAAATCACTACCAAACCTTTGTAAATCAACAATAACATATAAAACTTGTAAAAATGACACCAATTGATTATCAAATTACAAATGAGCAGCAATCAAGCAACAAAACCACAAATTCACCAAAAATCACACAAATTGCAAAAATGAGGGTTCAAGCCTATACCTTGAGGAATTTACATCCAAACCCCTCTATGGCTGATGACATCTCCTTTTTAGCATCATCGGGACTTTCGGCTTTTGGAAGAGCTGTTTGATGAAATGAAAGAAAACGGGAGGCTACAACAGCCAAACCCTAAATATCTTCAATGATATGGAACAAGAAGGAAGGCTATGTCTTTTGGTGAACCTACAAGCACACAAGGCAACCAAACAAATTTCAAGCACCTAAGGAACCACCGATAGCTTGGTGTCAACAAGCTGTGGAGGTTTTGGATACAGTTAAAATGAAAACAGAAAACAAAAACAATAAAGTGATTTTCCTCAAAAAGAACTTGGAACAAGGATCTTTTGCAAATAAATAAGAGCACCGACAGAATTAAACAAGGTTGTATAACCTAAACATGTATTTGGTTGTCAATCAAATACATGCCAAAGTTATACAAACTTGGGTCCCAAAAACTTAACCAAGACACACGAAAATGAAATTTGGTAACTTGAAAATAAAAATTGTAGAAAATAAAAACAAATTTAAGAGACCGTGTTTACACTACTTGGAACACAAAAAATTGCAAAGCTCAATTCTTACTTTAACTATTCAAAAAAAGAGATTTACAATATTTTTCGAACAAAACTAAAATTTGCTACTAAGGTCCTATTTATACTATTACAATATGAAGAACAATGAAACCCTAATCCGTTCTTGAAGTCCCCAAACTACCCTTGCTAATTCCTTGAGTATATTCTTGATTCTTGATTTTGAATTTTGGTCTTTGTCAAATTATGAAGCCCCGTGTGATACCAGCTGTTGTGAAACAATCCTAGCCATTTATGAAGTGTGGAGAATACTCAAGCTCATCGTAATCGTCCATTTGGTGTTCCTTTTGATAAATGTGTAAGAACCCGTGAGTGAGGATGGCTGTGAGGGGACAAGGGAATGAAGGGTCCCTTTCCTGAGCATGTGAATATGTCATGTGTTAGCTGACTATCAAAAAACCTTTGATTAATTGACTTTTCCTTTAGTAAATTGGTGGATTTTATCTGGGATAAATTAGGTCTAATGAGGGTGGTTCAAGGGGTGGTGATGTTACAGTACATGTTCCCTCATTAGTTTAATTTAACCAAAATTTTGACCTTGGTTTAATAATAAACCGGGTCTTCTTGATGGACAGGAGGGATGGGCTTAGTGGGTTTTGGTGGGTTGAACAGGTAATGGTTTAGGTTTTAGACGAAAATGGCCCTTCATGTTTGTAAAATGCTTCACATAAAGTTTTCAATAGATACATTCCTTCTCCCTTTATTAATATCTTTGTCCAAATGAATATTTAGTCCCTCTACTTTTGTAAACTTAGATTGGGGACTATCTTTGCAACTTTGAGCAATCATCAAGGGCTGAATATGTAAACTCTTGAATTTTTAAGGACCAAACTTATATTTTGAGGTTTTACAAGGGTATAAAATGACAAGTCTTTAACTCTTGAGGGACCAATATTTTCAATTCTTCAAACTTCAAGGACTTCTTTGGAAAATCATTGCTCGGATCTGGTTCTTTGTGCGGCTTCGTTTCCCGTGTTCGTTTTTGCTTGATTCTTGTTCTCTTTTGTTGAATTCATGATATCCATACCTAAAATACACAATGAATAAACACAAACATATTTATGGTATTTTATGATATTTTTGTACATTTTAAGCCCGTTTTGGACGATGAGATTATGTATAAATGCAGTCTTATCAATTACACTTAAAATGCTCAACTGCTACCTGTGTACTTTTGTTTCCTTAAATAACGCCAAGGCGCTACGGATCGTTTAGGTTTAGTGCTAATATAAAGTAAACAATGTCAACGTACTTGACTCAAATGAGACACATTGAAGAAAAAACAAAGAACTTCAGGATATGAGAGTTCACGGCGATCTTTAACACATTATGGAGCATTTATAAAAACCTAATCATTGATTTGTAATTTTTTTTATTATTGCAATTTTCGTGTATTGTTTATTTTTTAATGAATTTGTAATGTATTTTTATTATTTTAATTGATTAAATTTTAATGATTTTAGTTTAGAATATAATTTTTTATTGAACTTAAAAAATAAGGGTGCGGGTCATCATGACAGTAAAAAATATGATGTTAAATATGGAGTTACTTTTTGTGTTATGAAAAAAATAATGATGCGTAGCATGACTTTATCACAGATTGAGCACGACGGCTTAACCATATCCCGAAGTCTAATAAGTATTGAAAGTAGCTTCTTTCATGTTTTATTGACGATATATTAGTTACTAATTCACTACTTAAACGTAAATGATTGATGCACAAAGTATTCTGCTATCTTGGCTTTCTCTAATCAACGATTAATGCACTAATTTTTTTAAATATAATACGGCCATCATCTTTTCAAATAAAATTTAAGATTCATAACCTTAAATAAAAAACATTACATAATTATTCATATAAACTAAAAACATTACAATAATAATAAAAAAACTTAATTTGATTTCGTTCTTCATCTCATCTGGCGCCTCTTGTTGTGTTCAAGGCAAATTGCAGGTTATTTCAGTGTTATAGAACCAAATTTCGTCGTTCTTGAGTCTCTTCCATGCCTTCATCCGCATCATCATTCAAATTGAAACTACCTTGTGTTGACCCAGAGGTGGCTGCAAAATTTGATATATTTTTTTCTTCTCGTTGAGTTCGAGTAAAAAGAAGGCATCTCAGCTTCTTTTCAATATGGGTGATATTTCAATACATTTCAACACGCCTCTAACGTAAAAGGGTGTTTGTAAATCTTTTTTATCATGCACACGCTTTTTGATATGCTTGAGATAATTGGCACTTTCGTGATTTTGTTCAGTTTTATTCATGATGAGAAAAAAAGAACCAATTTTAAGACGAACCTTATTTTTCCAGTTTCTAAGAACAATGTGGTAACCTATTGTTGAACAAGTCTCAATTTCAATGTACTTAATAACCTTATTCCAAAAACCTTAAGCTTCATAGCTTTTCCTTTCACGCTATCTTCCAACACATCACACCAAACTTTGCACAAGGGACCTCTTCCTCCGTTTTCCACTCTTTCGGCGGCTCCTTGGTATCAACCTGCTTGGCCTTTGAAGCGAGTTTTGAGGACTTCCTAGGTTTGATGGGTGACATCTCTTCGGCAGGAGACTCGTCTTTGTCGTCATCAACTCGAACCGCACCGTGGTAGGACCCGTGACCCGAACCTTGACCATAAGACGATCTTGACTAGGATTCTCGTGACCCGAACCTTGACCCGCAATGTACTCGTGGATATACATCATCTTTTCACATTTCATATCATCATTAAAACGAATAAGTGAAGTATACAACCGATTTTCTTGGGAATGTGTCGATGAATCCATAGCATGATGATATAATCCATTTATAGATTCGTAGAAAGGTTGTTGGTTGTTATAGGAATGATTGAGAATACGATTTTGATAAAACATGTTAGGATTTTGTAGTTGTTTTAGTAAATGCAACTAATATTCAAAACTTGCGGGTCCAAAGCGAATTGGTGGTGAGACACCAGCTAATCAGAATTTAAACTCTGATAATAAATGAGGAACACTTTCTTAAGGAAGTCGGGCTTTGGGATTTTTGTTTTGAATTTTTTTTGTTAGACATGATGAAATGGGCAAGTTTTCTGAATTGTATTTTGAATGCGTGAAAAGATTAAATGAGTTGGTTATTTATATAGATAAATTATTTATATTTTGAAATTTTCAACAATAAGTTTTTTTAATTGTAATATCAAATGGTTTAGTTTTTTTCTTCGCTTTTTGTTCGCACAGGCGACCAAGACCCACATCTCATGACCGATTCAATCGACTTTTACTGTGGGACGATCGACTGAAACACACCATCAGACTGACTTATAATGAGAAGCCTTATACTTCATTCATTCTTAAATAAATGTTAATTATTGACTTTCGAAATTAATTTTTTTTAGTTTTAACCAAAGTTGCAGAAATCGTTAGCCGCTAATGAGGCGGTTGACGACCTTCAAGGCAGAATTAATCTAGGCGGCGCCTAGGCGCCGTTTAGACGGATTGGAATTTTATGCATATAAATATTATAAAAACATATATGACATAAAAATAAACTTCTAATTTCCAATAATTTGAAGTTTTTGCAAAATAGACAAATAAAATATAAGAATTTAAGTGCTTAAAACTTCAAACGTGAACATATAAATCAATTGGTTACAATTTTATACGAAAAACCCATACTATATGTTTATAATCATTCTTTTATCTCTTATTTTAAGATGTTACGTTAAAATAAATATGGACACTATATATTAGAAAGAAAACCCTTAATTTTTTGTAAAAGAATATTGACTTTTTGTTTACTTTCTTGACTTTCTTGACCACCTAGCTCCTAGGCGCCGCCTAGGCGGAGTATAACCGCCTAGCGCCTAGGCGGCCGCCTATCCCTTGTTTTACAACATTGGTTTTAACAATTATTTTGTTTGTGTTATATAATAGTTAATGAAAATTATATCAACGAAAATACATTTAAAACTTAGTTCATACATACATTTTGCATTAAGTATTACATAACATAAATAAAATAATTTAACATTAAAGTTGAAAAAAATAATTTTAAAAATTAAAAACAAACATTTATTTAAAAACAAATAAAGTATCTTATATATAAATCTTTTCCCTAAATTTGTTTCCATTTTTTAAATTTACCTTGAAAGCAAAGGTAAGTAAGTATGGAGAAAGCCTTTTTAGTGCACGCCAACTACTAGAAGTAGTATTGAACCCACCCTAACTTTGTTAGAAAGAAAAAGAATCCACCATAACTTTTTCACATGATCGAAAGAAAAAGAATCCACCATAACTTTTTCACATGATCATCTGCTTTCTACTAGTGTACCTTATTTTATTGTAGTAGTATGTAGTATGTACTAGTTATAAAGTTATATGCGTACATATGATTTACATATAAATCAAAATTTATTTTAATATTTCAATTTTATATACAAATATATAAAACTTTTCACATGCTTAAGGTTTTATAACAAAAAATTTGTATCCGCATTTCGTCGCGGCACGTTCCGAACAACTTTGGCAATAGAATGTGATTATGGATAAAAGAACATGTTAGTAAAAATCTGTTAACAACATTCGTATGTTATATGCTAACTACATAGTACTAATTAAGTTATAAACTGACTGGAAACAATATTTTATAGTAAGCATACATATGTTATAGATTTAAGTTCATTTAGATATTAAAACATAAATCTTTACCTTTCATATCTAATTTAACCTAATGTATAAGAATAAATAAATAAAAAGTTCACCCTATTTTTTCAAATATTAATATCTCTTAAACCGTTAGTCGTTATACAAAAAGAAGTATACGGTTACGAAGAGCATTTAACTATCTTTCTATATATATGCTATATGATACACTTTCAACATTTTTTTTCGTTTTTTTCACGTTTTTTTATTATTGAAAATTATCATATATGATAGTACAGCATTATCATATATGATATAACTTATCATATCTGATATAAACCAATATCGTATATTATTTAATAACTCTTTAGGATTTAACTGTAGTATCATATATGATGAAACACTATTTATCATATATGATATAACTTATTATATATGATATAAACCAATATCATATATGATATAAACCAATATCATATATGATTTAGCAATAATTTATGATTTAATACTATTATCATACATGATGAAACACTATTATTATATACAGTAGAAACTATATAAAATAATACATGTGGGACCATCTCAATTAATTAGTTAAAAGATTTATTAATTAATCAATAAATTAATCATTATTAATTTATACATTAATTAATATTTTATTACTTTATAGGAGAATACTTAGTTTACAAACACCTTTCAAGCTTCCACTTAATTATTGTATACAATGCATGTAAGTATATCAAATGAACAGCCCAATTTGAAAGCAACCTTCAATCTCCCACCTTATTATGCTTCTTGTGTTCAATGTATCACTTTATAGACATTAAAAATATTTTCTATATAAATACAAGATCAAAATAGGGTAACACAAACAAATCATACACACAACATGGCTTCCCATCTTAAAGGTGTGAAAAAACAACAATGACAGACGAGATTCGAAGAGCATTTTGCAAGCACAACAAGGATAATCCAAGTCTCACTCAAAAGCAATTGCAAGAATGGGTTCATAGTAACTATGGTTTGCAGGTGAGTCAAGCGACAATATCGAATATAATTAAGCGGTCTTTAGAGTATCTCTCACTTGCTCCCGAAAGAGACGATGTTAAGTGACACAAACCGGCAAAATTTCCTGACCTAGAAAAATCTCTCTATGAATGGATGATTCAATATCAAGAACATGGTTGGAAGAAAATTTCTCTTGATTGTGGATAATTGCCCTACTCATCCATAAATTATTGAAGGATTACGAAATGTTGAATTCTTTTTTTTGCCACCAAACACAACTTCAAAAATTCAACATTGTGACGCGGGGATCATACGAGCTTTTAAGATGCATTATTGTCGTCGATTTTATAGATGTCTTTTAGAGGGTTATGAATTAGGGGTTGTTAGGTCAATTCAGTGCCTAATGACCTTACTGATGGATTTGAATAACAATCAGCCTAAGTGAAGGATTAACCTTGAACATAACAAAGTGACTGGGTGAACAGTCACTCAGTGAGTTGCCTTCGAGTTCCTAGACTGAGTCTAAGAGAAAGACTCGAGCATTTAGAGAGGCGAAGCCCAATGAATGACTTCTATGACGAAGAAGAAGGTAATGGGTTCAGTGAGTTGTGGCAATAGACTCACTGAACCCCATACGATCTCCCCGAAAAAAACAACCATTCTCCAAGACTGAAGTAAAGGCAGGATAAGTTGAATTGTGATAAGATGGAGTACATCATACAATTAGCGTGACTTACCCTTTTGGGATAGATAGGGTACTGACAAGTGTAAAAGGACTTACGTCTTACTACTTAGAATAGGCTAAGACATGATACTACACTGTATCAATAAGACAAGAATTGCACATGGGCAATTCTTTTTCTTCTATCTAATTTTCCTTCTACAAATATGATGCTTGTAAAAGGAGAAAAAACAAGTTTTTCACTTAATGCTTTAGTCATTCACAAACAAAGTTTTCTCTCCTCCAAATACGATCAAACACTTGAGTTCTAAACTCTTGCTGATAGAATCGTCAAGCTTAGCAATCGTTAGGACTGGACTAGCTTGTTAGTGAGGAGATCACAAAACCACACATTGACTATTCAATCCCTATTGTAGCTTCGTATACAATAGGGTATAATTCTTTAATAAAGCTAAGAGTTAAACGTTAAAAGTCTTGTGTTATTTACTTTACCTTGTATTAAGTTTATTGCATTACTTAACCATGGTTTAGGACTATACTTAGCTTACTTAAGTATAGTACTAATTACAAGGGACCAACAAGTGGTATCAGAGCGGTAGGATTATAAAACTTTTTTAACCACCGTCTCAAAGTTTTTAAAACCTTGATCCATTATGGCTGAAAGTAATGTACCCCAACTTGTTAACAAAAAGGGAGCGAGTTACTCTGTTAACTCTCCTAAGTTAGAAGTTGAAAGATTTAACAAATGGAAGAAAAGAATGCTATGTTATTTGATGGGAATGGAACCTTATTACATCAGTTGTAAGAATACCAAAAACAGCAGCTGGTGATGACAAACCTTAAAACCAATGGTCTGAAGATGAAAGGAGAGTGGTCAATCAAGACCAACGTCTCAAAAGCATCATAATATCTTGTCTTTCTGACGATATTATGGAGGCTGTCATCGAGTGTGAGACGGCCAAAGAGACTTGGACAGATCTTGTTCATAGTTTCGAAGGACCATCCGACACTAAGGAAAATAGGATCATAGACCTGAAGTTAGAATATAACACTTTCAGGGCCAAACCATCTGAAACACTTCCTCAGACTTACACCAGGTATAAGACCTTGCTCAATGAGCTAACGAATGACGGGGTGAAATTGTCTAAGCATGAAATCAATGTTGGTTTTGTGAACAGTCTCCCTGAAAAATGGCGATTTATCTATGAAGATAATCTAATAAATAGAAAATATCCTGACTCCAAGAAGGCCTTAATAACATACACCTCAGCCAAACCTACCCAAATTGATCATGGCCCCATTACAACTGCTTTTTACTCAAATGCAATTGTTCAAGATTTTCAGGAAACCTCAGATGATGAGGTTGATGAAAGATCTAGTGCTGAATACATAAGGGATCTAAACAGGGAATATCATGTCAGGGCCATGTTGGCAAATACCAAACGTTATATCAAAAGAACTAGATTTGCTGGTAACCAATCTACTGAGGGAGTGGATTGCTACCGATGTGGTAAAACTGGGCATTTTGCAAAATATTTTCTTTCAAAAACTGTATTGGCCTCTTATAAAAATCAAAATTATTCATCAGGCAATGACAATTTTCAACCCAAGTTTACACCAAAACTAATTCAGGCTTCTCCAATTAACCAAAGTTTTCAAAATAATAAGAAAACTGAAAAGGACTACAGGTCTGAGTATAAAAAGGTTAAAGCAAAACTTACACTCTTGGAAGCTGAACCTACGGTTACTCATACTCAAAAGCCAGCTCAGAATAAAGCCAAAGGGCTAGTAGCTGAAACCTTTGATTGGGATGATGAAGACTTGTCCTTAGAAGAGAAGGAAGTCAAATATCAAGTATTGATGGCTTTAGCTGATGATGAACTATCAGTTGGAAAGAATCATGCTCGAAATGGAGAATGGGTTGACATCACTATGAGAAAGGTAAACATGCTTCTCTCTATGGATGAATAATCTGATTGGAAAAAATTCCTTAAGTATATAAACATTGATCTATCGTTCGTTGAAGAGCAGAGATTGAATCTTCTTTCAAAATATAATGAACTTGTTTTTGAATTAAACAAATGCAGAGAAGATTTATTGATTTTAAAACAAACCAAACTTGAAGCAGTAAGCTGTCAACTTCAGAACATTGAACTTACTAAAATCAATCATGCTCTTCAAGAACAACTTAAGGAATAAAAACGCATCAATGAGAAATGGACAAATAGCTCTACCTTAGCTTCTTAGTGTATAAACAGTCAAATTCCTGCCCAAAAGAAGAAAATTCTTGGGGCACGACAACTCACTGAAAAAGCACCTACTAAGGAAATGAGTGAAAAAGCATTTCTTCCTGCCTCAGTAGGGTTTGATCATGAAATGATTCCAAAGTCGAAAGACTGGGTTGAGAGATCATATCCTGAGAGTGTGTTGCCTAACTTTGATACTGGAAAAATATTAATTCATGAATCTCAGGTTATTAATGAAAAACTTGGTCTTAATGAAGAGACCGATAAATTCATTAACACTGAAACACCTAGTGTTGCTGAAGACATTCAGACTCCTCTACCTCCTTTGAAAAATCTTCAAGGGGCAAGTCCATGTTCTGAACTAATTCCATTGTCTTATCAAGAACACTCACCTAGAGGAAGAGTTGGGTTAGGTTGTACTGAACAAACAAAGCCTGACTCAAAAGTGATACCAAATCACACTGAGTCAAGAACTATCACTGAGAAAACAACCAAACCTATCTCTCCCTCAGGGACTCCTACACACTTAGTCAACTCTACTCCTATTGTAAATCAAGAGAAGTTAAGTAGATTGTTCTAACTTTTCATAGAAGAGAAGCTGAACTCAGCCTCTAAAACTCAGGGTGAAACATTTGTGTCCTCACAGCCTGAATCATCAACAAGTAACAAAATTAAACCTGAGTCTTCTAAGAAAGTTAAAACAAAGAAACCTTCATGTGAGTTATGTCACTATACAAATCACACTACTGACAACTGCTTTAGAGTTCTCTATTGCATGAAATGTAAAAGTGAAGATCACAGGACAACAGATCATGAGATGCACATGGCTTCTATTAGAAATTCTAAAAGATACAATGCTCAGTCTTACAACTATGGGCCCACCTCACAACAAATCAGAAAATCCAAGGCTAAGCCTTACCCCCCCACCATGTACACATTGTGGCATCCCTGATCATAGGCCTGATGATTATGTATACTACCCTGAGTGTGAGATTTGTGGAAGAAATGATCATACTACCTCAGGACACAATAGGATAATCATGGTCAGAAGGGGGATGCTAGCTGAGTCATCTAAAAGTACTGAATCCTCAGCCGGACTAAGCTGCAAAACATGTGGAAGCAATGTTCATTCTACCTCAGATCATGCTGAGTTTGAGTACTTCAAACGAGGTGAAAGACGTCAGGATTTTCGAGCCAAAGAGCCTACTAAAAAGTGGGCTCACAAGAGAAACTAATCCACCTTGTTATTTGTGCAGAAACACTTCAAGGAGCATGTTTGGTACTTAGACAGTGGGTGTTCAAGAAGTATGACAGGGGTCAAAAGTTATCTGCACAAATACGTGGAGCAACCAGGTCCTAAGGTAGTATTCGGCGATAACTCATCTTGTCTTACTGAGGGATATGGTTCAATTAAATATGGTGGAATAGTTTTCTCAAAAGTGGCGTTTGTAAATGGTCTGAAGTACAATCTCATCAGTATCAGCCAACTATGTGATGCTAAGTACATCGTTTAGTTTGATGATAAGCAAGGAACAATCTTCAATGCTAACAAAGAAATTGTGTTGACTGCTCCAAGAAGAAATGATGTATATGTCCTATACATGTCATCTATAACTCATTCAGGAGCATGTTTCTTTGCTAAAGCCTCAGACTCTGTCAACTGGCTTTGGCATAAGAGACTGTCACATCTCAATTTCAAAGACATGAATAAACTTGCAAACCAAAACAAATTTCTTCGCTTACCATCTCTTGTGTATTCAAAAGACAAACCTTGTTCAGCCTGTGAAAAAAGTTAAACACAAGAGAGCTTATTTCAAGCCAATACAAAACTTTTCTATCAGGAAGTGTCTTCATCTTCTTCATATGGACTTATTTGGTCCTGTCAGTCCAATGTCTATAAATCATGAGAAATATACCCTTGTGATTGTTGATGAATACTCTAGATACACTTGGGTATACTTCCTGAAAAAGAAAAGTCAAGCTCCTGAATTCATAATGTCTTTTATCAGGCAAGTAGAAAATCAAAATGATACTAAAGTTAAACAAATACGAACTGCATTAGGAGCGGTTACCCTCATCTCATCCCATCTTTCATAATGGAACAGAATTCAGGAACCATGAGCTTGAGAGCTTTTGTGATGAGAAAGGAATTTCTCAGAACTTCTCTTCTCCCTACACACCTGAACAAAATGGTGTAGCTGAAAGGAAGAATAGAACTCTCATTGAAGCTGCTCGAACCATGCTCAATGGATCTAATCTTTCAAAAAGCTTCTGGACTGAGGCTGTGAAAATAACTTGCTATACTCAGAACATATGTATTATAGTCAAACGACATGATAAGACTCCCTATGAAATATTCAGAAAAAGGATTCCAAATATCAGCTACTTTCATGTGTTTGGATGTCCTGTGTTCATTCACAATCAAAAGGACTATCTTGGTAAATTTGATGCCAAAGCTGATGATGGATGCTTTCTTGGATACTCATTTGTCTCCAAAGCCTTCAGGGTCTTTAATACAAGGAGACAACAAGTTGAGGAGTCATTTCTTGTCACCTTTGATGAAAGTATGGATGCCATTAACTTCACAAATCAATCAATGGAAGAGATCGGGATCAATGACTCATCAAGATATCCTCCTGATGAGTATGAACATTGTCCCTCAAAGCAGTATCAAACTGATGTTGATATATCCTTTCATATATCACCTCACAATAGGTCAATCGATAATTTAATCACACCTCAACATGTCCTGAAGTTATCACTTCTCAAGCTGAAGAACCAAATGATTCACTCATCTATTGGAACACTGAAGGGACACGCGATTAAAATATTGACCCTCCTGTTACTGAAAATTCTTTAGAAAGAAGTGATGTCCCAGTACCATATATTGAACCACCAGTCCCTGATAATCATCAATTATCAACAAGCTCTAATCCAAGTCCCCAGGACAGATGGTCAAGACAACAACACATAGAGCTTGTAAATATAATTGGTGATGTGTCTGAGGGGATGCTCACACGAAGTCAGGCTGCTAAACTCTCTGCTGCCTCAGCCCATGAATGTCTATTTGTAGACTTCCTCTCTGAAATTGAACCCAAAAAGGTTTCAGAGGCCATGACACATCCAGGGTGGGTTGAGGCCATGCAAGAAGAGCTAAATCGATTCCTCAGGAATAAAGTGTGGAAACTTGTTCCTCTCCATAAAGGGAAATCAGCTCTTGGTACAAAATGGGTATTTAAAAACAAGACTGATGAAGATGGGATTGTCATAAAAAATAAAGCTAAGCTTTTTGTTCAGGGGTGTGGTCAACTTGAAGGGATCGACTATGAAGAAACCTTCGCTCCTGTAGAAAGAATGGAAGCCATCAGGATATTCCTCGCCTATGCTACTTACCAGGACTTCAAAGTTTTCCAAATGGATGTAAAAAGTGCCTTCCTAAATGGAAAGATCACTAAAGAAGTTTATGTTGCTCAGCCTCCTGGTTTTGAGAGTTATGAGTTCCCAAACCATGTTTGTAAACTTGACAAATCCCTATATGGACTAAAACAAGCACCAAGGGCATGGTATGAAACTCTCTCTACCTTCCTGATAATGAACAAATTTGTCAGGGGGAAGATAGACAATACCTTGTTTATCTTCAGAACCAAGGAGGATGTTCTACTAGTTCAGATATATGTTGATGACATCATATTTGGATCTACTAACTATAACCTTTGTAGAAAGTTTGAAAAACTTATGACAAAGAAATTTGAAATGAGTATGATGGGTGAGTTAACATATTTTCTTAGACTACAAATCAAACAGGGGGACAAGGGGATCTCAGTCTGTCAAGAAAAATACACCATAGAAATACTTAAAAAATATGATATCTCTGAGTGTGCTTCAGTAAAGACTCCCATGGTTCCCCCCAACAACTTAGGTCCTGATCTCACTGGTAAATCAGTCAATCAAACCTTATTCAGGGGAATAATTGGATCATTAATGTACCTAACTGTAACCAGGCCTAATATTCAGTTCTCAACAATTCTATGTGCAAGATATCAGGCTGATCCCAAAGAATCACATCTTACTACTATTAAACGAATCTTCAGGTACCTGAAGGGTACTCCTTCACTAGGTCTATGGTATCCTCGTTGCTTAGGCTTCGATCTTAAAGGATACTCAGACTCAGACTATGCTGGCTGCAATATGGATAGAAAAAGTACCTCAGGTTCATGTTAATTCCTAGGTGGCAAGCTAGTATGTTGGAGTGCAAAGAAACAGTAGTCAGTCGCAATGTCCTCTCCTGAGACTGAGTACGTGGCAGCTGCTGGTTGTTGTACAAACATCCTTTGGATGAAAAGTCAACTCACGGACTATAATGTGGAATACAAATTAGTCCCTATCTTTTGTGACAACACCAGTGCAATTGCCATTTCAAATAATCCAGTCCTATACTCAAGGACTAAACACATAGACATAAGATATCATTTCCTCAGGGATCACATCTTAAAAGGAGATATTGAATTACATTTCATCCCCACTGAATATCAGTTGGCTGATATATTTACCAAACCTTTGGATGAACCAACGTTCACTAGACTAAAAGCTGAACTTGGTATGCTGAATATTGATTAATCAGGGTCCCTGATGACAACAGATTCAGTATAATATATATTCTTGGTCCTCTCTCTGAGTAAATATCTCTTATTGTCTCCCCCTTGACACTGAGGTACATTAAATGATATAACTAAATGCTCTAAGGATTTAGTTACTTAATGTCCTAGGTTGGTGAGTCACAATATTAAATAAGGGACATATATTCCTTTAATAAATCGTCATAAACCAGTCAAGGGTCACCCAATGTCAAGTATCCCACTAAGCATTAAATGCTTACCCTTTTTCTAGCAAAACCGTTGTAAAAATGTCCTTTCAAATGCACGTGACCCCACATCATCTCTACAAAAGCGTTATCTCTGCAGTAACGAAACAGTTCCAAGAAAATAGGGGGACCACTTGTACACTTTCATTCAATGCGGATGTGAAAAGAAATTATAACAAATAAATCTCTATTTCACATCCGAGCCTATAAATACCCCTCAATCAAAACAAACACACATACACAAAGAATTTAGCAATCTTACTCTGCCAAAATTTTCTCTCAAAGAAAAATTATGTGTGTTCAAACGTTTTTTCCAAAAAAAAGTTTCTTGCAAAAAGACAATCACATTGATCACTTGTTTTATTGTTATATAGCACAAACAATCAAAGTTACTTATTGTTTATAACACTTGATCCTCTTTATAAGGCAAAAGTTTGCATTAAGTTACTTGGTGAACCTTGTTGTATTATAACAAGAAACAAGTCTTGATTTGATTTCCACAAAGTGCCATTGTCCTTTCTTCAAATCTTCAAAAATTAACTTTAATGGCAATGTCCAAAGCTATAAAATATGCCCCTCAGGCTGAGCATCTCATAAATGAGGGTGTCCATTTTGCAGGAAACAACTATGGGGGAAATTTCAATTACCCTAGTAGTGTATCAGCCTACAAACCAATTTGCAAATGTTTGAAAAACTGTGATTGGGTTGATGCTTTTACTAAAACCCCCTCAGTCTTCTACCATGAATATCTAAGAGAGTTCTGGTATACGGTTGTGGTTGTAACCCTCACTACCCAAGGGCCTGAAGGATCTCAGGGGTCTAAGACCAAGTCACATAAGAACTATGTCATCATGTTCACTATAAACAATGGGAAGACGCCATTGATTTTAGACTTTAAAACATTTTGTCAAACCAGTGGACTTGATTATAACAATGGAAAGTTTTGGAAATACGTTTTTACGTATTTAGAAAGGATCGGTCACGCCAAAGATAGATTCAAGTATTGGGCTCGTGATCCAATATGTAAACATATAGCCCACCAAAGCCCACATGTAGGGTGGCTATATAAACCCCCTCCTAGCATGTTAGGAGGGGTTGAGCACTTCATTATTCTCTTTCAAATTTCATGTTTTCTCTCATTCTTCCTTTCTCTCTCTAACTCTCCCTCTCTAGTTCTTCCATTCTTCTCCTTTATTTAGATCAATCAAACACATCTACAATCCTAAGAAATTAAGGACCTACAAATGGTATCAATAGCCATGGTTGATTGGGTTGTTCTTGTGTTTGTTCATCATTGATTTATCTATTTTGATTCAAAATCATTCGATCCAATTTTTTTTGTGTTTTTTATGGTTTAATCTTGATACAAATCATCTACATAGTTGTGGTAGTGATTTGGTATTGTTTCTTTGGTTAAAAACACAAAAATTTTGGGTGTTTGGATCATTTTTTATCTTAAAATCTCGAATTGGTTGGGTTTTATCCGAAAAAGTGGAAAAAAGTGGAATTTGGGATAATTTTGTACTATTGCGACACCTTTTCCATCGCAATAGGCTAGGGTTTACATATTGCGACGTATATTGCGACGCATATTGCGACAGATTTTGAGCATATTGCGACAGCGTTTTTGTGATATTGCGACACAGTTTTGAGTTATTGCGACAGATTTGGAGTATATTGCGACAGGTTTTTTGATGACATTGCGACAGGGTTTGCTCATATTGCGACAAATTTTTTGTGATATTGCGACAGATCTTGCTCATATTGCGACAGGTGTTGGGATATTGCGATAGATCTGTTACTTTTTCATATTGCGATGGTTACTTTTTTAATATTGTGATAGTTATTTATTTTTTGTCATATTGCGACGGATTCTTTATCATTGCGACAGGTAACATTTTTTTCTCATATATATTGAGACGGATAATTAAACATTGCGATGGTTCAACAATCTCGAACACCACTCGACAACTAGACTCGACACACGAAAACACTCTCAGTTATCCAACTAGACTCGACTCCACCCACGAAAACACCAACAGACTAAACCACAACTGGCCTCAAACACTCCACCACAGCCTCGTCCACCAGCCTCTCGAACAAACTGACTTGTCTTATCTCAACAGACCCTGACTCGACTCCAAACACACCGACTCACGAACACAACTCATCACTCCAAAACAGACTCCCTACCGACTCAACACCAACACTTCTCGACTCAAACACAGATTGTTCTCGACTTCTCAAAAACATAACCCAAACTCTGTAAACAGACAAGACTCGACAAACCCTCATAAACATTCTCATAACCAATAACAACATACTCAAACTTAACAACATAACTATTATCACGTCAACCCCAACTTAACTACATAATCCATTGTCACTTAATCTCGATCGCTAGACTCGAAATCTAAAACCCTAAAACATATCTTGATCTCAGATTTAATTCGGGTTTTACCATGCATGCCAAGATCTTATAGATCTAAACCCACAAAGTTGATATCATCACAGATCTCTATGAAGGGACAAACCCTCTTTTGATTTATGAAAGATAAGAAAGAATCTTACAAATCTGTGTGATTCAATCTTGGTTTCATTTTAACAAACATAACGAATCACAAATCAAAAACCAACCCGAGACCTTGTAACAGATCTTGAAGATGACTCATCTTGTGGTTTATTTATCTCGTGATTAATCAAGTGGAAAATATAACCACAGAATCAGTTGGTCATTGGTGAAACAATTAACTGGATTTTTTTTGTGGCTGTGAGATATTGAGATAAAGTGAGATTATGGCTTTGAGATCGTGTAAAGGTTATTGAGACGGAGAAATCAAGAAAGGTTCGTGTTTAGTGTGGAGATCTAAGTCTGGAGATCTGTTTAATTTTTTTGGTGGCTGGGTTTTAAGGCAAAAACATAGGGCGGAGAGTTTGAGGAGGAGAGTATACTGTGTGATTGTGTAGTGTTTGTTAATGGGGCGGAAGAAACAAGACAGATAAGTGTTTTTGGGAGTGTCGGCTGAGAAGTTTATATCCCTAAAAAATTAGGTCTATTTTTTTCTTGGGCCGGCTGTGTTAATTGGACCGGGTTTATATTAAATTTGATGGGCTGGCTCAGAAGTTTTAAAGTTGTGTGATTTTCTCTTTTGTACAAGTTAGTTGAGGAGTATCAATTGTGCATTTGACTACATGCCACGTGATATATAGATTTGTTTTGCAAATTGGATGGGACGAACTTTTTGACTTATAATTCGTTTAAAACAAAAAGTTTGTGTTTAAAATAATATTAAATTCAAACAATTTTTGTTATATTATGTTATATTTCGGTTATCATAATAATAAAGTGACGGGACAAAAAGACGAGACCAAGTGACAAGAATTATTCGATGGATCCAATAATTTTTCATCGAAATTCAAGGGAATCGTTGACTTCGACATTTCAAGAGATAGAATCACATCCAAAGCAAGACCAAGCTAGTGAAAGTGGCATCACTTCATTTCGACTACTTCAGTCTCATCTTGTGACTCTTTCATGGATCCAAGGAGGGAGCGAATTTGTGACACTCTTTTGGTCAAGATCGTTATCCATTCATTGATTCAATACTCCTCACCTTGAACCAACTAGCTGAGCAACTTCACAAAGCAGACTTTAATCATTCTGCATCAGAATATGCATATCAAGCTCTCGTGACGCAACTCACCCCTTTCCTCCATTTCAATATTGTCAAGTCTGAAAGTTCAGTGATTTGCCAGTCATTTCTTCGAGACACACATACCGAGATTCAAGTTTTCTGTGGTACACTATTGAAACTCATGACATCGGTCTCGTCTTCGATTTATGAAAGATCCCGACTTCAGCAAGCGTGTGATAATGGAGTGCAAGATTCTACGATGCAAGAGGAAAATGGTCATACGAATAACGAATTGGAGGCTGCTAAAGATTGCAAGGACATGGCATCAACAGTTAAGCATGACATCAACAACACGTCAGGGAATGTTACAGACATCTCTTATGATGACACCATACCCGTTTGTGATGAAGAGCCTACAAATATGGTACAATGTAATGTTGTATATGACGTCTATGTCGATGAACTACCGCATGTTGCGCATTTCGAACCTAATTATGACAAACATGGGACGGAAAAGGGTGATAGTTTTACCACTTTATATTCATTCGATGTGCGTCATAATGGGGGAGAGATTGTTTAAAATGCTATAGTACATCATGATAAATACTTTATGACTGCTTCGTTAACTGATTCTGATTCCAAGATTGAAGAGCTCGAAACGATCATAGCTCAGCAATCGAAAGAGCTTGAGGATGCCAAAATTGAATTTTCAAAGAAAACGGACAAATTTGAAAAGTATTTTGAAAAACTTGAAATGTTGTTCTTGAACGAAAATTGGATCAAACAGTTCTAGATTCTAAAGCTGAAAAAGATAACCTTTTGAAACAAATTAAGGTCCTAGAATCTAAATTGGCATCCCAAGATGAATTGCTCAAAGAAAATGAGACTTTAAAGGCTCAAGTACATGAAAAGGTATTTTCTATAGCTGCGTTGAAAATGAATTGAGAAAAACTAAAGGAACTAGTGTGGACACTAAGCTTGAAAAACCATCAATCTTGGGGAAACCGCCTACAAATCAGTTCGTTAGACAACCGACTGCATTTAGATCCGAGCGAACATAATCCTCGAGATCGCAGTTTGCCTCCCAAGTTGATATGGCTCATATTTCTAGAACAGTCATTCCACCATCTAGACCCAGTATGACTAAAACAGCTCTTGCAAGACCTAATCACATGATTGCCTCTAGTCTCCCTAGACATAGTCCAAAGAACACGTCTCGAACTAGTTCAAATGACTAATAAGTGTGAAAACACTTATCCTTTTACCACTTATTTCCAATAATAACCAATCCAAAACGTGTATTTTATGTCGTAAATGTCGGAATTATGCGTGGTTTGTGTTTTTATTGTGTTTTAGGACCAAAAGATGAAAAAGGAAGAAAACACGGGGTTCATGGGCTTTTATCAAAGAAAACGAGAAAAGACGAAGTCAAAAGATCAAGAGTGCAAAAAGAACAGAAGTCCAAGGCCTAATCTGAAGATTTATCGAAGAAAAAGTCTAAAGACGAAAGTTTTATGAAGTCAAAGAACCAAGTCTAATTAAAGAAGAAAATTATAAGACGAGTTCAAATTATATCGATAAATCTCGAGACGACGTAGAGAAAGACAAATAATTTAAATCGAGTCGAGACAAGAAGAAAGAAGGAAGAAAGCACCAACATTTTACTCCTCCTATAAATACCCTCCTAATGTGTCATTAGGAGGGGGTTAGTTAGATTAGTTAGGAGTAGGAGTAGATTACTTTCTCTCTCTAGATTTATTTCATGTTCTTAAGTTTTTCTTTCAAGTTTTCTTAATCTTTTATCTTTAATCTTGTACTTTTGAATCTTTAATCTTAATCTTATTTCAAGCTTTTTACAATCATTCTCATTCTACATTTCTTGATCTTTTTAATTATGTTTGATTCGAAATAATCTTTGAATTTGTTTAATCTTAATGTTTGATTGATTAAAAAGTTTATCTTTTTATCAATCTTTAAGTTTTTATACAACTTAAGCTTTGAGCTTTTCATGCTTATTGGCTTATTTTGTGTTTAGCTTATTTACTTTTTAGTTTTCTTAAAAAGTTTAGTCTTTTTAAAGTTTACTTATTTCGTATTTTAAAAGTGTTCAAATTTGTGCTTATTGAGTTGTTAAGTTTTCGTTAATTGTTCTTTTTAGAAGTGCTTATTGGTTTACTAGCTTATGCTCAGCCATCCGAATATTGTGATTTTTCCATCACAATATTAGGGTTTCTACATTGTGACAGCTTATTGTGATAGTTTTTCCGATCACTTATTCCGATCGTAGGTTGCGATCGCCCCTGGCATCGTACTTTGCGATCGGGTATAAGGCTTATTGTGACGAAATGCTGCCCAATTTTTGTTAGCCACATTCAGGTAGAAACATTCAGATAGAAACATTCAGATAGAAACATTCAGATAGAAACATTCAGATAGAAACATTCGGATAGAAACATTCAGATAGAAACATTCAGATAGAATTATTCAGATTGAATTATTTCGATAGAAGTTTTTAATTTTTCGTCATTTACTTTTATGTATTAATTTTTTAGTTTAAAATTTCTAGCTTCCACTTTTACTTAACGACATTTACATTTGTTTTTAGATTTTCATTTATATCTACATTTTCATTTTACCTTAGTTTAAAATAGATAACCAAACCTTCTTTTATTAACCAAAAACAAATGAGTCGCACTTTTAACCGGAAATCAATTCGTTAAGACACCGAGAAAACGAATTTTTTAACCTAGCAAAATCTAGTTATTAAATGGCGCCGCTGCCGGCTCTCTTCGTGAAGATTAACGGTTTTTTGTGAGAGACGCGTTGGATTTTGGGATCCGTTCACTCGTGAACGTTATTTTTTCTTGTACATTTTTCAAAAATCTAAAAAAAATAAAAAAATAAAAAAAAATCAAACATTTCAAAAAATACAAAAACATTTGAAAAATCATAAAAAGCATTTCTTTTTCGAAAGTTTTGCACCAAAATATTCTTCTTGCTTATCTATTGTGTTTAATAGATTCGTTTGTTGACTGTGTAGGGTGTGGAAGACCATCTTCTGGTAGTCAATCCTATCAATGGTGTTCATGCGAACGGTGTGGAATGGATATCCCTAATTACAAATTTGGCCGTTGTCTATCGTGTAATTCGATCAATTCGTACTTCAATTCATTCTTCTCTTCTAATGACACTATTTCACCCTCTCCCATTTATGACGATCCGTATCAACAAAATGCACCGGGTTTCTCTCAATACCCGTGTTGCAACAATTATGGGGGCCCTCACGATACTACTTATTGTCAACCAATGAATTATTATGAGCCAAATCCGTGTCCTCATTTTTCTTCACGGATGGATTATTATGAACCAAATCTGTGTTCTAATTCTTCTCAACCGATGAATTACTATGAGCCACATCCGTGCTATAATTCCGGTTTTCAAAATTTTGAGCCCCCACAACCTACCCTCGATCATCATTCCTCTCAGGAAGTTCGTTTGGATCAAACACTCACTAGTTTGGAAAACATTATTCAAAGAATGACTCGACTCCAAGCTAAATTGGAAGAGGATCAACGACAAGAGCAAGTAGCTAATCTTAGTGATTATACTCCTCCTATTTTGTGTCCATACTACTATTATGATGATGACGAGGATGATATCTATGATCTCAACCCATCTTCTGAGATTACTACTCCTACTCTTGATATCCCTAATGCGTCTAAGGATAGTGATACATCGAGTGAGATTAGTGATTTTGGTCTTGATAAATTCTTTGATGAGGTTTGTGATGTCCCTACTTTTGCTGAGCTTACGGACGAGGTCACTCTTAATGATGATTATTTTTCTCCATGCTATGAGAATTTCAATTTTGAAATTTCTCAATATCCTCCGGGCGATGATGGCGATGTGGATTTATTCTCTCCGACTTACGAGAAGTTCACCACTGAACTTGGTCTTGTAGATGAAGTGGAAGACGTTATTCTTCGCGACAAATTACTGAAATTTCATCTTCTTATTGCTAAAATTGAAGCGTTGAATTCTGCTCCTATTTCTGAGTCTTTACCTCCATCTATTACTTCAGTTGAGAATAATGAAACAGCTATGGAGGAAATCGACATTCTCTCAATACCTCCGGGTATTGATGATGATGACACGGAGGGGGATATTCTTTTTGATAATTTACTGCATGAAGATATTGTCCCAAGTCCCCCTCCCGAGCACCTTTCATCCACTCCTTTAGACACCATTACGGAGGATGAGTGCTTTGACCTGGGCGGTGACATTGACCATTCCATGATTGATAACTTTACGGCTTTGCCGCTTGGTCAACATCCATTGTCTTTGGGGGATGACAATGTGCTTCCTTTACCCACCCCACCTCCCGCGGATCATGATTTCACATACTGTTCGTATGTTGAAAGGACTTTTCTACCCTTCAAGACTTATCCTCCGGCCTCTCATTTATTATGTTCCTCCGGGACCGAGGACAAGGTCTTTGATCCCGGTATTACATTCGAGGCTTCCCCATGGACTATTTAATTCGGGGTCGATTCAGGCTCGTGACTCGGTTAACAAAAACAAGCGCTTCTCGGGAGGCAACCCGATTATCTATCTATCTTTATCTGTTTTTTATAATAAGTGTAGGGGGAGACCCTTGTATGTGTTTGTTGTTTTCTTTCTTATCATGTGCAGGGATTCGAGCTTTCAAAGATACATTCTTGATGACTTTTGACGACCCGTAATTTCGTGTACCCGTCTTCCGGGTTCTATCCTACACTCTTTTGATTCACTATTTTATATTCTTCAATATTAAAATAGGAATCACTTTAGCTGTCTCTTCCTTAGAAATATTTAAACAAAGTGCACAATGTCCTAAGTGTAGGGGAGCTTACTTCCACATGCTTAAACATTGAGGACAATGTTTATATTAAGTGTAGGGGGACTTCTATCGAAGTTAAGTGGGCTTTTCCTTGTATTTGTCCTCATTTTAACCGGAAAATTGATTTTTCGACATTTTTCAAAATTTTTGATCTATTTTGGCCTAGTTGTATTTACCTTTGTTATGGTTATTTTCTTTCTTTGCTAGAATAAATTTTAATAAAGTGGTTTTAATTTTTAAACGTTGTGAATCTTTTTACTCAGCCTGAGTTTACTTATCTAAGTTTACTCTAGCTAGTATCCTTAACGTGTTTAAGTCAAGTTTTGCTAGGCTTTTATATAGGGAACTTTAAAACGTGAAAGTCTTAACTCTCACGGGTTAAGAACAAGAACTTTTCGCAAGTTCTTATAATTGATCCTAGAAAGTCGTTTATCAAGGGAGCTTTAAAATGCGAATTCTAAACTTGAAAGAGTCTTAGAATTTGCAAGATCCTATAGATGACTTGGAAACCCAAAACTTTGATTTAACTGGCTAAGCATCC
Source organism: Glebionis coronaria (assembly GCA_025667525.1). NCBI lineage: Eukaryota > Viridiplantae > Streptophyta > Magnoliopsida > Asterales > Asteraceae > Glebionis > Glebionis coronaria. The sequence goes on from CM046880.1 coordinate 195,391,986, forward strand.
ACGAGTCTCATTCCTTGAGATTTTAAATTGTGGAGAACGAGAGATGATAGAGTAAATTATAAGTTCGGTATTCTTTCATGAATTTATGTGAGTTGATTATAAGCTTCTTCTCCCATCGCTTGTTAATAAATATATTTGCAATAAATAAGGTTGTACGATTTGAAAAGTTACTTAGCTTCTAACACAAGATCGTTTAAAAGTTGCTCGGTATTAATTACAGTTCATAGCCAAGGCATAACTTATTGAAGCGGGATGCGAAGATTGGCGAGTCCGATAAATCCCTAACAAGGCATGAGGGCTACATTTTGTTGCTAAAGATCCCAAGTGATGTGAAGAATCATTTATCAAAAATCAATATGAAGGATCGAGACACACGACGAAAAGCAAAAACTCCCCTAAAGATCATGGAGAATTCTATCCAAAAAGGCCCTAACAAGGTATGAGGATAAATAAATCCAAGTCCTAAAAGGAGGCGGATCGTTTTATATCAAAATCCAAAATAAAGATTGGAGAAAAATGACGAAGTCGTGGTCCAAGTATGAAGAATCTCTCAAAAACTTCAAGTGAAGAAATTCCTATTATGAAGAGAAGACCATAATTTCAAGAACGTCTCTCAAGATTCGAAGTATGAAGTCGCTGCCAAATATCTGTCCGAGAAAGGTCTCAAATCGTGAAGCAAGTTATGCCAAGATATGAACTTTATGAGGTCCTGAGAAGCAGTTTTAAAAGATTTTGTCCTTTAGCTAACTATTGATTAAATCGTCCCACTTTATTTTTAGCCTAAATAACTATCGAAATAAGTCAAACAATGCATCCTCGTGATCATTCAAGACAAAATTAAAATAAAAGAGATACACCTAGGAATAAGGGAGTCTAAGTGAATAATTGGGACACATGTATTCGTGTTTGCTAACTTATAATAACAATGATCTCGTTTTTAAGCTTGGTTTGGGGAACGTGAAACTTGAGGATGATGAACATTCATGACAGCCAAAACCCCAATGTAAGTATTTGATTTCTTTACTTGTTTTTCTATCTTTTTAGTTTCCTTAAAGTTTAGTATTTAATAAAGGTCAAGGTAGGTTATTTATGATGAGAAATGTAACCTATGCTTTGAAATTAATGTATTGCATGAGGGCATTGCAATGGTCAAGTGTAGGGGATTTAATAAGTGTGAAAACACTTATCCTTTTACCACTTATTTCCAATAATAACCAATCCAAAACGTGTATTTTATGTCGTAAATGTCGGAATTATGCGTGGTTTGTGTTTTTATTGTGTTTTTGGACCAAAAGATGAAAAAGGAAGAAAACACGGGGTTTCGCGGGCTTTTATCGAAGAAAACGAGAAAAGACGAAGTCAAAAGATCAAGAGTGCAAAAAGAACGGAAGTCCAAGGCCTATTCTAAAGATTTATCGAAGAAAAAGTCTAAAGACGGAAGTTTTATGAAGTCGAAGAACCAAGTCTAATTAAAGAAGAAAATTATAAGACGAGTTCAAATTATATCGACAAATCCTGAGACAACGTCGAGAAAGACAAAGAATTTAAATCGAGTCGAGACAAGAAGAAAGAAGGAAGAAAGCACCAACATTTTACTCCTCCTATAAATACCCTCCTAATGTGTCATTAGGAGGGGGTTATTTAGATTAGTTAGGAGTAGGAGTAGATTACTTTCTCTCTCTAGATTTATTTCATGTTCTTAAGTTTTTCTTTCAAGTTTTCTTAATCTTTAATCTTTAATCTTGTACTTTTGAATCTTTAATCTTAATCTTATTTCAAGCTTTTTACAATCATTCTCATTCTATATTTCTTGATCTTTTTAATTATTTTTGATTCGAAATAATCTTTGAATTTGTTTAATCTTGATGTTTGATTGATTAAAAAGTTTATCTTTTTATCAATCTTTAATTTTTTATACAACTTAAGCTTTGAGCTTTTCATGCTTATTGGCTTATTTTGTGTTTAGCTTATTTACTTTTTAGTTTTATTAAAAAGTTTAGTCTTTTTAAAGTTTGCTTATTTCGTATTTTAAAAGTTTTCAAATTTGTGCTTATTGAGTTGGTTAAGTTTTCGTTAATTGTTCTTTATAGAAGTGCTTATTGGTTTACTAGCTTATGCTCATCCATCTGAATATTGTGATTTTTCTATCACAATATTAGGGTTTCTACATTATGACAGCTTATTGTGATAGTTTATCCGGTCACTTATTCCGATCGTAGGTTGCGATCGCCCCTGGCATCGTACTTTGTGATCGGGTATAAGGCTTATTGTGACGAAATGCTGCCCAACTTTTGTTAGCAACATTCAGATAGAAACATTCAGATAGAAACATTCAGATAGAAACATTCAAATAGAAACATTCAGATAGAAACATTCAGATAGAATTATTTAGATTGAATTATTTCGATAGAAGTTTTTAAATTTTCGTCATTTACTTTTATGTATTAAATTTTAGTTTAAAATTTCTAGCTTCCACTTTTACTTAACGACATTTACATTTGTTTTACATTTTCATTTATATCTACATTTTCATTTTACCTTAGTTTAAAATAGATAACCAAACCTTCTTTTATTAACCAAAAACAGCTGAGTCGCACTTTTAACCAGAAATCAATTCGTTAAGACACCGAGAAAACGAACTTTTTAACCCAACAAAATCTAGTTATTAATGACGTTCGCCATACATTTGGTCTAAGGGAAGCTAAGCAAAAGACACAAGTAAGAGATAGGAATTTCAGACCTAGTCAGATGCCTTCTATTTTACCCAACACTTCTAACCGTAGCATGTTACATCCTAGGAGCATCAATCAATCATCTAGGAATTCTAGATCTTACTCGGACATTAAATATGCTACTTGTAAAACATGTAGGAAATGTGTCTTTAAAGCCAATCATGATTCTTGTATCAAAAAATTACTTAATAAGGTGAACTCCCGTGCTAGACTTAAATCCCAATGGGTAGCTAAAATCAAACCCGTTGGTAAAATGTGGCGCCCCACTGGTAGAACTTTCACTCTTGTTGGAAACGAGTGCCCTTTAACTAGGATAGTCTCTGATTCTACTAAGACTACTAGGGAGGAAATTGAAAAGGATGGTACATCACTTAAGCCTGAACTTAAGGTTTTCTATAAAAGGAAACGTTTTCCAAATAAGATAAGTGGATCATCCCCTCAGGTCACCTTTGGCACAAGAAAAGACAACTGTGAACCCCTACTTGCTTCTAAAATAGATATCGCTAACCCATATCAAAGCATGCAAACTTCACATGAGAATGCAGGTACCAAAGTCAAGGATCAACAAAAACAAACCGGTCCAAAATTTATATACCGTTCAACTAAGGACACTCTCAGAGTTTGGTTACTGAAGAAGCTGCTATCAGAGTAACAAGTGCCTCAGGGGATTTGCAGTTAAGCTTACAATGTAAGAGGACTTATAGTCACATCACAGACTGTAACTCGTTCATCAAAGAAAGGAAAGTTTATCGCCGATGATAAACTTATCCTTACAACGAGAAACTAATTTTTCTCGGGCATGAGCTTATATGAAAAACATTCCAAGTTTTTAAGCTCATGCACAAAGGCTCTTCGTTAAATGACAGACGATGACCCGTACTTCAGAGAAAGGGAAGTTTATCTACGGAACGATAACTTACCCTCAAAACGAGAAATTAAGTTTTCTCGGTCACGAGCTTATCCTAAAACCATTCAAAGGTTTCAAGCTCGTGTATATGGCTCACAGTCAAATCACATTCAGTGACCCGAACTTCAGAGAAAGGGAAGTTTATCTACGCAACGATAACTTACCCTCAAAAATGAGAAATTATTTTTTCTCGAACACGAGCTTACACTAAAATCGTTCAAAGGTTTTAAGCTCGTGTATAATGGTTCATTGTTAAATTTTAGACGATGACCCGATCTTCAAATAAAGGAGAGTTTATCGCCGATGATAAACTTATCCTAACAACGAGAAATTAATTTTTCTCGGGCATGAGCTTATATTAAAAAACATTCGAAGTTTTTTAAGCTCATGCACAACGGTTTGCAGTCACATGTCAGATTGTAACTCACGCTTCTAAGAAAGGAAAGTTTATCGCCGATGATAAACTTATCATCATTAACAAGAAATTAAATTTTATCGGACACGGGCTTACATTAAAACTATTCAAAAGTTTTAAGCTCGTGTAAATGGCGTATAATTATATTTCAGATTGTTAGCCCTAAAATGTGAGCGCCATTTACGGAATTACATTTTATTCAGATAGGCAAAACATGGAGGGACTACTATCGACATGTTGTCAAAGTGACCTCTTGGTTAGCCTATATATATCCCTCCATACTTCCATGGAGGGGTGAGGTTTCTTCTTATTGTGTATTTCACTTCTCTCTCTAAATACACACACTCATTTCAATCTTTATCTTTCTCTCTCTAAAAATGTCTAAATACTTGTTTTATCCTCCCCGACCTCCGGATCACCCTCTTGATAGCTTTGAATCTTATGATGTTAACAATTGGTATCAGAGCTAACCGGGGGTGTTTTGTGTTTGTGTTTGCTTATATTATGGTGTTCATGGCTTATTCATGCTTATTTTCTGCTTATGTTGTAAGCTGTGAAAAGTCATGTTTGGTTATTCTGTCCTCGCATCTATTTTTATGTCCAATCCGTCCAAAAGTCTCAATTTTTTAATGGTGGTATCATTGGTTTTATCATTATTTACGTTTCATATATGTTCTTTTTTCTCTCTCTTTTCTAAAACAAAAGTCAGATCTGAAAAATTCAACAGATCCACCATTTTCGGGGATATCAAGAAATACTCAAAACCCTTTTCCGATACTATTCCGATGGTGACTATTCCGATGGTGATTCTGATGGTGCTTATTCCGATGGTGAGTATTCCGATGGTGAGTATTCTGATGGGATTATTCGGATAGTTATTCCGATGGGGTATTTTGATATTCCGATGGACTCAATTTTGATATTCCGATAGACTCTACATTAACATTCCGATGTCTGAAAAATCAGTTGACTCAAATACATTGCATTACACCGAGTCAACTCGGTATTGACCGAGTTGACCAGGTTAACTCAACTGAGTCAATGATTAAGACTCATCCCATCAACCAAACTCAATAACACTCTAAACCAACAAAACCAACTCGACTCTAATTTTAAACACATCGTCTCTAATCACCTCCACCTCAAAATATCATCCAGACATAACAAAATCGAAAAACAAAGATCTCAGATTTCTTCGAATGTTTAGACATGCATGCCGAGATCTATTTAGATCCAAAAACACAAAAGCAAATCTCATCATTGATCTGTATGTTGATGATATATTTATATTCGAATTAGAAAGAAAACAAATAACAATTATGTTTTTGTTTTTCTTCGATTCGTTTATTCAATAAAAAAATCAACATGCAATCACGTACCCGAGATCTATCGAAGATATTGAAGTCTTTTACTTCTTGCTTCTTCATATTTCAGAGTTGTAATTATATAATCAAAGGATGATGAGATGGTGGGATTTATTGGCCTCAATCAGAATCAAGAGATTAGATGGGAGGCGTTTTTAAGATTTTGGTTATGTGAGTTTAGGTAATAACTGTGGAACTGAGATTAGAGGAAACGAATGAAGATGAGATGAAGATTATCTGGTAGTTTTGAGGTAAGAGATAAGTTGGTGATTGAGTTTTCTAGAAAGAAGAAATGGAGGACAGATATTTCTATGTGTGTGCTTAGGGTTGCAATATTTTAGGGATTAATATTCAACCAGTATACGTTTGGATTTGGATTATTTCATTTGATGTGCCTAATCCATACGTAATTTTTAAATGGAGTTTGACGAATTAAGTGATGGGCCAAAATGTTCAACATCTATTTTCTTCAATATCTTAGTTGGGTTGATTAATTGGGCTCGATATTCATTTTAGTTGGACCAAGATATTGGTTGAGTATCAGACGAGGTTTAGTTATCGGGCTATCTTGACATTATTTTTGATGTCGGGTATTGGTTTTGGTTCGATCGAAAGTGCTTAAACGACAAAGAAAATTTTAGGTTTGAAACCTAATATTTTCGGGCATATGACTGACGTTGGGCTTATGACTGACGTTGGGCTTAAATGACAAATTTTCTAGACAAATTTTGTCCTTAATGACAATTCCTTCACAATTTGTTCTAGATAACGACATTCTCAAACACAACACCAAAGCAAATAAAACACTTAACGCTAAAACGATCCGATATAAGATTCACTTTAACGACAACGGCTAGTTATGATTCTACAAAGACAAGTGATCACGAAGTGGATTTGGTATTCTTTATTTGAAATTGAAGTGGGATTTCATGAAGGCGTCTACTTATTTTATCATCGAGCCTTCCTTCTATTTTTCTACCCCTTTTCTTCAAACCCAGTCTATCGTTTGATGACTTGCTTGGGCGATAAAATTTATGATTGAGACTTGAATTATCTAGTTTCCACTGTCAAGGGGTGGATGGTCGACGACATGGATAACTATCACTTTTGGGTGTCACACGCAGTTGCTCGTGTGGATAACTTCAAGAGGTATAAGAGACTTGTTTCTGCACCGTTCTTCAATCGACACAAGTGCAAGCTTAAGTAACAAATTTGGGGGATTGTACTTCAGTTTCAAGTTTGGAATATTGGGTTTACTTCACATGTGGTCACAACAAATATCCGAATGAATTCGAGGTTGGTAAGTTAGACAGAGAGATGGAATCAGCAATCAATTCTCACGGGATATTCATGAGCCTCATAACGACAATGGTACTTCATAGTCTAAGCAAAAAATTTCAAAGTTTCTCAATGACGTTCAAAACTTTTCAAGACATTTGCTTAAGACTAAGAACTTCTCGAGTATATGGACGTCCACGATAATGATGCTTCCGAGAGTTTGAAATCATCATGGGGGAAGATCGTGTACTTTGAAGTAATCGGATCAACTTCCAGGGGGAATTAGTGTACATGGAATGGTATCTACTTTACCTTATATGATTTTTATGAAGTATTCTGCAGGCGTGAGAAGAATTGTTGTTGATTTCCTGCATATTACCCCAAACGGATTATCACCAAAACCTAAACGACATGAAACAGTATAGGAGCAGTATTATTTGGTGTGGTTCTTCTACAAATTTCCGCTGTGCACTTAAACCGATGAGCTAGAAGATTGTTCAAACTACATCAAAGTGTCAGAATCTTCTTAAGATACAGATATTGATTTGGGGGGAAGCTGATTCAGAAACTTCGTCAAAAAGAAGTCTATTAAGAAAGTTTTTTAATACATGCTGCATGAATTGGGGGGAAGTTAATCCAAATCATGCATATTACAATTGTTCCACAACAAGCAAAGACAAAGAGGATTCAAGCTGAGGTACAAGTTATGAAGACAAGAAGAATTAAAAGACATCCTCAGCATTGGAAGCGCCTTGGAAGACTTTATTTTGTTGTATTTTTACTTGTTAGGAACATTGTAAGTAATTTCGTATGTTTCTACATTGGGGGAAGATTGTTAGCCCTAAACTGTGAGCGTCATTTACGGAATTACATTTTATTCAGATAGGCAAAACATGGAGGGACTACTATTGACATGTTGTCAAAGTGACCTCTTATTTAGCCTATATATACCCCTCCATACTTCCATGGAGGGGTGAGGTTTCTTCTTATTGTGTATTTCACTGCTCTCTCTAAATACACACACTCATTTCAATCTTTATCTTTCTCTCTCTAAAAATGTCTAAATACTTGTTTTATCCTCCCCGACCTCCGGATCACCCTCTTGATAGCTTTGAATCTTATGATGTTAACATAGATTATGCCCCAGACCTCAAAGAAAGGAAAATTTATCGCCGATGATAAACTTATCCTTACAACGAGAAATTAACTTTTCTCGGGCATGAGCTAATATTAAAAACATTCGAAGTTTTTAAGCTCATGCACAATGACTTACAGTTAAATATCAGACTGTAACTCGGACGTCATATTTAGGAAAGTTTATCTTTAATGATAACTTATCCTCTTAACGGGAAATTCATTTTTCTCGGTCATGAGCTTGTATTAAAACATTCCAAGTTTTAAGCTCAGAAAGAAAAGTCTATCTTTTAAATAAGAGAACTTTTCCTCATAACGGGAAATTCATCTTTCTCGGTCATGAGCTTTATGTTAAAACATTCAAAAGTTTTTCAAGCTCAATAAAATAACTTCTAAGTAAATGTCAACTTAGGACTCGTTCTTCAGTTAGAAGGAAAGTTTATCGCCAATGATAAACTTATCCTTAACAACGGGAAGTTTTCAACTTCTCGGACTTGAGCTCGTTTTGTAAGATATTCAACATCTTAAGCTCAAGTAGTTAGTTTTCAAAACATTGAACACAATTTTTCAAGAATTTCTCAAAAGGTTTTTCAAAATTGAGTGTTCAAAAATGTATTGATAAAAAGAACATGTCTTCTGCAATCGATAATATTTACGAACCTAGAAATGTCGTTCAATAATGACACGGGGTTGTAAATAAAGTTTGAGCAGAAGTTTAAATGATTTAAAACATGTTCAAAATGGTTTGCTATTACTTCAGATAGTAACCCGCTTTTCATATTCAAGTCAAGTATTTCACCGGAAAGCTTTGACTCAACAACGGGAATTAATCTTCTCGGGCATGGTTTACTTTATAACCATGTAAGGGATTGTGTTTACGTAATAACACAATCTAACACGAATATATGTACGTGTCAGTGCATTTATTTGTTAAAACAAGAGAAATCTTGTTTTTATGAAGTTATCATCTCCACAAACCGTAGCGATTTACAATTGATATCTACATACTCGACGATACGACTACTCAAACGGCGACTACAGCTCTTTCAATAGAACACGGGTCAACAATTGAGGGGGAGCAATTGTCCAGCATTCAGAATCTTTGACGCCAAAAGTGCCAAGTTCACATATTGGTGTCAAGACAAAGATATCAGTCGTACACATGGAGTCAAGAGATAACTTCCGACGTGACGAGGCGACCAACATTCATGAACAAGAACCATGTGATTCTATCATATGATGTTCTCCATCATTCACGTCCAACCTCGTAAATTGATAATCTTGTGAATACATTATCATATATGATCTTTGCACGTGATAAATACCTTACACTTGTGCTTAAAAGGTATTTAATTTATGTTTCAAGTACACCCTCATTAATTTGAGGGGGAGCTTGTGAAAAGCATGAAGATAATTGGATTTGCATTTTTCTTCCCAAATTTTCTTAAAACTTTATTAAATCAATTGATATTAAAAACATCGATTGGGTTAATATTTTTAATATGGGGGAGAAAATGTGATTTAATAATGAGATCAATCAATTTAATGGTTTGACTTAATGTGCTGGCTCATCCTGACATGTGCGAAATTTTTTCGAATATCGTAGCATATGTTAAGGGGGAGCAAAATGGATTTGGATATCAAAATGGATTTCATTGTGACATATACTTACCCACAACATCTCTATTCACGACGGTGACGATTGTGGTGACATAAGGATGGTAGGATAGGTTAAGTCCAATGATTCTTCTAAAACCGGAGGAATCTTCCCAAGGACATTCCACAGCTAGAAATAGTAGTCCTTAGGAAAGATGGAGAAAGATTGTGAACGTAGCTGAATGTCGACCAAGTACTTAAGTTAGCACTGTAACAATCACAACAAGGTGCTAGTTATGACGTATTGGTAACTGGCCCCCTCCTAGCATGTTATGAGGGGTTGAGCACTTCATTATTCTCTTTCACATTTCATGTTTTCTCTCATTCTTCCTTTCTATCTCTAACTCTCCCTCTCTAGTTCTTCCATTCCTCTCCTTTCTTTAGATCAATCAAACACATCTACAATCCTAAGAAACTAAGGACCTACAGAAAGTATGTTGCACATCCTGACATGGAGTCAGTTAAAAAAGGACTAAAAGAAATCGGGGTCCCTGAGTTACTTGTGACTAAAACCCCATTTATCAAAACTGCTTTCACATGGCTTGGAGGATCCTGATCACTTTTGTGATTCAGGTGATCGGTGAGAACTATTCATCTACTAAGCAAGTTAATTCTACTCAACAGATGCTAATCTATAGTCTTATTAATGGACTGAAGATTGACATAGGAGAGATCGTTTATAATGATCTCGTAACCAGGATCCTGAAGGAGTCTAGGAAAAAGTATGTTTTTTACCCAAGATTCATATCATGCGCCTTAGAACAGTTACTGGGTTCCCTTTATACTCACGAAAACTTCAATGTTTTTTCTACTCCCATCCTGAGTTCCATAAATTTTTCAAAGAACCCATCTGAAGTCAACCCCATTGCATTGACGACTCACATGACTGAGGTGATCAGTCGTGAATCATCCGTGTCTCCCATTCCCTTCTTACCAAAGAAGGGGAACAAGAAGACTCATACTGTGCCTAAGATCAAACCAACAAAGGCACAGGGCCTTGAGGCTTCCGAGGCACGACCCAAAAAGGCCAAGGCTAAAAAGACCACCCTTGTCCAGACCAAGCTTCATCTTCCCCAAAAGAAAGAGCTTTTGAGAGGCCCTGATACATCATAGTCAGGGTCGACGGGACAACCTACTGGTCCTCTTGATGGAGAAGGAATCATTCAACCTTCTCCTATGGGACTGCCTTCCACTCATACCGATGAGGGCATTCGTAAATCACAAGCTTTGCCTGAGGTCAAAACTAAGGCCAAAGACTCAGAGAGACGCCTACGAGTAACACACCTCACTGATAGGCCTATCACTTCCACCAAATCCAATGAAGGCACACTAGCTCACAAGTCTTTGGCTGAGGACCCAAAACTCGATTCCTTAAACTCAGAGGGAATCCCACGGGTAAAACACCCCGCTGATAGGAATCTCACTTCCACAACTCTCGATGAAGGCACACTAAAACAAAAGTCTTTGCCTAAGGGAACCACTACTGATGCCAAAGACTCAGAGGCACTCCCACGGGTAAAACACCCCACTGATAGGGATCTCACCTCCACAACTGATCAATCGCAAACTGCCCCTGAGTATCAGTTGGCTAAAACCTAAGCCTCAAGATTTGGGGCAGGGAGTGAGGATAACCAAGGCAAACCTTCTTTTGAAGGGGAGCTGGACAAACCAAGGGGTTAACTGAACTTTAGAGATTTTGTAGATCTACTCGAGGAGCCTGACGAGTTACTCCAAGGTTTCAGTGACGACGATGACATGATTGAGGCTGGGGATGAACCTGACACTCAGGCCCTTCCTCAGTCAGACTAGAAGCCACAGTCCCCACTGTTTGAGGACATACCGCCCTCCCCTGAGGCTCAACAAAAGCCCTCCCCTGAGGCATCCGAACAAAAAGAGCCCTCCCTGAGGTACCGAAAAAGCCCTCCCAAGAGGCAAAACTTGACACCTCTTCGTTGAGTACTCAGACTGTGGTTCTAGATAACACTTTTGATGACACCAAGCGTGTCACTGAGAAGGTTTTGAATGAAAACCTCAAGGGTGTCTTAATGCATGCTTCCACTACCCTAAAAGCTGAGGTAACTCGGGTCCATGAAGACTTAGCTTCAAAGACTGATGAACTCCTTGATGAATTCCGCACGTATGGTGATAGGTTTGACATGGTTGAGGAGAAGATGAGAATTCAGGTGGACAACCAAATGGAGTTCATTAGTTTTGTTAAAAGTAGTAATGAGAATCAAGAGAAGAAGCTCATCAACTTCCTCAACCATTCTCTTCCAACTGTTGAAGCAAATATGTCCTTGAAGACAACTCTGGATGGACTAATCACTAGCACTACTGAGTCCACTTCCAGAGTTAGTCAATTACTTGAGTTATTGAAGGAGGACAGGCTCACTAAGGTTTTCACCAGGTTGGACTCTCTCAGGTCTAACTTGGATATTGTGAAGGGTAAATGTGATGCCATCTATGAGGATGTACACATGGATGTTGAGGCAGAATTTAGATTGGGTAAGTCTGCACAAGGTTATATAGCTAATGCCTCCAATCTATCTGACATCTCCAAGTCCTGAAAGATGCTGATATCCCCCGACTTAGGACAAGAATCACCACCATAGAAAACACTCAATCTCTCATTCAGTTGGATGTTAAAACCATCAAAGCTGACACTCAGTCCATGAAGGAGATGGTGACTGAGATGTTTCAGGCTTTCAAGAGGTCCTCCACCACCACCTCAGGACCATCACAGAGGGCAAAAGCTAAGATTAGTCAGGCTGATCCTTCAACTTTTGAGGGGGAGAATGTGCCACCAATGATGCTAACTTAGACTGAACCTCCTTCTCACACTAAGGGGGAGCAAGAAGAACTAGCACAACCCCAACCCTTAAACTCAATTCCTCCCAACCCTGAGACCTCAGTATCTAATTTAGATAGGGGAAAAGGCATTGCTGATTAAACTCTAACACCTCCACCAAAGAAGCTTGTAAAAGCTACAAGAGAAAGAAAGCCTGATCCTGATGCCATTGTCTTGGTACCATATGATATTAATGGAAAGATGTACAAGATGACTCCTGATCAAATCCAAGAGTACTTAGATAGAATGGAGATGACTAAGGCTAGTGAAGCAACAAGGGCTGAAATTTTAAGGGTATCCACTGAGTGTGTGAAAGAAGTGGGTGGTGACCCGGAGGCCTTGTTGAGTAAGAAAGGGGGAGAGGAGTTCATCCAAAAGAAAAAGGAAGAACTCAAGGCCATTCAGGATGAAATGGTCTTGAAGCAACAACAAAGAACCACCCAACTAAAGAAACTATATGACCAATACACCAAAGTCGTCACTCAAAGAAGGAAGCCTGAACCAGTCACTAACCTTCAAATCATTCCTCATACCACACCTGTCTCAGTATTTGTCTAAAGAAACAATGATGAAAGGAATTTTGAAGTTATGAAGAAATTTTCATTTGGTTATTTCGGCCTCAGTGAGTGGGACGAAATGGGAAGGATCTTCAGGACCAAAACGAACAAATGTGTCCCTGAGATACTCAACTCTCTCAGTAATAGATATGAGATGTTGAATCAGATCAAGGAACAATTAGGAATCACTGAAGATCTTCCTTTAACTAAACTGGATCCTACCAAAACTCAGGGAAGAAAAAGGAAAAGAGTTGAGCTTGAAGCTGAGACTAAGATCCCTGGGTTAGACTACAATCGTACTCTCCCTGAAAATGTCCCCTTTGTGAACAACATAGTAATAGAAGAACCTAAGTGGGGTATCTTCTTCATTGATGTATGATAGGTGTGTAAACACCCATCCTTTTTACCACTTAATTACAATAATAACCGAGCCAAAACGTGTATTTTATGTCATTTATGTCGGAATTATGCGTGGTTTGTGTTTTTGTTGTGATTTAGGACGAAAAGGTGAAAAGTGGAGAAAACACAGGCACTCACGGGCTTTTATCGAAGAAAAAGACGAAAGACGAAGTCAAGAGGTCAAGAGTGCAAAAAGAACGGAAGTCCAAAGACCAATTCTGAAGATTTATCGAAGAAAAAGTCAAAAGACAGAAGTTTACTAAAAGCCGAAGAACTCAAGTCGAATTTATTGAAGAATTATAAGACGAGTTCAAAGAAATCCCGAGACAAAGTCATTAAAGTCCAAGATTAACAAAAGATTAAGAAGACAAGGACTTAAGTGTGCAATTAAGAAAAGATGAAAGAGGGAGGAAGCTTCCTAAGCACTCCTTAATCTCCCCTATAAATAGATTAGGATGTATTTCATTTTCCTTTGTTGGATAGCTTGACAAACTATTTCTTCCATTTTAATTACCTTGCACATTTAATTACCTTGTCATTTAATTTCATGTCCATTTAAATACCTTGTCTTGCACCTTAAATACATTTAATTTCAAGTAAGTTTTCTTTTAATTCTTGTCAATCTTTATTTTTATGGTTCATCTCCTATCTTCCTTTCTTTAATCTTTATGTTTATTTGTTCATGTTCATGTTCATGTTCTTATTTTTATTGATTTGATTAAAGTGGGTTTTGATTATTTTGGTTATATTTGTTAGTTTGATTGTTTTGGATTGTTTGCTTATGATTAATACATGTTTATTGATTAGTTTGATTTAATCTTGTGGTTGATTTTGTTTAGTTTGGATTAGATCCGTGTTCTTTTTTGTCCTCTGTGTTCTTCGCTTTTACTGTTTTTCCAGGTACTGTTCTTCCCCAGTTATTCCGAGTGAAGGATTTTGTGCAAGTATATTCCGGATCCGCAAGTTCATCCGGAATAATTTATTATTCCGGATCAAAGTGTTTTATTCGGAATATTAAAACAATCCGGATCAAGAGTTTAGCAAAAGGTTCATCCGGAATATCCAATATTTCGGATCAAGGAAGTTATTCCGGATCAACAGAACATTCCTAATCAAGGAGTTATTCCGGATCAGAAGAGTTTATTCGGAATAATTTATTATTCCGGATCAAAGACTTCATACGGAATCTTCAACATTCCGGATCAAGGGAAACATTCCGGATCAAGGCGTTATTCCGGATCAAGACTTTATTCCGGATAAGTGACATATTCCGGATAAAGGATTTATTTCGGATCAAGGTTTTTGGTTAATATTCCGAGTGAAGAAGAACATTCGGAACGAAGGTGACATTCTGGATGAATGTTTATTCCGAACGAAGGATTATTTCGGATAAGCTGTGTTCAGGTTATTTTAAGTTATTGTTTTTAAGTTTCTGTTTTTAATTTTCAAGCTTTACTTTTCCCGCCTTTTTATTTAATTGCACTTTAAGTTTATTTGCCTTAGATTTATTTTAGCCTTGCCTTAGTTTTAAGTTTTAGTTGCATTTTAAGTTTGCCTTAGTTAGATTTAAGTTTGCGTTATTTACATTAATTGCCTTATAATTTCTTGTCACGCTTTTAATTTCTCGCCATTTATTTTAAATTAGACTCAGATTTACTTTAACGTCATTTACATTTACGTCTTTGCACATTTATTTTACTACAACAACACAACTATTTGTTCCACCAAAGAACGACTGAGTCGCATAGTTAACCAGGATCAATTCGATTAGACCACTACTTCGAACTTTAATTTTTATACGGCCAAAAACCTATGTATCAAATGGCGCCGCTGCCGGCTCTTTTCGTAAAGATTAACGGTTTTCTGTGAGAGACGCGTTGCTTTTTGGGATCCGTTCACTTGTGAGCGTTATTTTCTTGCTTAAAAAAATTCAAAAAACCATAAAAATTAAAAAATTGTTAAAAAATCCATAAAAATTAAAATTTTCAAAAATCCAAAAAGATTTTATCTTTATTGTGTATATATATTGTCTTTGCGTTTGGTATTGTTTTCATTTGCCTTTGTAGGTGTATGCGTACTAGATCTTCTCATTATCAAGAGCCCGAGTCTCGAGAAGATTTAGCAATGGCAGGTGTAAACAACAATAATAATCCAACGCACCTCAACAATAATAACAACAATGTTCATCCACAGCCCGATCTTCGGACAATGGAGGAGCTTTGTCAACCTACCATGTTTGGACGAGGAGGACCGATTACGCCGATGCAAATCACGGCTCCGGAGTTTTCGTTGAAGCACCACATGATTCAGCAAGTGCAAAACAAATCTTTTTCGAGGAATGCCTGATGATGATGCCAACAAACACCTCGACAAATTCATTACAATCACTCAAAGCATGAAGTTTCCCGGTGCCACAATGGATGTTCTTCTCCTACAACTCTTTCCACATACTTTATCACACCACGCCGAGAAATGGTTTGATCGTCTTCCAAAGAATTCTATTCATACTTGGGATGACATGACTCAACGCTTTTTGTCGCGTTACTTTCCACCATCCATGGCCACGAGCCTTCGCAATCAAATCAGCGGTTTCATGCAAGAACCCGATGAATCTCTTTTTGATGCTTGGGAAAGATATAATGTCTTGATCGATCGTTGTCCAAACCACTACATGCTCCCTGTGACCTTAATTGATACTTTCTACAACGGTTTGACTTTTCGAGATCGTGATACGATTAATGCAGCCGCCGGTGGCACATTTATGAAAAGGAGACCCGAGGAGTGTAGAGAGCTTATTGAGAACATGACTACTCACCACAAAAACTGGGATTCCTCCGCTTCTTCAAGGAACAACCCGAGAGTCAATGTTTCTTGCACTTCAGCAAACCCCGACATGACCGAATTCACCCGCATGATGACCGAAATGAACAAAAATATCTTGCTTCTCGCTACAAACCAACAACATCAAGTTAAAGCGGTTGCACCTTCTTGTGAAACATGCGGCGGTCCACACTCATACACTGATTGTCCTTCTACTCAAGGAAATCCGGAAAATGTGTATGCAGCTTATGGTAATTATTCACCGGAAAATTACCAAGCTCGACCTCAAGGGGATAGAAATTTGCTGACTTACCGGTCAAACAACTACCTTTCACCCGGTTTTTCTCCTCAAAACCAAAACCTCAACAACAACTACAATAGAAGCAACCAAATCCCACCAAGAGCTTCTAATCCTTATCACCCACCCGCTCAACAAGCCCCACCCATAAACCCCAATGTTGAAGCTTTGATGAGAACCCTAGGTGAGCAAATCAAGAATCAACAGAGCCAAATTATCAATCAGAAAGGGGATATCACCAAGCAATGGAATGACATAAGATCCGAGCTTCGAGATAATATTCAAACCTCCTTCAGCAATCAAACGAATGATTTGAATAATATGCTTGCTAGTTTCTTGCCCACCAATCAACCTTCTACTTCGAGTTCTCTACCTTCTAACACCGTCACCAATCCACGAGCGAATGTGAGTGCTATTACTACCCGTAGTGGAGTTACCATAGTAGGACCACCTATCCCGCCCCCATCATCTACACCTCCTCCACCACCATTTATCCCTACTCCTCCCACACCTAGTATTAGTACACCATTACCGTCTCCGCCTCGTCATGACGATGTCCTTAAGAAGAACCCTTCAACATCTCAACCTTTACCTTCTACACCTTCACCACCCAACCCCAATATTCCTTATTTATCTCGCTTAGGCAAGACCAAAATGCACACAAAGGATGACATTCAAGTGTCGAATTATTTGAAGATGATCTCTCAAATGACTTTCAACATTAGCCTTGTTGAAGCACTTGTCCACATGCCGAAATTTGTCAAAGCATTGAAGGAATTGCTTAACAAGAAGGAGAAGTTGATTGAGCTCGCCAACACACACTTAAATGAAAACTGTTCTGCAGTTATTCTTAAAGAACTTCCGGAAAAACTTGGAGATCCCGGTCGTTTTGTGTTGCCTTGCATTTTTAACAAAACCGAAGAATTTACTGCCCTAGCTGATCTCGGGGCCAGTATAAATCTCATGCCATTAAGTGTTTGGAAAACACTATCATTACCCGACCTTACTCCAACGAAGATGACTCTTGAGCTTGCAAATCGCACTCTCGCTTACCCCGTTGGTATTGCCGAAGATGTGTTTATTAAAGTTGGCACCTTCACTTTTCCGGTCGACTTTGTTGTTGTTGATTATGAAATGGACCCTCGTATTCCTTTAATACTTGGTCGGCCATTCTTGAGAACCGGATGAGCTCTAGTTGATGTTGCCGAAGGTGAGTTAATCTTAAGAGTCGGGGATGATGCCCAAGTTTTTAAAATGGGGAAGCTTACAAGGAAATCCTTTGGACGAGAATCTGCGAATATGATTAATGTGCTCGATGATTTTGTCATCTACAACAATCCTCTATTCGAGTCTTGCATTGATAATCCACTTTTTCAAGATGATGTGGATGATTCTCTCTCCAATTTGGAACCTTCACCCATTTATGATTCTCCACCGATCTTTGATGCTTATGATGATGATTCTAGCTTAGATTCGGATGATTATGATGACCTTACTTCCGAGTATCCCGACATGCCCATTTATGATGATTTTGATGAGGCCGATACTCTTTCGAGTGATTTTCACATGATGAAGATCCTCCGTCATCCATGCTTAATCCTACTTTGGATGATTACTCTTTTGAGGAAGACTTCTCTACTTTTCTCAATACATACTTCCCTCATGAGAGTGATGCTCCTCCTTTAGACTTTGAAGATTATCGTCTTGATCCTACTTTGGATTTGAAGAAAATTCTTTCAAAGGAGAAGCAACCGGACGACACCACCATCCGCAGCACGTATGAGTTAACACCTCTTTGTCCACCTTCTGAGGACGAGGTTGTGCATTTTCTTCGCAGATCTTCTTCACATTCTGCTGAGCCTGAGTGTTATTTTCCCTTAAAGGAAAAGGTGTTCGACCCCGGTATCGATATTCTTCAGCCATCTCAGTATCCACCTAATGAAATAAAAGGAAAGATTTTTAGACCTACTGAAGATATGCTTGCACCTCTTCACCCTTGCTCCCACCGTGCTCCATCTTTGCTTAAGGGAACCTTGCCTATTCTTCTTTGGCTTGCCTTGTTCGCCTTAAGCTTGTGCTATGTGATGGACGAAAACTATGTCTTTGATCCCGGTGGATATGTTTTATGCTTCTTCCTTTGCTAATCAAGGTCGAGTCAGGCTCACGACTCGGTAATCAAAAATCAAGCGCTTCTTAGGAGGCAACCCATGTATCTATCTTTTAGCTTTCTTTATCCTAAGTGTAGGGGAGACCTGTTGGTGTTTGCTATTTTCTCTCTTCTACTATTCAGGGATTCGAGTGCTCAATGATCGACTCTTGATGATTTTTGACGACCCGTGATTCCGTGTTCTCATCTTCCCGGTTCTATCCTAAACTCTTTTCGATTCACTATTTTATATTTTTCAATATTAAAATAGGAATCTCGTTAGTTGTCTTTTCCTTAGCGAGATTTAAACAAAGTGCACAATGTCCTAAGTGTAGGGGAGTTTACTACCACATGCTTAAACATTGAGGACAATGTTTATATTAAGTGTAGGGGGACTTCTATCGAAGTTAAGTGGCCTTTTCCTTGTATTTGTCCTCATTTTAACCGGAAAATCAATTTTTCGACATTTTTCAAAATTTTTGATCTATTTTGGCCTATTAGTTTTTACCTTTGTATAGTTATTTTCTTTCCTTGCTAGAATAAATTTTTAATAAAGTGGTTTTAATTTTCAAACATTGTAAATCTTTTGACTCAACCCGAGTTTACTTATCTAAGTTTACTCTAGCTAGTATCCTTAACATGTTTAAGTCAGGTTTTGCTAGGCTTTTATATAGGGAGCTATAAAACGCGAAAGTCTTAACTCTCACGGGTTAAGAACAAGAACTTTTCGCAAGTTCCTATAAATGATCCTAGAGAGTCGTTTATCAAGGGAACTTTAAAATGCGATTTCTAAACTTGAAAAGTCTAAGAATTTGCAAGATCCTATAGACGACTCGAAAACCCAAAACTTTGATTTAATAGGCTAAGCATCCACGAGTCTCATTCCTTAAGATTTTAAACTGTGGAGAACGAGAGATGATAGAGTCAATTATAAGTTTAGTATTCTTTCGTGAATTTATGTGAGTTAATTATAAGCCTATTCTCCCATTGCTTGCTAATAAATTTATCTACAATAAATAAGGTTGTAAGATTTGAAAAGTTACTTAGCTTCTAGCCCAAGATCGTTTAAAAGTTGCTCGGTATGGATTAGAGTTCATAGCCAAGGCATAACTTATTGAAGCGGGATGCGAAGATTGGCGAGTCCAAAAAGGTCCTAACAAGGCATGAGGGCTACATTTTGTTGCTAAAGATCCAAAAGTGATGTGAAGAATCATTTATCAAAGATCAATATGAAGGATCGAGACACACGACGAAAAGCAAATACTCCCCAAAAGTCATGGAGAAGTCTATCCAAAAAGGCCCTAACAAGGTATGAGGATAAATAGATCCAAGTCCTAAAAGGAGGCGGATCGTTGTATATCAAAGTCCAAAATAATGATTGGAGAAAAATAAAGAAGTCGTGGTCCATATATGAAGAATCTCTCAAAACTTCAAGCGAAGAAATTCCTATTATGAAGAGAAGACCATT
The DNA here is from genome assembly GCA_025667525.1 of Glebionis coronaria. Taxonomy (NCBI): domain Eukaryota; kingdom Viridiplantae; phylum Streptophyta; class Magnoliopsida; order Asterales; family Asteraceae; genus Glebionis; species Glebionis coronaria. Next base: position 195,412,008 of record CM046880.1, read on the forward strand.
ATTTCATGAACGTCTCTCAAGGTTTGAAGTATGAAGTCGCTGCCAAATATCGGTCCGAGAAAGGTCTCAAATCGCGAAGCGAGTTATGCCAAGATATGAACTTTTTGAGGTCCCGGGAAGCAGTTTTATAAGATTTTGTCCTTTAGCTAACTATTGATTAAATTGTTCACTTTATTTTCGGCCTAAATAACTATCGAAATAAGTCAACAATGTATCCTCGTGATCATTCAAGACAATAATAAAATATAAGAGATACACCTAGGAATAAGGGAGTCTAAGTGAATAATTGGCCCACATGAGTTCGTGTTAGTTTGATAACTTATAATAACAATGATCTCGTTTTTAAGTTTGGTTTTGAGAAAGTGAAAACTAGAGGATGATGATTATTCATGACATTTCCAAAACCCAAGGTATGTTTTTGATTTCTTTACTTTGAATGTTTATAGTTTTCTATCTCTTTAATAAAGGCCAAGGTGGATTGATTTTGATGAAAAATGTAAACGTGCTTTGTAACTAATGCATTGCATGAGGACATTGCAATGGTCAAGTGTAGGGGATTTGATAGGTGTGTAAACACCCATCCTTTTTACCACTTAATTACAATAATAACCGAGCCAAAACCTGTATTTTATGTCATTTATGTCGGAATTATGCGTGGTTTGTGTTTTTGTTGTGATTTAGGACGAAAAGGTGAAAAGTGGAGAAAACACGGGCATTCACGGGCTTTTATCGAAGAAAAAGACGAAAGACGAAGTCAAGAAGTCAAGAGTGCAAAAAGAACGGAAGTCCAAAGACCAATTCTGAAGATTTATCGAAGAAAAAGTCAAAAGACGGAAGTTTACTAAAAGCCGAAGAACTCAAGTCAAATTTATTGAAGAATTATAAGACGAGTTCAAAGAAATCCCGAGACAAAGTCATTAAAGTCCAAGATTAACAAAAGATTAAGAAGACAAGGACTTAAGTGTGCAATTAAGAAAAGATGAAAGAGGGAGGAAGCTTCCTAAGCACTCCTTAATCTCCCATATAAATAGATTAGGATGTATTTCATTTTCCTTTGTTGGATAGCTTGACAAACTATTTCTTCCATTTTAATTACCTTGCACATTTAATTACCTTGTCATTTAATTTCATGTCCATTTAAATACCTTGTCTTGCAGCTTAAATACATTTAATTTCAAGTAAGTTTTCTTTTAATTCTTGTCAATCTTTATTTTTATTGTTCATCTCCTATCTTCCTTTCTTTAATCTTTATGTTTATTTGTTCATGTTCATGTTCTTATTTTTATTGATTTGATTAAAGTGGGTTTTGATTATTTGGGTTATATTTGTTAGTTTGATTGTTTTGGATTGTTTGCTTATGATTAATACATGTTTATTGATTAGTTTGATTTAATCTTGTGGTTGATTTTGTTTAGTTTGGATTAGATTCGTGTTCTTTTTTGTCCTCCGTGTTCTTCGCTTTTACTGTTTTTACAAGTACTGTTCTTCCCCAGTTATTCCGAGTGAAGGATTTTGTGCAAGTATATTCCGGATCAGCAAGTTCATCCGGAATAATTTATTATTCCGGATCAAAGTGTTTTATTCGGAATATTAAAACATTCCGGATCAAGGGTTTAGCAAAAGGTTCATCCGGAATATCCAATATTCCGGATCAAGGAAGTTATTCCGGATCAACAGAACATTCCGAATCAAGGAGTTATTCCGGATCAGAAGAGTTTATTCGGAATAATTTATTATTCCGGATCAAAGACTTCATACGGAATCTTCAACATTCCGGATCAAGGGAAACATTCCGGATCAAGGCATTATTCCGGATCAAGACTTTATTCCGGATAAGTGACATATTCCGGATAAAGGATTTATTCCGGATCAAGGTTTTTGGTTAATATTCCGAGTGAAGAAGAACATTCCGAACGAAGGTGACATTCCGGATGAATGTTTATTCCGAACGAAGGATTATTCCGGATAAGCTGTGTTCAGGTTATTTTAAGTTACTATTTTTAAGTTTCTGTTTTTAATTTTCAAGCTTTACTTTTCCCGCCTTTTTATTTAGTTTCACTTTAAGTTTATTTGCTTTAGATTTATTTTAGCCTTGCCTTAGTTTTAAGTTTTAGTTGCGTTTTAAGTTTGCCTTAGTTAGATTTAAGTTTGCGTTATTTACATTAATTGCCTTATAATTTCTTGTCACGCTTTTAATTTCTCGCCATTTATTTTAAATTAGACTCAGATTTACTTTAACGTCATTTACATTTACGTCTTTGCACAATTATTTTACTACAACGACACAACTATTTGTTCCACCAAATAACGACTGAGTCGCATAGTTAACCAGGATCAATTCGATTAGACCACTACTTTGAACTTTAATTTTTATACGGCCAAAAGCCATGTATCAATGTATTCGGGGACCAAGCTTTTCAAAGAATGAGTGACATAGAGAAATGCACCACTGAGAGTGTTCTCATCTTTCTAGTGATGGTTGGACAAGTTCAGACTGATGAGAATAAAAGATTTGCTGAGAAGCTCAAGGAGATAATTGCTAGGAGACCTGATAAAGAAAAGGTGTTAAAGTCATCAAGGGTGAAGAGAGAAGCAATGGATTCCTGAATAATTGTAATCTTTTTTTTTGTTTATGTTTCTTGTATCAGACTATTTAGTCTTATGTAATGATGAATAAAAATGAAGTACTTTGTTAAAACAAGTCTTTTCATCAGTAGAATAGTTTGTATAAGAAGAAGCCTCTTTGCTCACTTATAACAATTTCACTTAGGCAAATTTTATATCCAAATAGGGGGAGGTTGTTAGGTCAATTCAGTGCCTAATGACCTTACTGATGGAATTGAATAACAATCAGCCTAAGTGAAGGAATAACCTTGAACATAACAAAGTCACTGAGTGAACAGTCACTCAGTGAGTTGCCTTCGAGTTCCTAGACTGAGTCTAAGAGAAAGACTCGAGCATTCAGAGAGGCAAAGCTCAATGAATGACTTCTATGACGAAGAAGGTGATGGGTTCAGTGAGTTGTGGCAATAGACTCAATGAACCCCATACGATCTCCCTGAAGAAAACAAGCATTCTCCAAGACTGAAGTAAAGGCGGGAAAAGTTGAATTGTGATAAGATGGAGTACATCACACAATTAGTGTGACTTACCCTTTTGGGATAGATAGGGTACTGACAAGTGTAAAAGGACTTACGTACTACTTAGAATAGGCTAAGACATGATAATACACTGTACCAATAAGACAAGAATTGCACATGGGCAATTCTTTGTCTTCTATCTAATTTTCCTTCTATAAATAGGATGTTTGTAAAAGGAGAAAAAACAAGTTTGTGCACTTAATGCTTTAGTCATTCACAAACAAAGTTTTCTCTCCTCCAAATATGATCAAACACTTGAGTTCTAAACTCTTGCTGATAGAATCGTCAAGCTTAGCAATCGTTAGGATTGGACTAGCTTGTTAGTGAGGAGATCACAAAACCACACATTGTCTATTCAATCCCTATTGTAGCTTCGTATACAATAGGGTATAATTCTTTAATAAATCTAATAATTAAACGTTGAAAGTCTTGTGTTATTTACTTTACCTTGTATTAAGTTTATTGCATTACTTAACCATGGGTTAGTACTATACTTAGCTTACTTAAGTATAGTACTAATTACAAGGGACCAACAGGGGTTCCAAATCCAGCAGAAATAAATGTATTAGATGCAATGAATCTTGCAATTTCAGCATGGACTATAGATGTTAGTGCAAGCACAATTGCGAACTGCTTTCGTCATTGTAAACTTCGATCAACAGATAACATGACTTTTCATAAATCAGATGAAGGTGGTGAAAGCACTCAAGAACTCCAGAATTTCATCAAAGAGTTGGGTTATCGCAATGCAATGGATGTCGAAGATGTTCTGACTCACCCAAAAGAAAATGTAGTTGCACAGTTGTTGACTGATGAAGAAATTATTGAAAGCGTTATTGGAATTAATAAAGATGATATCGATGAAGAAGATGATGAAAGTTCTACAATGGATCCCCCTTTGCGAAACGAAGCTATTAAAGCGGCAATCACATTGAATAATTACTTGTTGAGATATGAGAAAACAACACCAGAAGTTCTTACCATGCTAAGGAAAATTAGAGACGGGATTCAAGGGAAAATTATTTTCAACAAAAAACAAAAGACAACTGAGTCATTTTTCAACAAACCTTCATAAATCATTCATGTAATATGCTATATATAAGGAATTATTAATTTATATTTTATATGGGGTCTAAAAAAATTATCAAAAATGTATTATCTTATAATTTTAGCAAATTATTAATTTAGCACCCTATCCCCGAGTCGGGACCGGCAAAAAATATTATCTTTGAGAGTTTATTAAATAATCGAGTTTCTACTATATCTAGAAAAGTGGAAATTTTGAGCACTGTGGTACTATTACGACGGATTAGCTTAAGGGTTTCATTATTCCGATCCAACATTCCGATCCAACATTCCGATCCACATTCCGATCCAACATTCCGATCCACATTCCGATCCACATTCCGATCCACATTCCGATCCAACATTCCGATCCACATTCCAATCCATATTCCGATACACATTCTGATCCACATTCTGATCCAACATTGCGATGGATATTGCGATGGACATTGCGATATGTTTGGTTAAATTTTGTTCGAGTATTTTTCAGACTTAGCCACTATCTAGACTAGCCCCGGAACATAGTTTACCAAAAAAATAGAAAAAAAATAGTTTTTTTGTGGGAAAACCTTGAAAAAAATTATTTTTTCCTAGACCATTTTAGGCCATTTAAGCTTCAATTTCAAAATTTAGCGAAGCGAAAAATATTTCGACCAAAAATTCGATTTTTCGGACCAAAATTCAAATTTTTAGGCCATTTTAAGTTTTTTTTTGTCAAAATTTTTCACTTTTCAAATTTTTTCCCTACTAGTTATTGGCTATTTCAAACTCGATTTCAAAATTTTGCGATTCCAAAATTTTCGGTCTACCGTTATATCGGACTGATGAAATTATTGTCGGACTGAAAAAATTGGAATTTTCGGAATTTCAACCACAACCAAATCACAACACATACACTAAGATCCATAATCCATATACACCATATCCTCTTACTACATCCGCTCAATGGACATTTTCAATACAACAGATTCCACAACAACAACGTCTATGAATGCGCTGAGTAAAGAGAAGATGTAGAATCTAGAGGTTCAGAAAAATACTGAGACTCCAATCAGTAAACCTTCTAACAAGGATTCTACAACCAAAACCGTTCATGCAATCAAATACAAGATGTTGAAAGAAAAAGAAAGATGCATGGAACACTTAAAGTTGCTTTAGTCACGCCTTCAGATTCTTTCCAGAGAAGACCTAAAAGGCACTCGTCTTGAAATTGGATTCAAACAGGTATTCGCTCTACTATTTGGTCAAGATGTTGAGACATTCACCAAAACGATGCTACTTAATGTGAACCATCTTCAACAAGAACTTGACAGAGATAATTTTTATGAGCTTATATCCATAGAGGTCCTTTTAGCTCTCTGGTGTTGTAAATTTTAGTCGTTTACTATCTTTTAGGAAAAGAAAGCAAACGCTAAGTCGTGGTAAGTATTAATCGATACGTTTAGGAAAAACGTAAAGACGAATAATCGAGTTCGTTCTCGAGGAGGTATGGTGTTTAGCCAAAAACATTAGACGTATTTAATCGAGTGATTACTTTTTTGGAAAGAAAGAAAGAAAGGAAAATGGAGACGATTTACACTAAAAACGATCGGAAACACGTATACGTATGAACGTAAAAATGCGACCCAACGAAAAATTTCGACTAAAAATTAATTAAAAAGTGCTAAAAAGTCCTAAAACGTCTAACTAAGAAAATTACGAAAACCAAAAAGATTGAAAATGTTTTAATTATTTATTATTAATTTTTAAAGTTAAATAAAAAAAAATCCTAAAAAATAAAATAACTAAGAAAAGGACTAAATACAAATTTTAAAATTTAAAGAAAATTTATTTTTTCTAAGTCCTAACTAATAAAATAAAATTTTAGAAAAAAAAAGATTTATATTTTTTTTTGAGTTTTATATATTTTGTTTTTAAATTAAAAACGATTTTAAACTAACTAAATGCAAAAAAAAAAAAATATATATATTAAATGATTTAACAAAAATACCAAAAAATTATATAAGGTGCTGAATACTAATAGGAATGCAACAAAAATACGTTTCAGCCAAGAACTTATTGCAATAAGCTGCAATAAGCCGAATTAGTATAAAAAGCAAAGCATTAAAGAAGGTTTAAATAAAACTCTGTGTAATACACAACAAGAAAAAGACTCTAGCACAGTTGGTTGGGGGATTGCTGCTACGTCTTGTTGGAGAGCGGAGGTCAAGAGTTCGAGCCTTGCTCCTCCCCCTTTGATATCTGTTTTTTTAGACAGGAAGCACAAGAGAAATACAAAAGAAAAGAAAAAAAAGGATGAATAACCAAAACGGCTCAAGAGAGCAGATGGTTATGGCCTGTGGTGGTGTTGCGTTTGACTGTTGGTGTTGTGGTCAGGAGGTCGAACCCTACCTGCTGCTTTTTTATGTTTTTTTTATATTATCAGCTTATAAAACAAAACATACAAAGACACATGAAAGGTTATATAAACAAACTGTGAAAGAGAGCACAAGTGGTTGTTGAAGGATGGTCTTGCGTCTCTATGCAGCAGAGGGGAGTGAGTTCGAATCCCACCTGCTACACTTTTACACAGATTGTTTCTTTTTTGTATATACAATCCTTAAAAAAGACTATGAAAGATATATAACATGAAGAAGAAACAAAATCACCCTACTGAACAGATGGTTCAATGGTGGGCTGCTGTTTCTGTGTTGGAGGGTGATCAGGGGTTCAAATCCTCCTGCAGCCAATTTTGGATATTCTTTTTTTTGACAGCTTTTGCTGTTTTGGACAGAAAATCCCCAATAAGCAGTAGGCTTGTGCGAGCTTAAGTAGCGATAATAAACAAAGACGACAATCACAGAGAAACAATACAGCAGTTAACAATCAAAAATAAACACTTAACACAACACCATGATCAAAATCAAACAAGAATTAAAAGCATATGAATACCAATCAGCCTATACTAGAACTTATGCACCTAGGGGACTATATTTGGCCAATTTCAGCAGCTTCCAGGTTATCCAATAAGCAATAATAATTCACATAACTTATATGCAGACCAAGTACAACCTATAAACTTCTTGTGCTTCCAATTTTAGACCTTAAAACAACAAAATCAAACCAAAAATCTCGCTGATAATTTTGGACAGAAAATGGGACTTTCTTGAACCTTTTTTAGCACTAACGTTTGAGCATATGAAATCTAAACCGCCATCCACTTACTAAAACCTATAGACGGGAAAAAAGTGGACCTAAACAAGCTACAAACACACAGATTCAAGTAATATTAAGAAAATGAAAAATGCAACCAACAAGTGACCAATAACAAGAAATAAAATCGACTACTCCAAATCTATGAATCGCAATGCTAACAAATCAAAACCGAATATCAATTAATGGGCAGAAAGTGAAAATCAAATAAACCCAACATGAACTTCAAACAAGATCAGACTTCAAATTAACAAAATTAATGAAGGATATAAAAATCATGAGCACATAAAACAATAATAATGAGACAATAGCAGAAAGCAAAAACTAATAAGCACGTAAGCATGTATAATTCAAGCAACTAGCAGAATGTGAAAGAAAAAACATAAGAGAAAGAAAGGTGTGCTTACATTGGGTCCAAGTGATGACCTCTGACCAATCTTGCTATAATCACCCCCAACTTCCTTTGTTAGATTATCAAATCTCTGAACCAAGAGTTTATCACACAAATGCTTATGCCCTTATCAGCTTCTACAAAAAATCATCTACCATACTTGAACGAGCTTGAAACCAAGGAAGAATCAACTCCTCCCTTTGAAAACTTGGAACCAACAAGACTCAGAAGTAAACAAGCTCTATAAGCTTCTTGTTGTCAGTAAGTTGCTTATAGGCTTAATCCACAGTAGCACTCAAAAAAAAGCAAAATTTGCTTTTTAGATAAAAGAAACTTAGAATGTAAAAACTTTGCAAGAAAAATAAGGCCAGAATTTAAAATTGCAGGAAAGTAAAGATTTGCAAGTGAATTAAAATGGAACACAACTTTTATTCAAAAACGTATTGTCATTACATGATTGATAAAAATTGGAACAAGATGAAATAGGGTACAAACCACCCTATTTATACAATACTACAGAATTTACTAGAAGAATAAGAAATGTAAACCCTAGTCTAATGCAATCCCGAATTTGCCCTTGAAGGTCTTGATTTTCAAAAATGAGTCAAACCTCCCATGTGATGCTGAGTAGATGCCAGGCTGTTGTTGATGCATCATAGTCGTCTACTTAATCTTTGGGAACAAGGAATGCCCAAGAATCGTTGGATTTGTTGTACAAGATTGTCTTCTAGCCAAGTTGTAGCAGGAGATGCCAAGTGGAAGGGGACCAGGGTCACGGGTGAATGAATAAAAGGTGGGGTTGGGTTTTGGTTAAGCTTAATTTATGATCTGGAAGTATTAAAACAAAACCCCTTTGTTCTTAATTTAGGGTTCTTTGGTTTAGCTGGGGGTTTAACCTGATGAGGGAGAATGGGGAATAAATTAGTATAATATGAAGTTTAGTAATACTGGTGATGGGTTCAAACCGGGTCAGTATATAGGGCTTGGGCTGGGTAGGTTTGGGTATGGGTTTAGGATATGGGTGGGTTGAACCGGGTTTGAATTGGGTAAATGGGTAAAAAGTCTATTGTTTTGGCAGTTTAGGTCCCCCAAGCTTCATATTTGTGGCATATAAAGATATCCAGCCACATTCTTTCATTTTCTTTATATTCAAGTTTCCACAACTTGTCAATTTTGGCATGGCATTTGCATAAACTTTCACCAAGGGTCTTTTGTGCAATTTCTTCATTCTCCAAGGGCATATATGGTAAATTATTGAAACTTTAAGGACCCAAATGCAAATTTTTGAGATTTGCAAGGGTTAAAAGTGACAAGTCATCAATACTTTAGGGACCAATCTTGACATTCTTCAATTCTTCAAGGGTATTTTTGGAAATTCCATTCTTGGGACCGGTTCTTTGTGCGGCTTCGTTTCCCGTGTTCGTTCTTGCTTGATTCCTTTGATCTTTTGTTGATTTCACGATATCCGTACCTAAAATACACAATGAACAAACACAAGCATATATTTGGGTATTTTGATGATATTTTAAGCGTTTTAAGCCCGATTTGGATGATGAGACTATGTATAATTGCAGTCTCATCACTCCCCCATACTAAACCATTGCCGTGTCCTCACGCAATGCTAGAATTAAGTATCATAGCACTTCCAAAATTCATTTTATGATGACTTTTATTGAAGACATAAATTTAAATAAACTACTACACGCGTTTTAGACATAATGTATTGTTTTCATCACGAGAACGTGACTTTTAGGATCATAGAACAAGAACACGTGAATGCTTCGCTAGAAATAATTTTGTCGTCCTCGATTTTCACCCAATTCCATGCTAAGCGTGTAACGAGATCATTGTTATTATAAGTTAGCAACACGAACACATCTCATGAGTGTTAATTACGAACCTACCTTATTCCTACTTGGTATCTCTTATATTTTATTATGTCTTAATGATCACGAGGATACATCATTGACTTATGCGTGAATAGAGATTAAGTCTAAAAATAGAAACTTAACGGTGTAACCAAAATCATTAAATTAATAATTCATCCTAATAGACAACGATGTCAAAAAATTAAGTCAACAAGAAGGATCGATAAACACGGTTTTATAACGGTTTTGAACATGAGACTTATTACCAAGACTTTTATTATCCTCCATCATCGGTGGTTTTATTATCATGGTTTACCTCCATCTTTTATTCAACTCCGCCATGGAGCTTTTATTATGACTTCGGTCTTGCCTTGCCTTTTATTATCCGCCTCATCGGTGGTTTTATTAGCCAAAGACGTATATCCTCACGCTAAAGCGAATTTTGGATCTTTAAAGCTTCGAAGATTAAGGCTTGATTCACTTTCAATTTGGGCATAGATTTTTCGGCCTTGTGAGCTTCAAATTTTTGCTTAATTCAGGTGAGCACTTGAAATCTTATTATTAGGTGAAGCTTTCGATTATTCGGGTGCCAATACTTCAAAACCGTGACGCTGGCGATACCTTAATGTTTTCCCAATTTATTTACATGGAAGCTACTAAAACAAATTAGAAACCAACAATAGTGACTAAACCGCTAAATCAATATTTATTAACAATTTATTATGCAAAGCGTGGGGAGAATAAGCTAATATTTACTACACATGAGATCGTGACGATTACGTGACTTATAAATAACTCTATCATTTCTCGTCCTCATTTAAGAGACTTAGCCTAAAAAGTTAAGGAATCGAAGCTGAGTGCTCAACACGCACGGTCGAGTCAAAAATTACTCTTATTCTCACCATCGGAAAACCTACATTCGTGTCTTAAACACTTATGAAAAACAAGAAAAAATTTTAAAATTTGGCCATTTTTAGCCTTATTTTGCAACAAAATGATAACAAAAAGATGAATATTGGATAGCGTGTTGACGTAAGCAAGGTGAAGTATCTACTCACCCCCCCCATACTAAAGTTAAACATTGTCCTCAATGTTTCGAGTCTAGGGGTGTAAACACCCCATACTAGAGACGAAGTCGAATGCCTAATCTAGCATGGAAAGGGTGTAACCAATAAATTTAAATCCGTTTATGAAGTGTGCTATAAACCTAAGGTTAGAACAAATAAGGATATATCATGTGGATATCGAGAAAGTCTTCAAAGCAAACGATCGAGTGCTCCCATAAAACGAACACGAGAGGCTCCAATCGTGAAGATCATGATCATCTAAAGTTCACAATGCACAAACAACCACGGAACAAAGGTTGGAAGGGCACAAATCCCCTCACATTAAGTTAACTAAAAAGCAATAATATGTACATAGGATAAGCATGGGACTCCCCCACGAGGCACCTTGTTTTTGATAACCGAGTCAAAAGCTCGACTCGAATCCCCATAAATGTGATCATTTAGGGATAATCATGGTTTGGTCATTTTTGGTGGGACTTACATGTAATCAAGGCCCAAAAGCAACCGTGTATAAAGGCAAAACCTCTATACCGGGATCGAAGATCGTGTCTTCGTTTTCAGATGATAAACGAAACAACACGACTTTCAACATCATCGTCCCAAAGGGACACAAGAAAATAGAATGAGAAGAGAAGGGTGGGACATTGGGTGGGCAAACAAATCGAGTTACTCGAGGTAAACTCATACCGTAAGTGTAGAAGGAATTTCTAGTGACTACTTCGGTAAAAGACCGAGATTTTATCTTAAACGTGATACCGGGGTCAAAAATCTCGTCCTCGGTGGAGAAGTGTGAGGGAACAAATGGTGCTTCCCCCATACTAGATCCACACAAAACGTCGTCAAAAGAAGTAGACGCGTTTGTAGCAAGTTCAATTAAACGAGGTGATGACGGAGTTAACTTTGGAAAAATTTTCAAATCAATTGTAAAATCTTTTCCTTTTTCATTTTTTAACTCTTTGTTACGAAAACCCAAGTTGATTAAATTGAAAATATTTGGTGTTTCCAAAACAATTCTAGGCACACTTAAAATTTTCACATTTATCTTGAAGGCGGGAGGAGGATTTGAATTTTTAAAATGTGAATCGATTAATAAATCATCCCCCTCCGGGCTAACGCAACGGTCCTCATCAAACTCAAAAATTGAAGGCGGATCATCAAGTATACGTTTGATTTCGGAAAAATCACCGTCGGGATCAAAAACGTCTTCTCTTCCTCGTGGAAGAGGTTGGGAAATCAAGTCATCGATAATCGAGTCGCTAGCTTCAACCGTCGTGAAACTAGGAAAAGAAGGCTCTTCGATTGAAGATTTTGCCTTTGTCGTTTCGACCTCGATATCGAAAAACCTATCGATGTGAGCAAGGCCATCGGCGGACTTCTCACACGATAAATCCAAAATCTCACACGGTGTGGGATTAGGAGTAAAAGGCTCGTCTCGTGACGATTTTGCCTTGACGGTTTCAACCTTGTCCTTCGAAGGGATCGAACGTGGGTTTTCAAACATTTTAGCAAAATTACAAACACGTCCCTTCGGAATTAATTTTCGTTCATCTTGTAAAAACGAGGGTTCAACGATTTCCTTTAAAACCTTTTCACATTTTTCTTTTTTAAAATCATTTGATGGAATTTCTTCGTCAAAATTAAGTGTATATTGATTTAGAAAATCCTCAATAATTTCATCCTCATTAGAAAAATTAGGTTTAGAAGGTACAAGATTTAAATATCCCAAGTATCCTACGAGTTTTTCCTTTGGTTTACTTTCAAAAACATTTTTCAAAACTTCGTTGGATGACGTTTTTGTTTCCTCAAAGTTTTTGCAAGACGACGAAGGTTGCACGACTCTAAAATTCGAGAGATTGGGATCAATACGAGACGTACGAGTCTTAGGAGTCGAAATAACTTGAACCTCTCCCTCGAGATTAGGATTGGTGACGTTCGATGAAGAACTCGACTCGTATGAAGCTATTTTTTTCTCTAAGGTATCAATCGTTGAAAGAAGTTCATTTTGCTTAATAGTGTAAGCCTCCACAATTTTGTCAACAATTTTATCCCATCTCTCGACAACTTGGTCAGATAAACGTTCATGTTCTTTCAAAGCGGCATCATATTCGTTTTCCAACTCGGTTCTCATGGAGGCCATTTCCTTTAAGTAGAATTCCTTTTGAGTTTCCAATTGTTTTTCGTGATGTTCCTTAAGGTTCCTAACTTGTTCTTGAATCATCATTAAGTTTGCATTATTGCGTCTCACATAGTCATAAAAAGCGTTTTGATTCATCTCATCATTTTGATTTTGATCACAATTAAAAGACGAATCATGTGACGAGTAGAACGAAGACGATGGGTGATCTTGGTCGTAAGATTGAAAATTATCACCATGATCACGTGGAGCGGAGTTATAGATATAGCCCTCTCGACCTCCAATAACCTTACAATTAAAACAATTGGCACCATCGGGCGGGCCTCCACAATATGGACACGAATAATATCCACTATCATTCGACATGATGCAACGAGAACGGTGTTACGAGAATTAAACGTTATAGAGGGTGAAAGAAGAGAATTATGAAATTAGAGGGAAAAATCGAAGAATCTTTTTGTGTTTTTGGTTTTTTAATTTTTTTGGAATTTTGGGTGTATTACGTAGAGATTAATCTACAAAAATTATCCACTAATCAAAGGTCTCGATTAATGAATCCAAGAGGAGTGAAGGCAATTACGTGAAGTAAAAACCCTCGTCGACTTTGAAACGTTGGCGGAACGCCAAAACGTTTCGAGGTTCAATAATTAAAACTCACAAAAATAGATTAATAATACTTGATGTGGCAAACCCCTAATTAATCGTCACTTTCAAAATACGCACAAGCGAGCGGAGAAAAACGAGGCGGCGCGAAGCACTTAAGAGCCTTTTTTCTTTAGGTCGTGAAATACAACCGCCTTATACCCACCTTATAGTTTGTATTTATCGAGATTAAACCAATTAAGAGTATTTATCTATTTTGCCTTTGATTTCGTTTGAATTCGATACAACAATAGTGACCGGAACGCTCAACTATTGAGGTGCGATTTCTCGCGTATTTGGATAATTATTGTGTGTTAATTGTTCTACGTAAATACAATATATTATGGACAATAAAAACGAGAAAACGATTTTGTGTTAATTGAGTTCAATTTAACACTATTTATTTGTATGGCTAATAGTATAGAAAAATAAAAAGAAGTATTTACGATAAAACGTAAACACTCAAATAAACACGATAAGTAAATATGGCTAAACACACCTCCCCGGCAGCGGCGCCATTTTTGGTGTTGTAAATTTTAGTCGTTTACTATCTTTTAGGAAAAGAAAGCAAACGCTAAGTCGTGGTAAGTATTAATCGATACGTTTAGGAAAAACGTAAAGACGAATAATCGAGTTCGTTCTCGAGGAGGTATGGTGTTTAGCCAAAAACATTAGACGTATTTAATCGAGTGATTACGTTTTTGGAAAGAAAGAAAGAAAGGAAAATGGAGACGATTTACACTAAAAACGGTCAGAAACACGTATACGTATGAACATAAAAACGCGACCCAACGAAAAATTTCGACTAAAAATTAATTAAAAAGTGCTAAAAAGTCCTAAAAAGTCTAAATAAGAAAATTACGAAAACCAAAAAGATTGAAAATGTTTTAATTATTTATTATTAATTTTTAAAGTTAAATAAAAAAAAATCCTAAAAAATAAAATAACTAAGAAAAGGACTAAATACAAATTTTAAAATTTAAAGAAAATTTATTTTTTCTAAGTCCTAAATAATAAAATAAAATTTTAGAAAAAAAAGATTTATATTTTTTTTTGAGTTTTATATATTTTGTTTTTAAATTAAAAACGATTTTAAACTAACTAAATGCAAAAAAAAAATATATATATATATTAAATGATTTAACAAAATACCAAAAAATTATATAAGGTGCTGAATACTAATAGGAATGCAACAAAAATACGTTTCAGCCAAGAACTTATTGCAATAAGCTGCAATAAGCCGAATTAGTATAAAAAGCAAAGCATTAAAGAAGGTTTAAATAAAACTCTGTGTAATACACAACAAGAAAAAGACTCTAGCACAGTTGGTTGGGGGATTGCTGCTACGTCTTGTTGGAGAGCGGAGGTCAAGAGTTCGAGCCTTGCTCCTCCCCCTTTGATATCTTTTTTTTTAGACAGGAAGCACAAGAGAAATACAAAAGAAAAGAAAAAAAAAGGATGAATAACCAAAACGGCTCAAGAGAGCAGATGGCTATGGCCTGTGGTGGTGTTGCGTCTGACTGTTGGTGTTGTGGTCAGGAGGTCGAACCCTACCTGCTGCTTTTTTATGTTTTTTTTATATTATCAGCTTATAAAACAAAACATACAAAGACACGTGAAAGGTTATATAAACAAACTGTGAAAGAGAGCACAAGTGGTTGTTGAAGGATGGTCTTGCGTCTCTATGCAGCAGAGGGGAGTGGGTTCGAATCCCACCTGCTACACTTTTACACAGATTGTTTCTTTTTTGTATATACAATCCTTAAAAAAGACTATGAAAGATATATAACATGAAGAAGAAACAAAATCACCCTACTGAACAGATGGTTCAATGGTGGGCTGCTGTTTCTGTGTTGGAGGGTGATCAGGGGTTCAAATCCTCCTGCAGCCAATTTTGGATATTCTTTTTTTTGACAGCTTTTGCTGTTTTGGACAGAAAATCCCCAATAAGCAGTAGGCTTGTGCGAGCTTAAGTAGCGATAATAAACAAAGACGACAATCACAGAGAAACAATACAGCAGTTAACAATCAAAAATAAACACTTAACACAACACCATGATCAAAATCAAACAAGAATTAAAAGCATATGAATACCAATCAGCCTATACTAGAACTTATGCACCTAGGGGACTATATTTGGCCAATTTCAGCAGCTTCCAGGTTATCCAATAAGCAATAATAATTCACATAACTTATATGCAGACCAAGTACAACCTATAAACTTCTTGTGCTTCCAATTTTAGACCTTAAAACAACAAAATCAAACCAAAAATCTCGCTGATAATTTTGGACAGAAAATGGGACTTTCTTGAACCTTTTTTAGCACTAACGTTTGAGCATATGAAATCTAAACCGCCATCCACTTACTAAAACCTATAGACGGGAAAAAAGTGGACCTAAACAAGCTACAAACACAATGATTCAAGTAATATTAAGAAAATGAAAAATGCAACCAACAAGTGACCAATAACAAGAAATAAAATCGACTACTCCAAATCTATGAATCGCAATGCTAACAAATCAAAACCGAATATCAATTAATGGGCAGAAAGTGAAAATCAAATAAACCCAACATGAACTTCAAACAAGATCAGACTTCAAATTAACAAAATTAATGAAGGATATAAAAATCATGAGCACATCAAACAATAATAATGAGACAATAGCAGAAAGCAAAAACTAATAAGCACGTAAGCATGTATAATTCAAGCAACTAGCAGAATGTGAAAGAAAAAACATAAGAGAAAGAAAGGTGTGCTTACATTGGGTCAAAGTGATGACCTCTGACCAATCTTGCTATAATCACCCCCAACTTCCTTTGTTAGATTATCAAACCTCTGAACCAAGAGTTTATCACACAAATGCTTATGCCCTTATCAGCTTCTACAAAAAATCATCTACCATACTTGAACGAGCTTGAAACCAAGGAAGAATCAACTCCTCCCTTTGAAAACTTGGAACCAACAAGACTCAGAAGTAAACAAGCTCTATAAGCTTCTTGTTGTCAGTAAGCTGCTTATAGGCTTAATCCACAGTAGCACTCAAAAAAAAGCAAAATTTGCTTTTTAGATAAAAGAAACTTAGAATGTAAAAACTTTGCAAGAAAAATAAGGCCAGAATTTAAAATTGCAGGAAAGTAAAGATTTGCAAGTGAATTAAAATGGAACACAACTTTTATTCAAAAACGTATTGTCATTACATGATTGATAAAAATTGGAACAAGATGAAATAGGGTACAAACCACCCTATTTATACAATACTACAGAATTTACTAGAAGAATAAGAAATGTAAACCCTAGTCTAATGCAATCCCGAATTTGCCCTTGAAGGTCTTGATTTTCAAAAATGAGTCAAACCTCCCATGTGATGCTGAGTAGATGCCAGGCTGTTGTTGATGCATCATAGTCGTCTACTTAATCTTTGGGAACAAGGAATGCCCAAGAATCGTTGGATTTGTTGTACAAGATTGTCTTCTAGCCAAGTTGTAGCAGGAGATGCCAAGTGGAAGGGGACCAGGGTCACGGGTGAATGAATAAAAGGTGGGGTTGGGTTTTGGTTAAGCTTAATTTATGATCTTGAAGTATTAAAACAAAACCCCTTTGTTCTTAATTTAGGGTTCTTTGGTTTAGCTGGGGGTTTAACCTGATGAGGGAGAATGGGGAATAAATTAGTATAATACGAAGTTTAGTAATACTGGTGATGGGTTCAAACCGGGTCAGTATATAGGGCTTGGGCTGGGTAGGTTTGGGTATGGGTTTAGGATATGGGTGGGTTGAACCGGGTTTGAATTGGGTAAATGGGTAAAAAGTCTATTGTTTTGGCAGTTTAGGTCCCCCAAGCTTCATATTTGTGGCATATAAAGATATCCAGCCACATTCTTTCATTTTCTTTATATTCAAGTTTCCACAACTTGTCAATTTTGGCATGGCATTTGCATAAACTTTCACCAAGGGTCTTTTGTGCAATTTCTTCATTCTCCAAGGGCATATATGGTAAATTATTGAAACTTTAAGGACCCAAATGCAAATTTTTGAGATTTGCAAGGGTTAAAAGTGACAAGTCATCAATACTTTAGGGACCAATCTTGACATTCTTCAATTCTTCAAGGGTATTTTTGGAAATTCCATTCTTGGGACCGGTTCTTTGTGCGGCTTCGTTTCCCGTGTTCGTTTTTGCTTGATTCCTTTGATCTTTTGTTGATTTCACGATATCCGTACCTAAAATACACAATGAACAAACACAAGCATATATTTGGGTATTTTGATGATATTTTAAGCGTTTTAAGCCCGATTTGGATGATGAGACTATGTATAATTGCAGTCTCATCACTCTCAACAATCAGTTCCAACAATTCATTGACTCGAGTGGCTTATCCAAAAACGATCGAGAGTTCACAAGCACATACTTTACCAAATATACTCTCGTAGATCTTCAAGCGTTCAAAGAGACACTTCTTCAACATATGAGCAATATAAAGAAGTCAATTGCTGAAAGAACACGCCATCAAAGGCAATTTGAAAGAAGGGTGAATCAAAGACTGATGCAGACGAAAGAGAACACTGTCGATAAAGATCAAGCATTGGATGCTTCTTCGGTTGATACAGAGAGCAGTGGAACAGAATCAGAAGCGCAACATACTAGTACCAGCTCATGGAATGATCAAACAACCAATGATGTGAATATTAGACATATTTATGATGATCAGCCAATGGCTATGGTACATTTAAATGTTGAATACGATGTTCCTCAACATACTGAGCAATCTGAACCCATTCTTGACACGTATCCAGTGGAAAAGGTTGATAACAATACCACACCTGATTCATCAGATACGAGTACTAATGGAGGAGAGACTACTCAGGATGTTGATTCTAATATGCACGAGCTCGAAACTTTGTTAGCTCAAAAGACAAAAGATTTTGACGATGCCAAACTCGATTTTTCAAAGAAAAATAACAAATTTGAGGCTTACTTTGAAAAACTTAAAAAAGCAAATGTTGTTCCTGAACAAAAATTGGATCGTAAGATTCAAGATTTTAACGCAGAAAAAGAACATTTTGTGAAACAAATGAATTTGTTAGAATCAAAGTTGGCTTCTCATAATCCAAGTCCTCCGCCTACTTCACTAAGTGAAATATCTGTGCAACCTATCGACACTGTAGATAGTAATGACGCGAATGCCGAAAATGACATATTTGACAATATGAATACTAAGTTAGAACAACGTGTCGCTCAATTACTTCTACAAAATGAGCAGTTAAAAGCTCAGATTCAGGAAAAGGTTTTTGCACTAACAGCGGTGAAAAATGAAGTAAGGAAGCTAAAAGGAAACAGTGTGGATACTAAGTTAGCAAAACAGTCAGTCTTGGGGAAACCTCCTTCTCAACCATTCAAAAACCGCTCAGTTGCTAGACAACCGAATGCGTTTAAATCTGAACGACCCAAAACATCGAATCCGAGGTTTACATCCCAAGTAGACGTGCGTAGCAATTTATCAAAACCAGTCACTCCACAAACTAGAGCCTCCTTAAGCCAGACTGCATCTACAAAACCCGATTACATGAATGCTTCAAGCAACTCTAGATCTAGCTCCAAGAACATGCCTAGGCGTAGTTCAAATGACACGGGTCATAAAAGCTATCTAGAGGATGCTAAGAACAAGACACAAGCAATAGATTGGACAAAACCACAACCTAGGAGCGATAATCACACATCTAGGAATTCTAGACCCTTCTATGATGTGCACAAATCCGCCAACCTTAGGAAATCTAAAGCCTTCTCAGATGCTAAGCACTTTGTTTGCACGAAATGTAACAAATGCGTGTTTAGTGCCATTCATGATGATTGTATCACAAAAGTCCTGAACAAGGTGAACCAATATGCTAGAGCACATCAAATACGGAACCCTAAAGGAAATAGGCTTTCTCAAATTAAGTCTTCCGCTGTGCATCAGAAACCCATGTCTCCTAGACCTTGTCTTAAGTGGATACCAACGGGTAGAACCTTCAAAACAATAGGTCTAAGGTAGGTTCCTACTGGAAAGATATTTCCCTCTAGCGCGACAAAGGTTCAAGGTGAACCCACATGGTTCTCACAAAGATATCACAAACCAAGATGCAAGCATACAAACTACCAATGAAAGTGCATGTACCGATGTCATGGTTCAACGAGAACACAAAGGTCCAATATTTGTAACCTGTTCAACAAAAGACACTCTAAGAGTTTGGTTGCGGAAGAAGCAGATATCAGAGAAACAAGTGTCTCATGGATTTCACAATTAAGCTTCTACTATGGCTTATAGTCAAATTACAGACTGTAACCCGGGCTCACAAGACAGGAAAGTTCATCCCGATGATGACTTATCCTCAGAACGAGAAATTAAGTTTTCTCGGACATGAGCTATCTCTAAAAACATTCAACGTTTTTAAGCTCATGTACAAAGACTTACAGTCACATGTCAGACTGTAACTCGTACTTCAAAGATAGGAAAGTTCTTCCCGAGTATGACTTATCCTTATAACGAGAAATTATTTTTTCTCGGACACGAGCTTGTATTAAAACTATTTGAAAGTTTTAAGATCGTGTACATGACTTCTAAGCGCATCATAGCTTAAGACTCGGACCTAAAATAAGGAAAGTTTATCACGGATGATAACTTATCCTTCACAACGTGAAATTCATCTTTCTCGACCATGAACTTGTCACAAAACAATCAAAGTTTTGAGCTCATGAAAAGCGGACCCAAAAGGGGAGTGTACGTTTCAGTACGCTTTCTCTAAGCAATAGAAGAGAAGTCTTCTATCATGATTATTTTAAAACCGTTGAACACAATTTTTCAAGAATTTCTCAAAAGGTTTTTCTAAATCTTTCAAAATTGTGTGTTCAACACTCCCTTCCTCATAATGTGGTTTTATATCTCAAAAATGCCATATGTTATTTTGATCAATTTTTGAGGGGGAGCGTTTTAAAATCAAGCCTTTAATGTTGTTGGGTACATCTCTGATACTGTCACAATTTATGTATCCAACACATTCCGAAAATGATATAAAATTGTCAAATGTAATATATTATATCAGAAAAGGCATCTCAACTCCGTACCTCGACATATTTTGTGGTGTCGTTTTTCCAAAAAAAATTCAAACTTTTGTTTCAAGACACACATATATTGTTGAGGGGGAGCATCCCGACTGGAAAAGATCCATGATTCATGCATGCACACATGTTTCTCTCCCAATCGGTTTTCCGAAATTATCATATTTTAATCAATTGGTATCTCTAATATGATGTTTTTATATTAGAGATAGGGGAGAAAATGTGATTAAAATGTAATATATTGCAACATGTGATCTTAAAGACTCAAGTGCAACTCTTTCCTTCACATGCTAGACCATTTCGTATTTCGATGCATGTGTGTAGGGGGAGCTTTTCGAAAATGTAAAACTTTAAGAGTGTTAAAATTTTTAATTTTTATCAAGCACTTTGAATGGTTTTCAGTGGTTTTATGGTTACGATCTTTACCCAAAACAACCTACTGTCCACGACGGAACGATGGAGTCAAAATGTGGTTTAGGATAGGAAACTAAGTCCTATGATCCAACCAGAACCG
This sequence comes from Glebionis coronaria, assembly GCA_025667525.1. NCBI lineage: Eukaryota > Viridiplantae > Streptophyta > Magnoliopsida > Asterales > Asteraceae > Glebionis > Glebionis coronaria. The sequence goes on from CM046880.1 coordinate 195,433,113, forward strand.
GAGGGATCTACCCAAGGATATTGCATAGCTATAAATAGTTGTAGGAAAGATGGAGTTGAATGAAGCTGAATGCGGACTAATTACTTAAGTTAGCACTAGAACAATCACAACAAGGTGCTAGTGATGACGTATTGGTAAGCATTAAAGGAGTTGAATATTCTATGCAACCTAGGCAGAAACAGGGTCAATACATCTATTGAAGACAAGACGTCATGGACCCAGTGATGCAATGCACAACCCTTCCCCAGTAATTCAGGTTTCTCTCAAAAGAAACTTGTCTCATTGTCACGGAGATCAACACGTATCTATTGGCTTTCTCACTCCGAGTTAGTTAATATTGAGAAGGTGGCAGTCTGCTCTAGCCTCCAACCACTAAAATGCACTTATCGAGTCTAGAGCCAAAAAGAGATCCATCTATCATCTCACTATGACACAATCGAGTTCTACGCATTATCCTTGTGATATTTCCAGAACATCTGAGTGATACGATTCACAATGAAGATGGAAATCCTGCTTGAGCCAGCATCAAACAAGCTCATGGTATGTAACTTGTGCGATTCTAAAAGAATCAAACTTGTGAGAACTGGAAAGAAACTAAGTTTAGATTCTTAATTGATTCAAAATTGGTTCCAGGTTTCTTCGCAAAATCCGTGTGATCTTTCCAGAACATTCAGATTGAAACTCTTCAGTGTTTACAATGATAAATGGATATCCTTCCAGTGTCAACCTCAAACAACACTGAGGTAGGTAACTCGCAAGATTCATTATGAATCGAGCTTGTGACAAACTGGAAAGCAACAATGGTGCGATTCTTATAGAATCAAACTTGTTCCAGGAATTCTGAATTGACGACTCTAATCAAACGGATAATTTATCCTTATGATTCACTCTTTACTTTCGCAGTCTGCTTTGAGACGGTCGAGTAAAGAGAATTGGCTACTACCGCCGAGAAACCATGTCAAGGAGGTTCTTAATCGAATCTACCCTATCACAGGCACAATATCAAATACCGTCTAACGGTCTTCACCGACCGCAGGTAAAACGCTACCGAATTAGAGTGAAATGTTCAAAGCCATTTTATCCATGTCTATATATGTTGGTTCATATCAAGATGGTGGCGTAGTTGTGCACTAACCGAAGTCGTCTTCACATATTCATACTAAAAGTTCAAGTCTTCCGCAACTCTGATGAATATTTGAAGGACTAACTACAACTATATTTGTATGGGAGATTGTTAGCCTTTCGAAATCAACAAAGTATGAATATGTTGATTTAGAAGTCACAAGAGCACAAGATGGCGATAATCAAGATACTTAAGAATGTAAGAATGTAATAGGTCATCTTCTCACAATAGCACAAGATGAATACTATCAAGGATAGACTGAAGATCTCAAGCACTCAAAGTCAAAAGACAAATGCTCAAGATAAATATCACAAGGCATGAAGGACAAAACCGTTACAAACAAGATCAAGACCAAGTAACAAGACCTAAGAAGGAAGATCACCTCCACAAGAATGTATTCGCTCAATCATCTTATGCATTTTAAAGATGACCGATACATTGGGGGAGATTGTTAGCCCTATATTTTAGATAGTCGAACAAGAATGTAATAGGTCATCTTTGTCGTTAAAGGTCTTGTATTGTAATAGGTTAGTCGGTAAAACCGGGCTTGAACTTTAAGCTAATATTGTATTAGTTAGGGTCTCTAAGCCTAAGACAAGCCAAGCCCGGCCCATGGAAACAAACCTATGGCCCATGGAAAGCCCATGTGGTCGTGGGTATATATACCCTCTTCCATGTGTGGAAGAGGGTGTTGGTTCATTATTTTACACACAGTAAACCTTCCACCATTCTAGTTTATATCTCTACTTTCTCTCTCTAACTTTTTTTCTATTTCTCTCTCTAAATATCATCTAAATCTTGTGTTATAGATTAAAGTGGGATTAACACTTAGAACATATACAGGGGAAAACATTTGGCTGCAGACGGGAAATCCTAATCATGCATAAGAAAAGAAGTCCTTACTGAAAGACGGAAAATCCGTACCTCGTGTTCAGTAATGAAATAAGAATGAAAGCTGAAAGATCTACTCCGACTTCACGGGTACTACATAAATAAGGGACGCGAATAAGTTGACTGATATCTATTTAGTTTTACTGATCTTAACTGTTCTTAGTTTAATTTATTTTATTCTTGTATTACTGTTTGGGTATAATCTGATAATATCTGACTGTTCTATAATATTATTGGTTAATGTATTCCTGTACTGCTGATTACGGTATATTATATTGTTGTATCAATATAAGTAACTTTCTAAAAATAGCAGGTTTCCAAATATAAAAAGTTACCAAAATAAAAAGTTTCCATAAAGAGTAATAAGCTGATAGTTTAATTTGTGTAGCCGTAAGACGGCACGATCAAAGATGGTTCACAAAACCAATATCCTTTATACAAACATAACCTTGGCTAGACTATGACATGTTTATTTTTATTTTGAGTAGTAAAAGAACATGATGAATAAGTAACTTATTTTTTTAGACACCAAAACTATCACTTTGATACTAATATCAAATTAACACATGATGATGATCAGTATCTTAGCATATGATTAACAATACATAACCAGCGCATGAATTTTTAACTCGAAACTAAAAGTCTGGCGTATTAATATGAACGGAAAACGGAAACTCGAACATGAACCCATCCTTAAAACACAATCGATCTTGTTAGACATAAATTTTCATCCTAGGCCGCCTATTCTTATCTTCGAACGACGGATCCAACACATGACACAAACACAAGAACAAGGGTCGCATCTGAATGTGAACCGAATAAGAATCAAAACTCGAAAAGCGAACTAGAACCTCCATCAGGTCAATGACACTCATGCATATATATATATATATATATATATATATATATATATATATATATATATATATATATATATATATATATATATATAATCCTATTTGGTTACCTCTAGGCAAAACAGTAGGTCGAACCGAAAACGTGAACACCGGATTCAACGAGATACGATCAAATTTAACCTCGATCAACCGTGAACACGGACTGATCGGTCTTAACTGACCCGAACAACTTTAAGCATGAACTCCTATCACGAGCAAACACGCCGAGACATCTACCAATCATATCGACCTAAGCCGATCTTCAACCGCAAACCACAATCGAACCACACTCGCACTAGAACAAGTGGCACCGAAACTTGGAGGCGTACTCACGTGCATGAACAAGACCCGAACTAAATCGATGAAAGCTTGTAAATGGTGTTTGATGTTATGGACCTTCTGCCATAGTTTGTTTGAAATGGTTTAAGGTTTTTAGGTTGTTTTTGGTGAAACAAAAAAAGGACGTCTACATGATGTGATCAACTAAATGTCGCGAATCACGGATATAAAATCAATTCCCATCTGACTGATTTATTTCCATGCATAGGTTATTGTCTTTTTTTTATTATTTTATTTTTTTGGAACTATATTGCTAGAATTATAGTGTAAGTTGCAATAAATCAAGGCAAACTCTATATATGGACGTGATATATATATATATATATATATATATATATATATATATATATATATATATATATATATATATATATATATATATATATATATATATATATATATATATATATATATATATATATATATATATATATATATATATATATATCGATATATATATATATATATATATATATATATATATATATATATATATATATATATATATATATATATATATATATATATATATATATATATATATATATATATATATATATATATATATATATATATATATATATATATATATATATATATATATATATATATATATATATATATATATATATCTTTACATTATATATAAGAGGAGGGGTATGCCACATCATATCCACGTCATCACCTTACCATTATTATTTTAATTTTTTAATTTTTTTAATGAGTTTTCGTTTTTGATTTTAAAAAAAATATGTCAATCATAAGATTCGAACTATTGACCTTCCGTGCAACATATAATTTGGTTTACCATCTAACCTAAGCAACAGTTGATGGTTTACATTATATATAAGAGGAGGGGTATGCCACATCATATCCACGTCATCACCTTACCATTATTATTTTAATTTTTTAATTTTTTTAATGAGTTTTCGTTTTTGATTTTAAAAAAAATATGTCAATCATAAGATTCAAACTATTGACCTTCCGTGCAACATATAATTTGGTTTACCATCTAACCTAAGCAACAGTTGATGGTCATCAATTGTAAACATAATTAATAAATTCATCCAAATTCATATCGAGATCAAGATCAAGATACAACAAATCTATACTATTTATGGAACATGATACTTAACTTTTTAATCAACCATGCTACAAGAGGTTTCGGATTATAATGAATGAACGACGAATACATAATCTGTTGTACATGATCGAATATAGAAACGTTAAATCATCTTAAATCTATTCGTTCAAGTTTTTAGGTCGATTAGTTTTTAGGGTTTTACATGAAAAACCTATGCTGAGATATAATCATTCATCTTGATTTACAAAACCTCCATCAACAAGGTATTTTTTTTTCATTCTTAGTGTTTTTATTTGATTCTACTTTAGGTTTATGTACACCATCACAAGGTAAAATTGTGTCCAATTAGGCAAAGCATTAAGGTGTCTCGAGCTTCCAAAAAGCTCAAATATTATATATGTCTCTGATGGTGAGGACTCATTATCCAGTGCCCACTCTATTTTGTTTGCATCAGTTCTTTTTTGTACTTAAAAAAGATGTTCCTAAAGAATAGTAACTTTGCGGTATAAGAGTGCTTAATATAGACTAGGTGTATTCATAGGCGTATTCTGTTTGGAATATAGACTGTGTTTATTCATATGCATATAACAGATTCTATTGTCTTATTTTTCATATGCATATACATTAGAATGGAACTCGGCATTTGATTATAATATGAGAACGTTTAGATTTTGCCAGCTGAACATGACAATCATGACAACAAACTTCCGAATCTCTTTAAAATGAAGGGGGTAATTCGAAGCTACTTGAAATCTTTTAGCTGGTCTTTTTTTGGTGATATAATGGCCGAAGTTGGTTGGTTTTGGTCTCTCAGACTTACGGTATGTCAAGGTCAATGGATCAAATAAAAATATCAGACATCGAGCCTCCACCTTTAATTGTAAAAACTAAAGATGTAGCTTCCTGTTTCCACATATCGACAACCACTCATCTGCTACCTATTTTGTCTTGCAGATAGGTTGCAGTCATATCGTCCTTCTAGGTGACAACCAACTTCAATGGTACTAAATTACTCATGGAATGCATAAATTGCCATGCCGACGTTGGGATTTTAGTGTATAGATGGCAATGATTTTTTATAGCATGTTATCCAAAAGACATTTCACGTGGTATATATGATGATATCGTGAAATCTCCAAGCACCATGAAAAAGCTACAAGCTTACGTGAATAAGGGGGTTGGTACTATCTGGTAAGAAGATTTATTATTATAATTGATGTACTTTTAACTTTTGACATATTTATGATCTCAAATTGCCACTCGCATACATGTACTTCCAAGAGAATCCTCCCGTTGCATTATCAACTCTTCTGCGTCTGTGTTACTCATCATGGGCTTGCAGAACCAATATGATTCTTATGCCATGGTTCGTTCCTCAACGTTTCTATTAATCATCTAATCTGATTATACCAACAAAATTCATTTTTAACTATATGTTTCTATATCTAATATGGGTCAGGATAACCACAAGTCGGAATAGAACATGCAGCTGAGATGGTCATTCAAGTCCTTAGGCTACTATAGTAAAGATTGTGGGTTTGCGCCCGTAAAGTGCTTAATTGTATGTAATATTTGTGCATTTTTAGTAATGTTTTTTACCCAGGTTTAGTAATAATGGTTTGACCAGACCGTCGTTGTTTTGTTTGTTTGTTTGTTTGTTTTGTTCTTTTCCAGATTTGCAGTCCATGTTCATTATGTCCAGGTTGGCCTCACAAATCAAAGAAGCTACTTGTGTTGCTGGAACAAGGTGAGTTATGCTTTACAACTCCTTATGATTTGTGATAGCCAAATACTTTTCGCTCAGTGTCTAATATATTATTTTCCTCTCATAATGTTACTAAGAGGGATGTCGAAAGACCATTATGGTGACTAGAAATGCAAATAATTTTCTGAAGTTCTTGATTTAGGTTTGATTAGTTTTGAATTGGTTAGCGTTGTTAGGGTGACATTTGCTAAGAGGTTGTTACAGATTGTGATTATGATTTGCCACCCATATTGAAGGTAAATATGATTCTGATTATGATTTGGCTATTAGTTTTTTTAATCTGTTACTTTTCGACGATGTAAGGTAATTGTAGTAGTAATTTTAGCTATTTGCATCTGTTTGTGTGAAAGAGATTCGACCTATTCTGGAATAAGGTATTTAACCAAACCAAACACTATAATTTTTGGATTGGAGAATAATGTAGCATACATGTAATTGCAGAACATATGTAATGTTTGCTGATGCAATATTTTTTTTCCTAAGATGAAACTATCTGAGTGCAAAATATTCAGTTCTTGCAAATAAATAAACAATACCAAAGTAGGCTATGTAAAATAGATCGTGAGATGATCAATTGCTCTCCTCTATCACGACACTTGCAGGACTCTCAGTACTCAAGTTAGTCTTTAACACGTCATTCTTACTAAGTGTCATGGCTGCCATTTGTTAGCAAACAAAATATGAAGTATCATCAAGCATGAGTGAGCTACCATTGGTTGGAAATGGATCTAGACAGTTACTAAACAAAATATGTGACATTTTCAAATAGATGATAGCCTGATAGGAATCCGGTCAGTTAGCATGCAAATTTGGATCATTGGATGGTTGACATATACTCTGGAGTTTGAAGTAGTAAGTAAGAAATTATATTACCTACCTCAATCCTAAAATTGAAACATACTTAAAGACACAAAAAACGGAAAAAAGAAGAAGCCACAATAATTGCAGACGAAAATAGACGTAAGAAAGAAGGGGAAAAACAGGATGTATTATCTAGGCAGCCGTAGGTGCAACTGCTCTTGGAAAAAGATGTTTCCTTTGTTTTCTTCGGCTCCATCTTGTGACACATTTCTAACCTTCATTGATATAATAGATTTTTGGCTTTTAACCCAGAATCTGGGGGCATAATGAAGCATCGCTCGAAAAACGTGTATACATCAGATATGTGACACGGCTGATATGTGACATGATTGAACTTAGCGTTTTTGTGGTATTTTACGCAACATCCGGTGGGATAACCAAGCCTCGTGGGTAAAAGTGTGATACGCCCGAGTCCTGACTTTCACATCTCAGTAAACCCAGAACCACTTCCATTACGTGTAACATGTGATATTAGTAGTCAAAATTATTGCTAGCGAAATTGGCTATAAGAAATAACCACATAAACCAAAATATATATACAAAGGATATCCGCAGGTAAGACAGTAGAAAAAGTCATGTTTTCCATCTAATGTTTTTAATTCTTATCAATTAATGAAGTGCCTATACTGTATCTGCACTATTTGAAGTTGCACATACAAGAATTTTTGAATTTCTTCAAGTTCAAAATAAACATTTTTAGTAGACGATGAGGACATGTGATATACTATTAGCCCAAACCTGATCCTAATAGATCATAATAACCAAGTTTAATACCTATGTTTTCCACCTGTTACATTCTTCATCAATAAGAGTTTTGGCAAATTTTAAATATCGGCACCAGCTCTCCCTGTATTCACTCCCGAGTCATCTAGCTTCTTTGCTAATTATGGATGGGCTATGCTTTCTAAAAAAAGCACTTCCTCAAAAGTTCAGGTAAATTATATTTTATTAGAATTTGGGTGTTGGTTCTTAGACTAAATTTCTCTGTATTATTCTATTGTATTAGAACAAACTATACAACGACCTAATTAATTAATCTGATGAACATGATTAACCATAGCGATAGTTATTTTACTTATCAAACTTACTGAATTATAATAGCTCATGTGATGATATATAGTGTTCTTTACCTTGCGCGCAATATATATTGATGGACAAACATCAATGCTATATAGTTGGACATCAGCATCATCCGTGCAAGGCAAACCATCACATAGATTTCCAGGTTTGTAAGCTGGTCACTGGAATCTTTATCGTCCCTTGCTTAAAGGCCCTGTGTAACTCCTCCTTGACAGGTAGAACCGCCACATAAGGTTGACATTCATCCATGTGAGGGAGTAATACCAGAACTGAAAGCATGAGATTTATGACCTTTAGTGTAATTCTCATCAGCTCCGACTTTCTTGGACCCAAAGATGTAAACTTGAGAAAAATCGGATTCAATGACCTTTTCGAGAGAAAGTTTCCAATACCTGATTCTCTTTAAAATGTTTAACTAAATCTTTGTTATGCAATTCAAATGAATGTGTAATTTCATCAGTGTGTCAGTGTGTGGGTAAATGAGATGAGATTCTACAGGAATGGGTCAAATGAAGGGTTGAGTGGAATACAGGCAGTGTAATTTTAAATGTTTTATTTGCACATTTTTATTGAACTCGCCATTAACGACGACCCTGCCCCTAAAACTGCATACAAACCTTGGTCAATTTTCGTGTAAGATTCCATTGTAATACCAAGCATTCGGCCAAAGGCGGGCATTAAGATTATAGGAAGAAAAAGATCATTTAGAATCTGCAATTTGTGATAGAATTGTTCATATTTTTCTTATTTGCCCATTATTTGTGCCATGCAGCCTGGAAAAGTCAAGACCGGAAAAGGAGATCGAACGTGCTAAATCTGATATCAATCGCTATAAGTTGAAAATTAGAGAAATTAAAAAAAATTGACACATCATTCAAGGAGAAAGTTTCATGAGTCTGTATATGATTCTGATGGGCTAATTGGCAGTGAGGAGATAAGGTATCTATGTACTATAACCGTGTCATCGTTTTTTACTGTTAGTGATCTTGATAGAATGTTTGGATGGTGTATTAGTACTAAGAATTTTGAAAAAAAAGATAAGTTGTATTTGAGAAGAAAAAGATAAGCTACTGACATAAAGGTGTCACACATCACTTCTAACAGGGCCCATTTGGTCGCTTGCAAAGTAACCACTTGACCGGATTAACCTTCCAACTCCAATTTCGACACCTCTATCTATTTTGTTCAGGATTAAGTCCATGCTACATTTCATATTACATGGGGAACTTAATAAGTTATGTTACTACAATATTAATTACAATGCTTATGATCTTAGAATATAATGAGGTTTAGAACTTAAGTGTCAAGACATTTTTACCTATATATTATTGTTCATTTGATATACAGTTCCTCCATGTGATAAAGGGTGTCTTTACCCTGCTTGTGATTGTAAGGTGGAGAGCGTCGAATTAATTAATGAAACTCAAGGAACTGATTTTTGTGTGAATGATAGCTGGGAGGTTGGTTACGCAAGTTACATATATCTGTTATCTATACTCGCTACATGTTCTATAACAATTTTTGTAATTTCTTTGAAAAAATGCAGGTGTTTCCTGAAGTGCAGCCTCTAGCAATACTCTAGAAGATAATTCAGGGCTTCCTGATGCTCCGGATGTAGAAGATGATGGAGAAGGCGATGGAGATGGAGAGCGCGATGGAGATTATGAATTACGTAAGCTACTTTCGATATTATGTTAGGGTAAAATAAATAATGATCTAATGTCCTCCCTCTCGGGTCTGTGGTAATGTTGTTTCTCTTTTTTCTCTAAAACAAGTGTAGCATTATCAGTTTGGTTATTGATTTTTGGAATATTTAAATCATCTATATTCGTTGAGATGCTAACAAGAATGCCGATGTACCCTAGGAGATCTTGGGCACCAATTGGATCTTGCCACTCATTGCAAGAGTTTATTTCTTCTTTAAACTTTGTATTGATGTGTGATAGATTTTGAGCCTGTGATTTTGATTAACTAGAACTAGATAATTATTTGGATTAAAACAAACCTAGGATATAATGTTTAATTAGTTGTGCTTTTGTTGTTTGAAGTTGTAGAAGATGGAAGTTGTTGGCTTAGAGGTACCCCGTGGGCTTATCAATAGGACCTCGTGCAAGATCCCGTGGGTAATAGGAAGAATAAGAAGGCAAAATACGGGTCTGTGAAAGGCAAAGGTGCTAGGAAATCAGTTCTCACCCTTACTTGGACAAAGAATCTTGCAAAGGAGTCCGAGTCATTGGAGTTTTTGGTAAAACAAGTTTTCTGTGTGGAATGTAAAATCATCTATACGTCTTTATGCCTTCAGAATAGGCACGGGTGATTTTTTACGGTGTTACAGCTTTATTGAGTTCGTCAAAACGGTATTCACATCTTTGCTAAAAAACTTTATTCATACATATCTATTTTCTTTCAACATTAAAGCTACTAGGTGTCTGTGAGACCGTATAACTTCAACAGTAAGTAATCTCATACAACATTTGTTAGCCACTGCAAGTATTCAGAAAGTGCACAAGCTGGATGCATAGACTAGGCACACACATGAAAATGATAGAAAGAGTAATCAGGATCGAATTCCACCTCACAAACTTCACAAAAGTATTCACTCTTATGGTTCTCAATTGGAAAGTAACTCAAGTTCAGAGGATGCTTGTCATACCTGTGCGTAGTTGTTTGAGTTATAAGCAAAGCACACACATGATGTACATGAAAATCACACATATGGCAACCAAATGAAAATGGAGACAACCAAAAACCATAGGAATATATACGGTAGTAAAATATGCGTGCTCTTTCATAGAAAAAAGGTGATTTAGGTAAGAATGCACCATCGCCAACAATGTAGTATATACATTCATCACAATAGTAGGTAAACCCGTTAGTTACTTGATATTATTCATTATTACTTTTATTTCTTTCACAATCATCAAAATCAGAAGCAAAATAGTAGTGTTCATCTAAAGTCGGCGTACCAAGAATGGCAGCACTTTAAATGCAACTAAACAACCAAGTTTGGCTAACAACCACTATGTTCAGACTTCAAATGGACCACTTATCTTAATAGAATAAAACAAAAATTCTGAGCTTTAAGGCATTAAAAACCTTGGTTATAAATAGCAAATAGCACGAGAAGTGGCGTGACAGCATGTTCAAGCTAGACATTTTAACGGCTAAAGCGAAGATTTAACGTTTTAAAACGTAGCTTACAGCGGCACAACATATAAAATATTTATTTTATTTCAATATTATACATTGAGTTCAAAATAAGTGTTGTATAATTAAAATTATAAAACTCTCCTTACATATAATAATATTCATTTTTTTGGAGTTGAATTAAAAAATTCACCGCAACTCATGCCATAGCGAACCTTGACCTATTGCGTAACGTGAAGGCCGGATCTTAAAGCGGGGTTTAGTGGGCTATTTAGAACCCAGTTAAAAACTCAATAGGTATCGAAACAAAAATAAGCTAAAATCGCTTAAGTTCATACCACCTTGGTACCCGCGCAATGCAGCAACGAATACCAGATGACTATTTTTTTACGAATAAATGTTACACGTTTACCCACCAACTTCGTATTCAAATTTAATTAAAAATTATAAAAAGTTAAATCTAAATAGATAAACTCACTAAAAATAAAAAAAAACTAAAATTTAATCAAAATATATCAAAATTTGAATTAAAGAGCGCGAAATTTTAGAAAATATGGTGAAATTAGATTATAAAATAAATAAATAAAAAAAGTATTTCAATTTAAATATAAAACATTTTTAATAGTTTGTTAAAAAGTTTGTTACAAAAATTATTAGAAAATTTTGTTATAAAAGAGATGGATGAATGAGATTAATTTTTAATTTAAAAAATATTAAATATTAAAAAAATTTAAAACTTTTAAAAATAAATAGATTAATGCTTTATAAAGCAATATAGATAAGTCCACAAATAATAAACAAACACCCACCTAATAAGCATTTTAGTAAATACTAGTTTAAGACCCGTGTAATACACGGGCTTTTTAAAAAAGTAGCCGATTGGTTTAACATTTCCGAGTCCATAAAAATTGTTACTAAAAGAAATTTACGCGTGTACTGCAACTATAAGAAATTTAATAAGACAAAAAAAGGATATAATTTCAAAATGACATGCTTGATAAACTCTTTGCTAAATAATACTGACTCTTCAAAATGTTCAATAGGAATGAGATAATATTTGTTATATAAGTATTTGTTTAACTGATTTGACGAACTATAGTATATACTTAGCTACTCAACCAAATTAGTTTGAACAAAACTTAAGTTATGGATCATGAAACATCAATAAAAATCTTAAGCCTCAATGCAAAGAGACTAATTGCAGAGACTAATTGTTACTGTAATATTATAAATAAGTTTTGGTTAGAAGAAGATCAAAAGTAGACATACATTTTGTATGAATTCTTTGATTTTGGTTGGAGTCATTAGTTATTAGTATAACTATATTTACAATAAAGTAACTTATCATAAACAAACTTCGTAAAGTTAAAAGGTTTTGTAATCTTTTGTATGTAACACATGGGAGCTTCAAGAATGAATATTTTGGCAACATTCATTGGTTAAATTGTACATGTATGATCTTTGTATTGACCCCGGTTACCTTTATAAAGGTATATCAAATGAATTTCCGAGTCAACGAATCGTTTGGCCCTGTAACATAATTACATAGTTTCCATGGTACACAACCCTCTTAATTAAGATAATAGTTGGAATACAAACCATACTTTTACATTGATTACTTGGATCCTCATTCACTTGTGCCGTTCTTGCATGCTTTAAGCATCTAAAGCTTCACCTGATAGATTTAAAACCACCAGTTCATCTGTAGTGTTGTCATCCCCGACATCACTGCTTGAGAAATCTTTCCTAAATATGTGATCTTGAGTCCTTTTACTTTATATTTAGGCTTCCAATTCTTTTATACGTTCTTCCAGCTGAAATTGAAGGACTTCATGGAACCATAAGCTCTGTTCTCTCACAGATACTGCATAGTTTGCAGCAGGAATTGTGGTCGTGCTACTACTTCCCCTCTAAGCTTGGTTGGTCTTTTCTAACATGTCGGCCCTTAATTCACCCTGCGCGCTAACATCTGGCTCAAAGTCTGGATCAAGCTGTAAAATTGCTCATGTAATTTAGTACAGTGCACTGTTGTTCTTTACAGCAACAAACCACATAAAACTGTTCTAATATGAAGTTTTTTTATGGGTCAAATCTGAATTACAACAAAACATTGGCTTAAAAACTATGTCAAACTTTATTAAAGTTTATTATCGTTTTGACAAAAGACTAAATGTACAGGTAAGAGGCACATGGACGGCATAACAATTCATGTCAAAGTATCTCCAAAAAATCGCAATTTCTCATACCCTTTTACCCGAAACTACAAAAAATAAACCTGAAATTTAATATTGACAATATGAATGAATTAGCACAAATACGGAAGGATTTTAGCTTGAAGACATGCTAATATCTCATATTCATTATGTTTAAAACCTTAGTCAGTTGGGTATTTATCATGGCTAGGCAGAAATTTCATTCATATGTTTTCTTGAATAGACATAGGCAGTATAATAATCAAAACAATAGGCAGTTGACATGTTGTTACCATTGTAGTATTCATTTTAAAAATTTTTAATACAAACATGCCTCTCTAATAATCCTAGGTCATTATATTATGTGTAAATATACTTAATGTGTTAAAATAAAAAATAGATCAGAATTATCATTGTGAATCAAAGGATTATAGGCGCTAGGTACTTCATACCCGGAACTTCTTTGTAAACATAGACCACTTGAAGATCTTTCTAAACATCACGCTTTAACAGGATAACTCCTTGTCCTGCATTAAGAAAATGAGAAAACTCAGTTAGCCATTACAATCATTTATATTACAACAAACAGAGTGTCAATTTTACTTCATGAAAAAATACTACGACACTATATATTGGTATGTAAATCACAAACAAACACAAAGTATAGAAAAGAATGTCAATCACAAACAAACACGAATTATAGAAAAGAAGCAATACACAAAATACTATTTGCTACTTGAAAACTATAACACCTTATTTTACGGGGTATGAATTCCCTTTTACCCAAAAAAAGTAATCTTCTTAACTACGTTAATCTTATCTAAAAGTAACACAACATGCCAATCACCGACAGATCCATGGATATGGAAGACCATAGGAACCCATTCAGATCGAGTGAAAAATTATCTTCTATCTACTTATCAGATTCAATATATTTCATTTAGCTCCATGACAACTGCATAATTTGAACCAAGTTGGATTTTTCAAGGATGCATTGCATCATTTTGGTTTTATGAGGCTTGTACATGGCTGAGTATTTGAACCGTCGGATCGGACCGAACTGGACCGAGCAAATTCGTTCCGGTCCGTGGTTTTGGACCATTTCGGTCCTTGGTCCGGTCCGGTCTTACCAAAAATTATTTTATTTTGCCTAATTGGGACCGGACCGGACCGAAGACCGGACAAACCCGGACCGGACCGGACCATTTAGGGTCCGGTCTCGGTCTGGGGTTTTGGACCAATTCGGTCCTCGATCCGGTCTGGTTTTGGGCGGTCTGGTCTGGGTCTGCCGCTCAGCCCTACTTGTACATATATATTGCAAGAATAACAACAGAAATTAGTACTAAAACGCTTTTTATAATAATACTTTATTATCGAATTCAACCCAGAAAAAGCATATCAGATAAAAAAAATTTAATACTTTATTATCTAATTCAACCCAGAAAAAGCATATCAAATAAAAAAAAATTATGTTTAGAATTAGTAATTAGTAAATAATGTATATATTAACGAATGAAAATTTTCGCAACATTCATTGGTTCATTGGTGTACTCCTTGTATTATCCTCTCTTATCTTTATAAAGGCATAACAAATAAATTTCTGAGTCAATAGTGGAATTGTAGAGTGTCTCGAAACAATCAATCTAAAACTTATGATGATAAACATTGAATTACTTTACGTGTAAAAGTAGAACATTTTCAGGAAGTAAAATTAATAGAAATAACCTCAGGAACACTACGAATATAGCTTCATGAAACAAAAGGATTATGTTAATATTATTGATACAAAACATTCCTAGTAACAAAACAAATCTATAGTTTACAGTAAAAAAACAGAAATCAAGAGCATGAAAAGAATACAGTTATACCTTTCTCTTTAAGGCATTTCATCGATCACTTGTTAAGGCTGAATCAACAACTATTATAAACACATAAATTAGATAAAATCAAGCATAAGTAAAAAGGAATATGCATCAATACTTAATTACAGTATCACATACATAACTACTCATGAATAAGTACATGCATCAAAAAGTTTAAAGAAGACCAAGAGTTGAAACGAAAACTAAATAAGATATAGGGAACAAAGAAGATGACCTCGAATTCATAGATGTAGAGCTGGAATATCTGATTAATCGAACCAAATGATAGTGATCAAACCCTTCACATGTGGCACCTGTAAAGAAGGATAAGAAACATAAACTTAGAAAACTGAAGCTATGTTTGTAATTCAAGAATTATCTTTGCCTAAGCAGATGGAAAAAAAAACTTATGAAAACCCAGGTATTACTCAAAAAATCAAAAACTTAAGGACGAATTATTGTGATATATTTCTAAGGTTTTGATTTAAGTTTTCAAATAAAACATTTTTTCTTTTCCCAACACAACCTCACAGATTAACCAATAAAAAAAAGTATGTGAAGTATCTTCTTTAAGAAGCTTTTGAATACAATTAGGCTGAAAAATAAAATATTTTAAATCAATAATTTATGTTTTAAATAAAAAATATTTGTATATGACATCATCATTTAATATTTTTTAATTACATTAACCAATAGGAGATTTCCACCTAGTCAAAGATGACATAGGCAAAAACCCTCTTTTAATAGAATTAAATAGATTGCTTAAAGGTCTTTTTAAAGGTCTTTTTGTATTTATCTAAAGTAAATCTTTGAAATTAGCAATCCTAATCACGCTCATTGAAAACCACTTATTTTGCCTCGAAATAACGTTTGGTACACGAATATATATCTCATATTTTATAACCATATCTATATGAGTTTTCTAATAGCTATATATAAGCACATTTCACTTTTATGCCTTAAACTTTTTAAGTGCGCCAATTTTTTTTCCTTTTCTGCACCATGACAAAAAAGTTAGAATGAAAAGATTATACAAAATGGAAAAATGACAAAAAAAAAAAAAGATAAAAAGAATAAAGATATTTTGTACATTCAACGAAAATCATGATTTTTACCCGACAAACTGAAAATATACACAAAGTTTTAAAACTACTTCCTAAATATTATAAAAAAATTATATTAAAATGTAAAATAAAAATTACATTTATATAGAAAAAAACCCTACGATATTTCAACAAAAATAGTGTAAATGAAACAAAATTAGAAAGCATAAACTAACAAACGCTATTTTTAAGATAAACTAAAAATTTACACATACAAACACAAGTCATCATAACTAATAATAATGCATTTAAAGATAGTTAAACAATAAAAAAAATAATTACCAATAGAAAAAAAAATCAAAATTCATACTTGTCAAGACATTACAACACATATTTACTAAATAAAAAAATAAAAACGGTAATCAGAAGTCATACCCGTTCATCGGACGGGTTTTGCCACTAGTATATATATATATATATATATATATATATATATATATATATATATATATATATATATATATATATATATATACTAGTGGCAAAACATGTCCGATGGACGGGTATGACTATTGGTTGTTGTTTTACTTCTTTATTTAGTAAATATTTGTTTGTAATGCCCCATATACGGGCATGACTTGTAATTATCATTTTACTTTTTAGCTAAATATTTAGTGTTATGAAATCACCTTATATTTTACAAAGATTATCCAACTTGTTATGAGGACACATAAGCAGATATTTGGCTTTTATGTTAAAAAGCTTTTAAACTTATCCAAACTACCTTTAATTATCTCCGAAACAAACCGAAAATGTAGTTTAGATGCTAAATTTTAATAAGAAAAAAAGAACGTAGATACCATGATTATTAACCATTTTGCATTCACTATACCATGTAAACAAAAGGCAAGCAATCTTTCCATGGTAAGTGTTGTGCACATTGAACTGAAAACAAATAAATATGATTTAAAATTTGTTGATATTGAAATTGACACTTGAGTTACTAAGTTTTAGTGACATGTTGATACTTATGTACATAATAAAGCGCTTAATAGCTCGTCATCACTCAATAAAACCATACTAATTTGAGATGCCTATATGTTTATTTGCTCATCATCACACAATTAAACCACACTAATTTGAGATGCAACTGGTCTTCATAATTACATGCAAAGCATTCAAAAACACATCGAGACTGTAGTAGAAAGAAACTTCTTAGATGTAACAACTAAAGCAACAATAAATGCTAAATTAGTATCACATTAATAATTTTATCCTGTATATCTTAAAACAAATAACTTTATTAGTGATATAGTAGTTTATTTTGGTGTTCCATTGGAGTAATACGTTATTTTCTAATTAACTTTGTACTTCCAAAACCATAAAAGTTTATCTTTAGATCCATATAAGCATGCTTCACGTCAATAAGAGTCGCAGTGAACTAACGTACAACGTGAGCCATTAACAAAATATTAAAAAGAATCGATGAACACAAAAGTTTTGTTATTTCTAATAGTAGATTTGGGTCAAAAATATCCACATATAGCATGTAATGCTTATTGTGTTTCTAATTGTTTGGATAGCTAATTCCAAAAGCATAAGCTTTATCAGTTAAGCTGATTGCATGTAGATACATTAGGGAGATTGTCTATCGCAACTTCTTAACTTTTGTCATCCATACCTCATCGACCAAGAGTGGGACATATAATGTTAACATCTTGGGTTATGAAACACTGAGCTATTGATTGAGTGTAGCGGGGTACTCATTCCTTATTGTAAACGAACAATTAGTAAGACCAGTTATTTAAACATAGATACCTTCGATATTACTTGTCATAACTTTTGACACATGTGTATTCTCAAAATCAACCGAGTGAGCTATAACTCGGGTTGCAATGTCCTTCAATTTTGAAAACTTAATGAAAACAAATGAAAGAATAAAAATTAAAAATGAAGACACTTTGTGTGAAAAATGAGGAAAATTAACCTTGTTTGTGAATATCCCACAGTAAAGAATTTGAATCAGTAACCAAAAGAACGTAAACTTATTTGAAACAAAGTTTGCCGTTCATAGATGCTTCTTGTCGTTTTTCAATGTCTTTGGGAGGCGTTACCGTTCATAACCTGCCCTTCGGCTTATAAGACTTATTTGAAACAAAGTTTGTCATTGAACTTTTATGCTTGTCATGTTTCATTGCTGTCTTAACTTGTGTCCCCAACTATCAGTCTACTAAAACACCAAACATCCAATGACTTCAGTGTCATTTTTATGTATGGTAGGGAGTTCAGTTTATCTATAAAGTCTCACTTTCTACTAAATTCCATATGAAAAATGTCTTTAAAATGAAATTCATTAGAAATTAGTATCAGGTGGGATGCTCTTATATGGGGGGCAACTGACTACTTGAATAAAAATGATGTTGATAAATCCACCATTGCATTATTGTGATGTCTTGTTATTATGCATTTCCGTTAAGTAGCCTGACCAAAAAAGTTAGGTATGAAGATGCTGATGATGTCTCAGGTTTGAATATGTTGATGACGTCTCAAATTTGTATTTATATCTAAGAAGCGCGCCAGAAGACACGAATACTTTCTTGACTTTGCCCATCCTAAATCGGGAACCACCTACAGAAATTTAAAAACTTAATTTACGTTCTTTTGTGCTGTATGAAGTCACCATCTGTTCAAACCAATAGAACCGATATTCTAATGAATCCAACCATAAGAAACAGTAAATAATGCTTAACAAAATGAATGAACAATAGTATTACTGGTAAATAAATGAATTTCAAATGAAAATGTTTGGTTGTTTATAGCAAATAAGGCATGTAAGAAACTTGCTCAAAGTCCTTAATAGCTGTTTTTTGTAGTATAACCGACAACCCGAATAACCCGACCCATATATAACCTCAACCCGATAACCCGATTTCTTATCGAGTCAGGTTGCGAGTGAGTTTCAAAAAGTCAAAACCTGAAAAGACCGAAAACCCGATAACATCTCTACGCACAAAGCACATGAGTAGCTTGGTTATTATGCATCATCTATTCCACTAATTCCTCTTCTTTTTTTTACTGTCTCACTTTTCGATGCATTTTTTTACTACTTTTTTACCACTGAAGGAAATGTTCTGAACTGATTGCTGATTCTGCTTTCATTTACCTTTTCAACTCTGTATGCTATAAATATACCTTTCTCATGCATAAGTTGCTGAAGACGTATTTGCCACTCTCTCTCTCTGCATCGAGTACCCATCCATAGTTATCTTGACACAAACTCTCAATTCAGTAGACACCCGGTGTAACTTTCTGCATCACATTATTTCCTATAAAAAATAGGATTACTAACATAATAAAGAGTTATGAATCAGTCGATTCGGGATCTAACAGAAATTTATCTTAAAATGGGACTCTGTTATGCCTATTTCGGTAAAATATTAAAGACACCCAATGGCGTGATGGTGAAAAATACATTGACAGTTATTTAACGTGATTTATATTTAGAATAAGAGTGTAAATGAAGTTAATTATTGAAAATTTAATTCCCAATGCAAATTTAGGAGTGCGTGTATATAAGAAGTTTCGAACTTACAACATAAACCAACAAAAAAGACATGTTAGAACAACATACCATAGAACTTATACGAACACAAACGTGTCTCGTATGCATATATCAGGTCTGAGAATACTATATTAGTAGAGGAAACAGGTCATGTAGGTTCAAAGTTGAAAAAATTCAAAATGCATAGCCACCTAATTGGTATGCAAATGTTTTGATTAAAATTGTGACAATTTGGTTTCGCTTTTACAATTAGCAAATTTATTGCCCAAAAGACTTATAGAACAAACAAAGTTTCCAGGTCCACCAAATTAATGTGGTTTGTTTCCATCAAAACTTGTTGTGACATGAGACCCAACCGATCACCTGACCATCTTGCCACTCCTACCAAATAAGCATTAGAAATACCTGAGATGTACTGTTCTGAATACGTGATCAAGAGAGCCATCAAGTCTAGTTGCACATATATTCCTTAATATCTCTGTAAGGCTATCATCGCAGCTATGTAGGTACGCACTTGCTTCCAAGCTAGAATCAATTAACATTTTAGTGCGAGCAGACTCCAAAGCTTTATTTACCTCGGTTCTCAACCATCTTATTCATAAATCAGATGCCCATACAATTTCAAATTGTTCTGCCATAGGTGATCATAAAAAAAATTACATACATGTTCAGACCAAGACTTTCAGCTACTATGCAATCCGTCAGGAAGCTTTTCAGTTTGAACCTATCCCATACGCATCGTTATCCGGATCACATGTGTGTCAACCTTGTAATAAGATATAAATATTAATAACAAAATTTCCCAAAAATAAAAGGTAGTAAACTATTAATTATAACAAATAAGATGTTCGACAACCAAAAAGTTTACCTCCAGGTTTTGCATCCTAGTCCGTTCACTTCAAGATCTCACATTATCGAACTTGAAATATCAGCAGGTCATTGACTTGAGAAAAATGTGTCTAATTTAAACAAACAATTATATAAAGGAAGATCAATACACCAGCCTTTTAAGTTTCAAAATTGCAGCTCTTTAATTCACCACAGACCAACACTAAATTTTGTCCCAAATATACTTTAATCTTTGGTTATTCATACTTCTACGTTATTTAATTTAAAATTCAAACAAAATAATACAACTCAACTATTTACCTTCTTTCCCGGCCTCACGAGTCTTAAGGCAAGTAGTAATGGCAGTTGCAATAGCATCAGCTGCTCTACCCGTAAACACGTTCGTGCTGAAGAACGTGGGTATGGCCAACAACAGCGATGAAACCATCAATATGACACCCCATATCAGTGAAACGACACAAATACGAATCATTTAGTCATCAATGATTGCCAGATAAAAAGGCAGATCTAGTCATTCAAACCAGGACTCACATTTGCAAAATATCACCTTCTTCCAAAACACTCTCGCCACTCGCAAGCAAGCAGAGAATAATGACAGACTGAGTTGTTGACAGAAAAACATACGGGAAAGGCAAAACCATCTATTACCTGTGCAGATGGGCAGTTCAAGAAGAAGTCCACCGAAGACGGTTCAAGCAAACACAGCGTACAGTGGTGACTTTCAACCATCCTTTTGAAGTACCATTGGGCAACTTTATTTCGTGTCTTAAAACTACAAGTCAATATGCCTACTGAATTTACTACAAACTTGAAATGTTATTGCACCTTCAGTGCTGAAGATGCTGAAGCACACTTCCATGGAGATGGAAGAAGGTTTAGAGTCGTGTGGTATGACTATTGAAAAATCAGAAACTGAGAATGGTGAAGAAAGCAACTTGCCCCATGAAAGTAGCTTTGTGGCAACTATCAAAATTAGTAAACCAACAAACTTGATCTATTGTTTCTACGAAAGGAGCACCAACTATTACCTGAAGGCTCAGAAACTTGAATCAAGACCAGCAGGTACAAATTGCTTGCATATGTTTGGTCATCTTCTTCTTGATCATTTGTTTTGGAAGCGTCTTCTTGTGTGGTTGTGAGCAGATCACTGGCTTATCCAACTGAATTACCCTTGTGTAACCTAGAATAGCCTGTATAACCAGCTGCTTTGCTTTTATCCTGGCTTATCTGGCTTAAATAGCCTTGTGTAGCCTAGAATAACAATCCAAAATAGATTTTCTATCAAGAAAATGTGACTGAAAAAGAAGAGAAAGAAGTAGGGCAGATTAAGTAACTGACTAACAGGTAAAAAAACACGAAAGATTCACATCTGTTCAAATGGCTTACTTTCAAACATGAACGTGTAGTTAAAAAAAACAAATGAACGTGACTAAATGTTCATCCATCACACTAATAAAAAGATCCCCTTATATATATAATTACATAATTAGTTGATGCTAAAATGAATGTGACTAAATCCAATAACATAAGGACATTCACTCCAATAAAATGAATGTGTCATTGAATGATTTAAAAAAAAATTAAATTACTTGCTTTGAACCCGACCGTATAAACCACCCAACACATCTTTTCTGCCATCTACTGTCAACTTGGGTAGCTACTTTTGGTCATTACTCATTAGGACTTTGTGCTTTCTATTTCTCCTTCCCATTATTCTTGTGGTTGTTTGGTACTGTACCCATGTTTATTTGCTCGGTTATCCTAATGTTTATGTTGTACTTAATTTTAGGCTATTTCCTTTTATCTCGGATGGCCAGCTGATGCATCTATCACAGATGAAGAAATTTCTTAAAATAACACCAATAGTTTGGAATTTAATCAATGTTGAATCTCATATTTGTTGTATCCTATGTTATTTGAATAGCCAGATCAGAAACTCTACCTGAACATCAGAATAAGTGTCACTCACATAATTGTCACTCAGGTTTAATGACATTAACCGAGTCGCTTCATGGCAAATCCTATATACATAGATTAAGAATGTTACACTTTTACAATCGAGGGTAAAATTTTAATGCATAATAAAACATGATATTAAGGGTAGCCCCTCTTACAGACACACTTTTGGCGATTCTCTAAAACCATTTATATAAGCTCATATAAGCTTACCCAAACACTTACTTTATGCTTATTAACAAATATAACTAATAAGCTCATAAGCACATCATGTTAGTTTAGTCAAACCTAAGAGAAAGACAATTAACTATATGCATATCGAAGCTAACACAATTACATATTAATTTTGCAATAAGGTTGACCTTAAGTTTTGGCAATGTTATACAGCAAAGAGTCACCACTTAAGTAAAAAAAATATGTGTGCATATGTTGTATAATAAAATGAAAAAAGGAAAATTTCTGGTGAGCGGCGAGAGAGCACTCCTACTCACAGTAAATAACCAACAGAAAGCAGAAAACAATCGCTTTCCAAAGAGCCAAAGGTGGCTGATGCAGGTTTTCTGTCTGTGTTAGACTACGGATGGAACCGGGAACTTATTGGTGTTTATGACGCTCTTTCTTGAATCTAACAATCTAATAAGGTCTCACGAACTTCCTCACCTGTTTCAACAAGTATGCTTTTATGGATATTAAAAAATAATGCTAAGAAGAAAAACAACTAAATCTGCAAGAAATAGCACAAACCTTCTGTTTGCTTTAGCACATGCTTCTTGCCAGCATTGGAAACGGGCGGATCAATCCCACCATGTCTGCGCACATTTGTTGAACCAACTATGTGACGCTAAGTGCTCGCAACTTGACTTCCACTTACGACTCCTACAACTCAATTCAATAGATCCACACATAGCCGTCTGTCACAAAAGAAAAAAAAAGAAACACGTTAAAAAAACAAATGACTATTCATAAGCTCTCTAAAATAGTTAAAGTAAAACAAAAAAGCCCACTCTCAAGAGAACCAATGGCATCTATTGCAGGTTCATCAGTTAAACTCTAATGTGCATAGCCATCTTGCTGACATGATATTTACGCCTACAGATCACAATTCCATAAAGCCTGCATAAGAAATAAGATATTGAGGTAAGCCTACCTAGTCTATAAGTTCACACACTAACACAAATATTTTTCTAATACCGTTCTTGCTTTAAATTTCAGTTACCGTGTAGCTTTTGAGATTCTGTTGAAGCAATGCCAATAGAGGAAACCTGTTCCCTAATCTTTTCTTTCTTTGGATTTGATTGTATTGTTTGCATACTTCCAGTGGTGGGTTGATATTGTGCCCTTCTCTTTACCTGTCCATGTACCCAAAAGGTTATAACCCACACATTTGTTTAATAATTAACTTGTTCGATAATTTTCTTCTTGCCACTTTATGCTAAGTAGCATTAAACCAACAACTTAAGGGTGTTAGTGGCAACCCGTGGATTAGTTGGCCAACGTGTCTAAAACCATGGTTACCCATAAAAAGTGAAGATAGTAGTGGGACACAAATTCTTATATTATAAATATTATCAACGGAAATCAAAGTAGGCGCATTTGGCACTGATTTAATAGGATAACTCAATTTAGGAGGTTTAATACATTTAAAACAGACTTTCGGCAACTGCTATGATTTTGTCATCGCCTTCACCCTGTAATAAAAAGTAGCATATATTCCAATTAAAATAGTCTTAGAATAGAGATTAAAAGCAGTAAGAATCACATAAATCATAGCAGTAAGAATCATTAGACCTCAAATAACAAAAATAGTTGTCTAGAAGGCATGACCAATCAAATATAATGAAAAATTACACGGGAAGTTAGATCTGAATTTAAAGCATCACACGATGGGTTTAATATACCTGCCTTGTAATCACCATTAATCACTGCCCTTTTTGTAGTACACATCATTCGATATTAACTACATAACAAAAAGAACCAAAACTTTTATCTCTACATGAACCAATACGCTGAAAAAAGTACTATCAAATTGCATAGACGTGTATTTAATATGGTGTTACCTTCTCCTTCAGTATCATGTAATGCATGCAAATTTTTTGATGCTATTGGCATTGACTCATAACCATTGGAGGATGTGGTTTAATTTCTCATCGTCACTAATTTAACAAAGAATCTCTAGAGAAACAAAAACCACATAAGGTCTTTGATTCAAAAGCCTTGCGCGATGAAATATCTATGAAGTATGTAAATATAAAGAAAAGTCTCGTGTTGACAGCAAGGAAAAGCATGTCCAACTTCATTATGATCGTCTGAAGAAATAATTAAAAATATGGAGGAGAAGGTGAAATGTGAAGGAGAAATGGCTATTTCACGGGCTGAAAAAGTTCCAAGTAACAAGCTCTATTGCAAAACCGAGTTAAAGGGAAAAATACAGAAGTTTGTGTGCGTGAGGCGGGCTTAGCGACTGTTAACATATCCTATAGATTTTTATATATTAAGCTTTTGAAGATATAATTGACGTGTGTCACATGTTAATAGACTTACATCAGGTCAAAAGATCTCACCATCTTCTAGCTCATCAGAGTAAAGTACTATTCCTTCAAATGCAGCCCCATTTTCTCCAACAGGGTCATTCGTAACTGATAATTGCCCATCTTCATGACTTCCTGTTGTTCATGATACAAAAACTTTATGTTAACATGCAATATATGAAATGTAAACAGATTGCAGGATAAAAAACATCCAGATGACCTAAATCGAAATTTTGAATAGGAGACAACACACTAAATTTACTATTTGATAACTCTTTTTTCATTGCTTTTTTCTGCTCATAGCGCCCATCATATAGATCAGCAACAATGTTGGTGGAAAACCAAAATCAGTACGAAGTTATATGACAATAGCTATATGTTTCAGCCTGCACTCATATGTGCCTAAACAACACTTCTTACCCTCGGAGACCATGTTTAAAATTCATTAATCCAGTCACGCCCATGTTTCATGCCCTTGTTTTCCAAGAGATACACTATCAAAAAATGGTTTGAATTGTCTTGCTCGATCCCATTTAATCAGCCAATATTCCATAGAGATAGTTATTAAATAACGACAACATCCACTGAAGCCCATCTAATTGGTGGCTGCTCTTTTGCATGTAGGATTTAGTAGATTAAAAATAATATCATAACGTTTATATACTTTGAGACTGACTATAATATATCCGAATCAAATGATAATCCGTAAGTCACTTATTCCATAAGATGGTGCGTCAATGTGCTTAGTAGTAACTAAACTCTAATTTATTATAACTAATAGGAGCTAAAAAAAGTTCTTATTTAAGTCATCAAGTCACAGTATCAATAATTTGTTTCATGATGTGCACCTAAACACCTCTAACTGATTTTATATATTTGTACGATAATGTTCTTTTTCGATATCTGGAGCCACAAGTCCATAACTATGGTAAGCATAGGTTGTATTCGCTAAACTCAAGCAGTAAGCTATAATCCAAACCTCGCGTAAACAAAAGGGTAGGATTCTCTGTTACAGCAGTCGTAGACAATCGTACCATTAGGGAAAAACATGATTTGTTTTAAGAATATAACTAATCTAAGATAAACCAACACTATTACCAAACAACATAGAACATGGACACTGATATGACTGCCATACCTCATGAAAGGCCAATGATTTTGAGAAGCTAATTACAAACGAAGACCCTCTTGATGTAACTTCAAATGGACAGTTTTCCTTGTGGTAAGTTAATATAATGTTTTTACTAGGTTCAGAATTCTCGGAATCCTCTCGAATTGATCTCAGTTAAGAGTAGAATGATTTGTTCTTGGTGACACAAAAGTGGATTTGGTTTTCTAGTCTACTAAACAGATAAGTGAGTATAATGGTAATGAAGTAAACTTAAAACAAGTAACAAATAATAAGCAAAACTGGAAAAATATTCTATTGAGAAAATACCCTATGCGGAATGTTTGACCATTCGGAAAATATTGCTCTATTCGGAAAGTTTACACCATGCGGAAAGATTGCTTATGCTGAACATTTGCTTCATTCGGAAAAATCAGGGCTATGCGGAAAAAAACGGCTATTCGGAAAAATATTCCGAATAGGGAAACAAAAATTGGCTATGCGGAATAATTAAAAAGTTCCGAATAAGGAAACAGGAAAAGTCCTATTCGGAAAATATGAACTATTCGGAATATCAGGCTATTCGGAAAATGTTCCGAATAGGGAAACAGAAATGATGCTATGCGGAATAATATAAAAACAAGGCTATTCGGAAAAACCAGACTATTCGGAAAAAGTTCCGAATAAGGAAATGAAGAAACGGCTATGCGGAATATTGAAATATTCCGAGTAACAGAAATGAACACACCCCTATTCGGAATATTGAAAGATTCCGAATAAGGATAACACAAAATGGGCTATGCGGAAAATTCTGGGCAGACGAAGAACAGTAACAGCAGCAAGTAAAACAGGGGACACGGTTTTAACTCCAAATCAAACTAAATACTCAAAAAGGTTTTACCAAATTAAACAATAATCATTAACATACCATAAGAAACAAATCCCACTAATAAAAACACTAATTCAATAACTTTTTAAGATCAAACTTGAATCAAATAAAAACTTAAGAACTTGCAAAAAGAGATGATGAAGAACAAGATTTATGAAAAGATGGAATGGATTGATTAAGGGAAAAGTAACAAGAGTATTGATTAAAGATTACAAGATTAAAAGAAAAAGATGAAAATCACCAAACTCCCTAATGGAGTTGGTGATGAGACGAACAAAAGAACTGGAAAAAAGGAAAATGAAAAACTAACTCCCTAATGTGTGAAGAAAAATCTATTTATAGTCCTAATGGTTGGTTGGCGAGTGGGCTTTCTCCCTTTCTTCTTGTCTTCTCGTCTTTTCAGAAAAGTTGACGTTTTCGATTCTGATTCGGGATTTGTCGTCGATTAAATCCAACTCGTCTTTTAATTTCTTCGTTAAATAGACTCGAGTTTCTTCGACTTATGAAAATCTTCCGTCTTTAGTCCTTTTCTTCAATAAATCTTCGAATAGGCCTAGTGACTTCAAATCTTTTGCATCTCTTGGACAATAGACTTCGTCTTCAGTCTTTTTCCTTGATAAAACCCGTGCAATCCCATGTTTTCTTTAATATTCATCCGGTTAGCTCTGAAATCACAATAAACACAAAAACCACGCATAATTCCAAACAAATGATATTAATTACGTGTTTTGGTCTTGTTTTAGCCAGAATTAAGTGGTAAAAGGATGGGTGTCTACACACCTATCAAATCCCCTACACTTAACCATTGCCATGCCCTCATGCAATGCTTAGTGATAAAGCAATTTTACATTTTTCTCATAATTAATCAACCTTGGCCTTATTTAAATTCTACTAAACAACAATTAAAATACTAAGAGAACTTAAAACTTTAAAGTAAGCAAAATAATGGAAATAACTTGTAAAGAAATCAAGGACTTACATTAGGGCTTTGGTGTTGCGAAGATTTATCACCCTCAAGTTTCACGTTCCCCAAACTAAGCTTAAAAACGAGATCATTGTTATTATAAGTTAGTAAATCAAACACTTACACACATGGCTTAATTAAATGCTTAAACTCCCTTATTCCTAGTTGTATCTCTTATATTTTATTTTTGTCTTAGAATGATCATGAAGATGCATTTTTGGACTTATTTCGATAGTTTATTAAGGCTGAAAGCAAAGTAGGACGATTTGATCAATAGTTAGCTAAAGGACAAAATCTCTTAAAACTGCTTCTCGGGATATCAAAAAGTTCATATCTTGGCATAACTTGGTTCACGATTTGAGACCTTTCTCGGGCCGATATTTGGCATGTACTTCATACTTCATATCTTCGAGAGACGTTCTTGAGATAATGGTCTTCTCATCATAATAGAGTTTCTTCACTTGGAGACTTTTGAGGGGTACTCCAACTTTGTTGACCACGACTTCATGATTATTTCTTCAATCTCTATTTGGGATTTTTGAGATACAACGATCCGCCTCCTTTTCGGACTTGGATCTATTTATCCTCATACCTTGTTAGGGTCTTTTCGGATAGACTTCTCCATGATCTTTATGGGAGTTGATTGCTTTTCGTCGTGAGTCTTGATCCTTCATATTGACTTTAGGAATAATGCTTTTCACATCACTTTGGATCTTCAGCAATAAAATTGAATCCTCATGCCTTGTTAGGGCCTTTTCGGACTCGCCAATCTTCGCGCCCCGCTTCATAAGTTATGCCTTGGCTATGAACTCTTATCATTACCGAGCAACTTTTAAACGATCTTGGGCTAGAAGCTAAGTAACTTTTCAAATCGTAAGACCTTACTTATTGCAGATAAATATTAGCAAGTGATGGGAGAATAGGCAAATAATTACACCAAGTGAGCTTGCGCAAGAATACCGACTTATAATTGACTCTATCATTTCTCGTCCTCCACAGTTTAAAATCTCAAATAATGAGACTCGTGGACACTTAGCCTAATAAACCAATTAAGGTCTACATGGTTAAGGATACTAGCTAGAATAAACTTGGATAAGTCTATTCGGGTTGAGTCAAAATAAACGCAACGGGCCTAATATGTCAAAGACTTCTAAACTAGCTACACCACTTTATTAATATTTTTGACTTTATTGTGGAATATATACATATGAAAGCAACGATAAAAATTTAAAAATTACAACTAAATGGCCAAAGTTAATAAAAAATTTGAAAAAATGTTGAAAAATAGGATTTTCTGGTTAAACGAAGGCATTTTCATGGAAAAGTCCACTTAAAACTTCGATAGAAGTCTCCCCTATTCTTAAGATAAACATTGTCCTCAATGTTTAAGCATGTTGGAAGAATCTCCCCTACACTTATGACATTGTGCACGCTGATTAACTCAAGTTAAGGAAGAGACGACTAAAGTGATCAATTTCAAATGTGAGTATGAAGAAAATTGAATCACGATAGTTGAGAGATAGAACCGGATTTCGGATAAACACGGGAGCACGGTTCTTCAAAGATTTCCAAGATTGCAGTAATCCCTGTAATCACATCACCACACAAACACAAATGACCAAAATAGGTCCTCCCCTACACTTAGGGGGTTAAAGGGATAGATACTCGGGCTGCCTCCCGAGGAGCGCTCGTTTTTGATAACCGAGTCACGAGCCTGACTCGACCCAAATTTAGTTCATGGGGAACGTGGTGAGGGATGGAATCACCTCCTGAGAGGTGTCCTCACCAAAGTACAACTTCACTCGTTGGCCATTCACCTTAAAATTTGGTCCATTAGGTTGAGCGAGCTCGAGAGTACCATATGGAAAAATTTGGGCGATGGTGAATGGGCCGGACCAACGAGATTTGAGCTTGCCCGAAAAGATTTTCAACCGAGAGTTAAAAAGAAAGACTTTGTCTCCAACATGGAACTCTCGGTTTTTGATCTTGGAGTCGTGAATGAGCTTAGTTCTTTCCTTATAGATCAAAGAATTTTCATAAGCCTCATTCCGAAGTTCATTTAGCTCATTGAGTTGGATCTTGCGTAGGTCACCGGCTTTGTTTATATCAAAATTAGCCCACTTCAAGGCCCAATAAGCCTTGTGCTCCAACTCAATGGGGAGGTGGCACGCTTTCCCGTACACAAGACGATAAGGCGTACAGCCGATCGGGGTCTTGTAAGTAGTACGGAAAGCCCACAAAGCATCATCCAATTTATCAGCCCATGAGGCACAATGCTCTCCCACGGTTCTTTCAAGAATTCGCTTAAGACCTCGGTTGGATATTTCAGCCTGGCCATTAGTTTGTGGGTGGTAGGCTGTGGAAAGACGATGGTTTACACCGTACTTAGCCATGACTCGAGCAAATTGGTCATTGCAGAAATGAGTCCCACGATCACTAATAATGGCACGAGGCACACCGAAGCGAGCGAATAGAGCTTTCAAAAAGTTACAAACCACCCTTGCGTCATTAGTAGGCAAAGCTTTGGCTTCAACCCACTTTGAAACGTAGTCAACGGCTACAAGGATGTATTTGTTTCCTTTAGAAGAAGGGAATGGCCCCATAAAGTCGATACCCCAAACATCAAAAATTTCACATTCTTGAATGAAATTCTGAGGCATCTCGTCTTTATGTGTGATTTTGCCTTGCTTTTGGCAAACATCACATCGTTTGACCATATCGTGAGCGTCACGGTATATGGAGGGCCAATAAAATCCCGAATCAAACACTTTCTTAGCGGTGTAGTTGGGACCAAAGTGACCACCGGTGGGTCCTTTGTGGCAAGCATCAAGGATGTCCGACGCTGCCGGTCCATCAACACATCGGCGAATTATCAAATCAGCACATTGTTTGAATAGGTAAGGGTCGTCCCAAAAGTAAGTCTTGATGTCGGTAAAGAACTTCTTCTTTTGCTGGGACGTCAACCCTTCCTTGAGAATTCCACCCGCCAAGTAATTTGCAAAGTCCGCAAACCACGGGGTTTCATTCGGCTTCGAGTTTATAGACATTAAGGTCTCCAAGGGAAAAGAATCATTGATTTCTTTGGTCGGATGATCCCCTTGGTATGGATCCTCAAGTCTACTAAGATGGTCCGCGGCTAGGTTTTCTGCTCCTTTTTTATCGCGGATGTCGATTTTAAATTCCTGGAGCAGCAAAACCCAGCGAAGAAGTCTTGGTTTGGAATCTTGCTTTGTCAACAAGTACTTCAACGCGGAATGATCGGTGTACACAATGGTGGTAGAAAGGACAAGATAGGGGCGGAATTTTTCAAAAGCATAGACAATAGCTAAAAGCTCCTTTTCGGTTGTCGTATAATGCAATTGTGCCCCTGTCATTGTCTTGCTAGCATAATGGATCGGTTGGAAGTGTTTGTTCACTCTTTGTCCAAGAACCGCTCCAATAGCAAAATCGCTAGCATCGCACATCAACTCAAAGGGCAGCTCCCAATTAGGGGTAACCAAGACGGGTGCCTTAGTTAGCTTATCCTTAAGTGAGTTAAAGGCTTCAAGACACTCGTTGGAAAAGATAAAAGGAGTATCTTTTTCCAAGAGGTGGGTCATCGGGCGAGCGATTTGAGAAAAATCTTTGATGAATCGACGGTAGAAGCCCGCATGACCCAAGAAACTTCTCACACCCTTCACAGTGGAAGGTGGAGGCAACTTTGCTATAACGTCAACTTTAGCACGGTCTACTTCAAGACCGGCTTTCGAAATCTTATGTCCAAGCACGACGCCTTCTTTTACCATGAAATGGCATTTTTCCCAATTTAGAACAAGGCGAGTGTCTTCACACCGCTTTAGCATACGTTCTAAATTGGCAAGGCAAGCAGAGAAGGAATCCCCGAAGACCGAGAAATCATCCATGAAGACTTCCATGGTTTGTTCAACCATGTCATGGAAGATGGCTAACATACACCTTTGGAAAGTCCCTGGCGCATTACATAAGCCAAAAGGCATTCTTTTGTAAGCGAAAGTGCCATAGGGACAAGTGAATGTGGTCTTCTCTTGATCTTGGGGATCGATGGGTATTTGAAAATAACCCGAGAAACCATCCAAAAAGCAGTAATATTCATTACCGGCTAATCGTTCAAGCATTTGGTCCATGAAAGGTAGAGGGAAATGATCCTTTCTCGTGGCATCATTGAGTTTGCGGTAGTCTATACAAACTCTCCACCCAGTAACGAGACGAGTGGGAATCAACTCGTTGTGTTCATTGGGAACAACGGTTATTCCGCCCTTCTTGGGCACACAATGGATTGGACTAACCCACGGGGAATCCGAAATAGGGTAAATCATACCCGCATCAAGAAGTTTAATGACTTCTGTTTTGATGACTTCATGGATTTTTGGATTCACCCTTCGTTGGCTTTGAATAGTTGGCTTGAAGTCGTCCTCCATGAGAATTTTGTGTGTGCAGAAGTGAGGATCAATTCCACGAATATCCGAGATTTTCCAAGCAATAGCCTTCTTATGATCCTTCAACACAGCAACGAGACGAGTCTTCTCTTCATCTTTCAAATCCTTCGCAATAATGACGGGCGATTTCTTGTTGTCGTCCAGGAACACATACTCGAGGTGTGGCGGCAACTCCTTAAGTTCCAAATCCGGAGGATTTTCGACGGGAGGCGTTTTCAAAGTCGGAGTATCGATAGCAATGACCGTGGGAGATGGAGGCGAAGGATTGTCTTCAGTGAGAAGATTGTCAAAGAAACTCATGTCTTCATCCCCCTCGGTGGGAGAATCATTAGGAGCTAAATTCGCATCTCCCATGGTAGCTTCAAGATTGTTCCAGAATAAATCACTATCTCCAAATAGAGACAACGATGAATCAATAGAGGACACGGTCTCAACAGTGGGAAGAGAGGTAGGAATACTTTTGCAAGCATCATTAAAGTGTTCTTCACAAGCCTCATCAAGAACGTCAATACAATTAACACTCTCATATGAATAAGGTTGTTTGGACAACTTTCCCATGTTGAAGACTACTTTATCGTCACCCACTCTCATGATAAGCTCACCGGCTTCGACATCAATGAGAGTGCGACCGGTCCTTAGGAATGGACGACCAACAATCAGTGGTACACGAGGGTCCATCTCGTAGTCGACGACAACAAAATCAGCAGGGAAGGTGAATTTGTCGACTCCTACAATAACATCTTCGGCTATCCCCACTGGATAAGCAACCGTACGGTTGGCCAATTCCAAAGTCATTTTAGTGGGTACTAGCTCTGGGAGAGATAATTGCTTCCAAACACTTAGAGGCATGAGATTAATACTGGCACCTAGATCGGCTAGGGCCATGCAATTCTCTACTCCCGGGAAATTGCAAGGTATAAGAAAACGACCCGGATCACCAAGCTTAGTTGGCAATTTCCTTAAGAGCACTGCAGAGCAGTTCTCATTAAGTTGGGTGTTGGCAATGTCGAGGAGCTTTTCCTTGTCGCTCAAAAGATCTTTAAACATTTTAGCATACTTGGGCATGTGAGCGAGAGCCTCAGCGAAGGAGATATTAAAATTCAGTTGTTTAAACATTTTCAGAAAGTTAGAAACCTGAATATCATCCTTGCTCTTTTGCTTCTCTTTCCTCAACCTTGAAGGATAAGGTACATTGGAAGAAGAGGAAGGCTTTAGGGGAATAGGGTCACTCACAACCACGGGTGGAGGAGGGGTAGAATGAAGAGGTGGAGAAATTGGGGAAGGAGAAGGAGGAGGAATAGGAGCAGGCGACTCGTTCTCCTTAGTCACAACCACCGGTGGGGGTATAGGAAGCTCGGGTTCCTTAGTACCTTTACCACTTCGAGTGGTGATTGCTTTCATCTCCCCTCTTGGATTCGCAACGGTGTTACTAGGAAGAGTACCCGAAGAAGAGGGTTGACTACTTTGGAAGAAACTAGCCATCATGTTCCTCAAGTCATTCGTCTG
Organism: Glebionis coronaria; assembly: GCA_025667525.1. Classification (NCBI taxonomy): domain Eukaryota; kingdom Viridiplantae; phylum Streptophyta; class Magnoliopsida; order Asterales; family Asteraceae; genus Glebionis; species Glebionis coronaria. The sequence continues at coordinate 195,467,212 of CM046880.1, forward strand.
ACTATCCAACGTGTTTCGCATATCGGCTCTCAAATCATTTCCTTGCTTTACCAAATCTGCCTTCAAATTGCGCACTTCCTCTTGGAGATTTCCCACTATCACATCATTGGTCCTCATATAGGTTGCAACTTCTTGGTGAAGAGCGGTGGGTTGGTTGGTAGGAGCATTGTATGCAGGTGGTTGGTAAGCAGGTTGTTGGTAGACTTGATTGTTTCTTTTAGGTGGTTGTTGCTGCTTGTGAGGTGGGATGTATGGTTGTCGAGGCTGTTGTTGTTGTTGAGGAGGGCGATTAAGGTTTTGTTGTTGGTTTGGGTTGGAAGGAGGAAAGCCAGGTGGTGAAAGATAGTTGTTGCTGCGATAGCTAAGCAAGTTACGGTCACCTTGGGGTTTTGCTTGATAAGCGGGTTGTTGGTAGGTGCCATATGCCGCATTCACATTCTCAGCAGGGTAATCTTGGGTGGCGGTACAAGTGGTGTACGAGTGGGGACCACCGCATATCTCACAAGGTTGGCTGACAGCGTTCACTTGTGCGTTTTTAGCGTTGTTGCTGTTGTTGTTGCTGACGGTGTGGGTGACAAGCGATTCAAGAAGTGTGGTAATTTTGTCTAATCGCTTGTCGCTGTCATTAGTGCTAGCACTAGCAACATTGGTCCTAACGCTCTTGGTTTGCACACGAGACTTGTTCTCAATGATATCCCAAGCAGCATTGGAAGTCTTAGCCAATAAATTACCCCCTGAGGCACTATTCAGTGAATCTTGGTCATTCATGCTTAAACCATTGTAAAAAGTATTTATTTGATGAACTTTGGTAAAACCATGTTGTGGGCATTTTCTTAAAAGATCTTTAAAACGATCCCAAGATTCACTGAACGACTCATCGTACTTTTGTTCAAAGTTTATAATCTCATTCCGCAATGCGGTAGTACGAGAGGGTGGAAAAAAGTAATTGATGAACTTTGTTTCCAAATCCGTCCACGAGAGAATACTCTGTGGCGGTTCCTTAGCAAGCCAATGCCGGGCTTGTCCCTCTAAAGAAAAGGGAAAAAGTTGTAACCTTATGACCTCCTGTGGAACTCCATTGAATTTGACCGTGTTGGTGAGTTGTAGAAATCTCTTGATATGGTCATGTGGGTCATCAATGGTGCGTCCCAAGAATGGTTGAGCTGAGACCATCTGGATAAAGCCTGACTTGAGCTCGAAATTGTTGGCGGCAATTGGAGGAATGACAATTGGATCCGTGTTGCCATCAACATGAGCTTGCAGCAGTTCAATCATTGGGCGATTATCCGGAAGGTGCTCATTGTTGTTGTTATTCATGTTGTTGAAAGGCGGGTTGTTGTTGTTATTATTGTTGTTCGGAGGTGGTATGTTATTGTTGTTTTGTACACCAGCCATGTCTAAGTTATCGAGAGGCTCGGGCTCTTGATAAGACGTAGATCGAGTGCGCATACACCTGCAAAAGAACGAACAAAGAAAAGCAAAGCAAAAATATTTTTGGTTTTTATTGTTTTTTACTTTTTAGGATTTTTGAAATTTTTATATTGTTTAGTGGTTTTGAAAATTTTTAGGAAAAAGTAACGTTCACGGGGAACGGATCCCAAAATCCAAGTTCTACAAAAAACTTTTGATCTTAACGAGAGGAGCCGGCAGCGGCGCCATTTAATATAATGTTTTTACTAGGTTCAGAATTCTCAGAATCCTCTCGAATTGATCTCAGTTAAGAGTAGAATGATTTGTTCTTGGTGACACAAAAGTGGATTTGGTTTTCTAGTCTACTAAACAGATAAGTGAGTATAATGGTAATGAAGTAAACTTAAAACAAGTAACAAATAATAAGCAAAACTGGAAAAATATTCTATTGAGAAAATACCCTATGCGGAATGTTTGACCATTCGGAAAATATTGCTCTATTCGGAAAGTTTACACCATGCGGAAAGATTGCTTATGCTGAACATTTGCTTCATTCGGAAAAATCAGGGCTATGCGGAAAAAAACGGCTATTCGGAAAAATATTCCGAATAGGGAAACAAAAATTGGCTATGCGGAATAATTAAAAAGTTCCGAATAAGGAAACAGGAAAAGTCCTATTCGGAAAATATGAACTATTCGGAATATCAGGCTATTCGGAAAATGTTCCGAATAGGGAAACAGAAATGATGCTATGCGGAATAATATAAAAACAAGGCTATTCGGAAAAACCAGACTATTCGGAAAAAGTTCCGAATAAGGAAATGAAGAAACGGCTATGCGGAATATTGAAATATTCCGAGTAACAGAAATGAACACACCCCTATTCGGAATATTGAAAGATTCCGAATAAGGATAACACAAAATGGGCTATGCGGAAAATTCTGGGCAGACGAAGAACAGTAACAGCAGCAAGTAAAACAGGGGACACGGTTTTAACTCCAAATCAAACTAAATACTCAAAAAGGTTTTACCAAATTAAACAATAATCATTAACATACCATAAGAAACAAATCCCACTAATAAAAACACTAATTCAATAACTTTTTAAGATCAAATTTGAATCAAATAAAAACTTAAGAACTTGCAAAAAGAGATGATGAAGAACAAGATTTATGAAAAGATGGAATGGATTGATTAAGGGAAAAGTAACAAGAGTATTGATTAAAGATTACAAGATTAAAAGAAAAAGATGAAAATCACCAAACTCCCTAATGGAGTTGGTGATGAGACGAACAAAAGAACTGGAAAAAAGGAAAATGAAAAACTAACTCCCTAATGTGTGAAGAAAAATCTATTTATAGTCCTAATGGTTGGTTGGTGAGTGGGCTTTCTCCCTTTCTTCTTGTCTTCTCGTCTTTTCAGAAAAGTTGACGTTTTCGATTCTGATTCGGGATTTGTCGTCGATTAAATCCAACTCGTCTTTTAATTTCTTCGTTAAATAGACTCGAGTTTCTTCGACTTATGAAAATCTTCCGTCTTTAGTCCTTTTCTTCAATAAATCTTCGAATAGGCCTAGTGACTTCAAATCTTTTTCATCTCTTGGACAATAGACTTCGTCTTCAGTCTTTTTCCTTGATAAAACCCGTGCAATCCCATGTTTTCTTTAATATTCATCCGGTTAGCTCTGAAATCACAATAAACACAAAAACCACGCATAATTCCAAACAAATGATATTAATTACGTGTTTTGGTCTTGTTTTAGCCAGAATTAAGTGGTAAAAGGATGGGTGTCTACACACCTATCATAAGTGCATGGTCCTCAATAGTTGAAAGGGTGTAGTCACATGCAATCTTCCTAAATAGTCCTAACATGATTCATCATACGCAAAAAGATAAGCACTTAAATGAGCAATCCCAAACACACTTTTATCTAATCCCTACAATTCACAAACCTATTGTTGCAGCTACTTCTAAACAACCTATTTTACTACACACACACACACACACACACACACACATATATATATATATATATATATATATATATATATATATATATATATATATATATATATATATATATATATATATATATATATATATATATATATATATATATATATATATATATATATATATATATATATATATATATATATATATATATATATATATATATATATATATATATATATATATCTTTACATTATATATAAGAGGAGGGGTATATCACACAAGCACCTCATAATGCCATGTCACATTTATTATTTTTGGTATTTTTTTCAAACTTTTTCCGTCCTTTTTGTTTAAAAAATATCATTACCAAAGCCATACCAAGATTCGAACATGAGACTTGTAGGTAAATAAGAAGAATCTCAACCATTAGACTAGGCCAATATTTTATATATATATATATATATATATATATATATATATATAGAATTTAGTTAAAATGGTGTAGTCACTTAAAATTATTAAAATAAAAAGCAATCAAATTTTGACAAGTGTAAGTTAAGCTATAAAATAAATATAGATAGAAATCAAAACAGAAGGGCACTCTAGTAAATTACTTTATACTTAAATATCTAAGTTAAAGCCATTAACTAGCTAATTTCATCATCACATCGTCACTTTCTTCTCTCCCTTATCCATAATAAATCAAAAAATAAGAAACCGAGATCCATAATCAAATGTAAAAAACAAGATCCATAAATAAAAATGCCAATTCATTCTTGCGATAGATGGACGTCATCTGATAATGATACCGATCCATAACAAATGCCAATTCATTCTTGTATATATGACGCTTTTTTGCCTGATTTTCAAGATCCAAATCGCTATTTAAAGATCAAAGTCCCCTTGGTGTATCAACCACTACATGTGTTAACAGCCATGTACGTGTTCAGATCGAATGCCCTTTGGTGTACCAACCATCACACACTCCCTTTGTCGGCGACTTTTAATATTCCTGGTGATACCATCCCAAATTCTTATGGGTTAACGGGTTTTCTTCTTATAAGTCGACATGGAGATGATACATTTATTTTAGTTTAGGTCGTTTTATGTTTAGTTATGAGTTTTTTTATAAACCGTTAGCACTTTTTGTGGCCGTGTATCAACTTTTGTATACTTTGACGATTCGCAGTCGGGGGTTTTAAAAGTGCATCATGGATAAAATTTCACTATTTTTCTAGTAGGTATCATCATTTTGAAGCTCGGGTATCAATTATTGTACTCCATATAGATAGTTTATGTGTACGAAATAGTGAAAGTTTTTAAGTTGAAATCAATCGATGTGAACTCGTACATAAATCATGCATGAGTGTTTTTTTTTTATTTTATTTATCGTAGTTATCAAGTAAAGTGTGTATCGCCAAAGTAAAATAAAAGCTTATAAGTATGTTTCGGTTGTGCATCAACGATTCAATGTATTAAGCTACGTGTGAGGTATTAATTTCTGTTTCGTACATTGCATATTTACTCATGTATCGATTACATAACTATTATATACCAGCTATTTATTGTACATCGTAATTTTACTCTTGTATCGATCATATTTAACTAATATGTACCATCTATTTATTGCATATTTACTTAGGTTTGATCACATTTAATTAATATGTACCAACTGTTTATTGTCGTACATACATGATAAACATTAATAAAAAATACTAAAAAGCTTCAAAAGTAGTAAGGAAAGAGAAAAAACATTACATCATTTTAAGGGGAGAAAATAACAACAGGTTGACCATATTTGAACAATATATTCCTAAAATGCCCTTGAAATGCATTAAAACTCTGCTCATTTATTATAATGATATTCATTAACTATTGATCTCAATAAATACCAAGTAATAAATCTAATGGTCTATATTACTTTTTATTTTAACAATTTTAATCAACTACACTACATTAACCTAACTCTATATATATATATATATATATATATATATATATATATATATATATATATATATATATATATATATATATATATATATATATATATATATATATATATATATATATATATATATATATATATATATATATATATATATATATATATATATATATATATATATATATATATATATATATATATATATATATATATATATATATATATATATATATATATATAGAGGTATCGTGAGAGATTTTTTAAAGTTAGTAAAATGAGAACTAATATTCACCGTTAGATCTTCTAATTGTTGTTAGATTGGATTAACATTAGATGAGAAATATTTAGTTAATTAAATAGTATTACAAGGGTATTTTTGAAAATTCTTTATCACATGTTTTGAATTGATTTTATGCATAGTTTCTTTTTAGTAACATTTTTTTTTGTCTAAAAGTATTTTATAATACTACGTTACGTAGTTGATACATCTTTTACTTTTCTATTTCAATAACATTTTTATGTAAAATAATAACACACGTGATGTTGACAAACATAAGCAATGCTATATTTTTTTTGAACGAATAAAAGTGCTATATTAGCTTTGGTAGAATCAACAAATATTATTTAATATGCATACATCCCTTTCAAGCACGATCCATCTACAAATCTTATATACGACTCTAACTAGTTTCTGGTACACCGGATAAGAGTTCGTTTTGTGCATCGTCCCAACACCATCAACGACACCATTACTTAAAACCTTACTATATGATACATGATGTATCAATCCACTACCATCGGCTCACCTCAACCAGTCACCGGTACACCGATACATCAGCGGTACCATCCCACCACAATCACAAACCTGATACATGGTGCTTGAAAACAAAAGCAGATCCAAACGAATCTTGAATACAAATCCTTTGATACCCACGTCAAAACCAGACAAATCAGATCTTGGTACATCAGATACGTCGTCTTTATTTGTAACACATATCTATTGTACCGACGACAGCAGCGGCACGGCAAACTCCGGTGACGGTAGTGGCAAAATAAACACATGCCTGAATATTTGATAGGTTTGTCACAAGATAACCCGACCGGTACAAAAAACGTGTGATGCATAAGATCTAACACCCTAAATCATAATGGATTCATGTATCAATATTAGAGCTGGTGATGGTGACACACAACACATCGGTGTAACACCAGAACAAATCAAAACTGACCTTTCACAAATAAATCGGTTATAGGTAGGGTGCGATGAGAACATACAAGTTTAGGACAATAGATTAGAAGACGATCAGTAGTGAAGAATTAAATGAACAAATCGGCCATTTAATCGATGGTGATGGACTAAGTTTCCCAAAATTAATGGAGAGAAGCAGATTTATAAAATGGGGAAGAATAGATGCGTTTTTTTGGAGAGAGAGAGTAATAGTTTTTATTTTTTAAGGTTAATGAGGACAAGAGGCAAAAAGAAAATACCCATTATACCCTTTAGTATTTATTATTATTCTTTTTGTATTTAATCTGTTAATTGCCACTTGTTAATCTCTCATTGGGTTCTTATTTTTTCAACATTAAAAAGTTCTCATTTGATCCAAAATCTATATATATATATATATATATATATATATATATATATATATATATATATATATATATATATATATATATATATATATATATATATATATATATATATATATATACTAGTGGCAAAACCCGTCCGATAGACGGGTATGACTTCTGATTATCGTTAAACTTTTTTTTGTTTGGTAAATATCTGTTTATAATTTTAGTTTTTAGTATATTTGTCTTTTATTGCATTATCAGTCGGTGTGACTTGTATTTGTTGTTTAAGTTTTTATATTATTAGTCGGCGTGACTTGTATTTGTTGTTTAAGTTTTAATTTACGCAAATAAAAGTTTATAAGGTTTTTATTTGAGTTACTATATGTTTGTATCTTGTTTGTTTTTTAAGTTTTTATTTAATGCATGATTAGTCGGCATGACTTCAAATATACTTTTTCAACCTAAATTTATGGAAGCATCCATTATGACAGATCTAAAAAGTAGTTCCAAAAAACTTGAAGAGGGTGGCTTCATAATTTCTTTAATCTTAAACCTTTATACAATTTAATACATGTGTTGTGTGAAATCTATAAAGCTTTAAGAAATTTATAGCATGTAGAAATGTGA